>BSBM01000767.1:600000-1087500 GCA_027924585.1 Larix kaempferi | reverse complement strand
TCGCATAGTCATAAATAAGGATTATTATGCGTGCACATCCTCACCTTACAATATAAATTGGGTCAAGGCACATAGACAACCATAAATTATCAAATGTGTCAAGACGCAAAGAGTAAGCCCTTCAAATAAAAACTAAGACATAAAGTGGGGGAAGGTTTGGCATTAAATGGTGTAAACGTTATACAGGGGCGCGTGCGCGTGTTTTAGCGCATGCGTGCCTCTGACATGTATGCGCGAAAACATGCATGCGCGTCCCTGTTACTAGTTAAAAAAAACAGAGTCCTTTGTTTCCTGGGAATTCTACCAAAAACATGGGTTTCATTTCTTCCGCGGGTTTCAATCTCTTACAGGTTTCTTATTGGCTCACACTCATTGATATTTTGGACACTCTTTGATTTATTGGACACAAAATCACCCTTGGAATCTAACAAACATCTTCAGTGATCTTGGAATCTAGTGGATTCATTCAAGCTACCAGTTTCCATTACAAGTGGAGATCATTTCTATAGAGGTATGGTGAATTGTAAATAAG
Organism: Larix kaempferi; assembly: GCA_027924585.1. Classification (NCBI taxonomy): domain Eukaryota; kingdom Viridiplantae; phylum Streptophyta; class Pinopsida; order Pinales; family Pinaceae; genus Larix; species Larix kaempferi. The sequence continues at coordinate 1,086,968 of BSBM01000767.1, read as the reverse complement.
TCTTTTCATTCACAAGATTTGAGATGAGCCCATGCCTTTTTGTTTTTATCATATTCCCACAACAATATCCATGCATATACAACAATGAATTTGACAAGAAGATTTCCCAATTTCACATCTAAAAAAACTCATATGAACACTAGACAAGATGAAGTATGCAACCTCCTCATTATGTAATTAGTTCCCAAGTTAATTTTGTTCTTTTCACCTCATATTATGCTAGCAAAAAATACAACACACTCACTAAACATGACTAAAAATATCACTTCAACTCATCCACAAAACCTCAACTCTCTCATTTCTTATTCAATACCATTGTATGGAATGAAGATATCTGTAAGTATATGCACCTTTCCTTTCTCTATGAATCCAAATATGATAATATTCATCCATGTTTACCATCCTTAAAATATCCCCTCACCTTTAATAATGATTTTTTTTTCCAAAAACCAAGAATTTCCCACTTCATGCTCTATTCAACATGATCATTGTTGGTATAGTCCCTAGTTCCCCACTCTCCAACAAATCCCCACCCTAGATATTGCACATTGAAAGGTCAAATTATATTCCCCCTAATCACCCTTCCCAAGACCATGATCCTTGTTAGGAACCTTTGCATCCTCCGTAAGGTTTTGCACAATACATGGTATACATTCATTCTATTGTGATGCATTGTTGAATTCAACCATGGGTATTTTAAACTCAAAATCACATTCTATCATCTCAAGGTTTATAGATAAGGAAATAGTTTGTTGTTGTTTCTTCAACTCCTTAAGGTGTTATATAACCTAGTAATTTATGATGGTAAAGGACATTGCCTCAAATGGAAGGATATACCATTCCACTATGAAGACAAAGCAATCAAACTAGGTGCAAAATTTAGAATTGATAACATTAAGAGAGAAAGCAAAAAATGCAACTAATTAAGGTTACCTTATTTGATGTAGAAAAACTATCAAACTATTCCCAAGGCATCTCTATCCATCTCTGTTGTAGGGTGTTACTACCAAATTTTTTATGAATTCATGGCTAGGAAAGACACTAGTTTCTCCTCTCTACACTTGACCAACCATCATCTACATTGATTGGAATGGTAAGGGATAATGATGCTTATTCGGACACAAATAAACCAACATAGTCTGTAGTTGTATATGTTAATTTGTAAAGTGGTAAGTTATGTTGGAATGTGTCAGGTTCATTATATAATGGCACTAACATCTTATTGGTTGTTTCTTTTGCAAGGGTAGGCCTGATAGTTGTGTTAAAGAGACTTTTGGAGATGGGAAACTCACAAAACGCAAAAAAAAAAATAGAAGGAATCTTCCCATTTAAAAGGTCAATGACTTAAGAGAAAAGGCCAGGTTGGGAATGGAAATATTGAGACATGGTCCTATCATTGCCCTGGATCCTGCCACTGATCCTAACACAGTTGTTGAAATGACAACCTTTTTTTTAGAACCACGGGTAAAGCAGTCGCGTCCAACGGACCCAACTCAAATTCCAACATGAACACAATCTCCAACCAACAATCCATCTACAAGTCATGCTGAATTTCCTTGCGACACAAGAATTTTGGGAGATGCTGCATGTGTAGAGATGGACATACAAGCCTTGCTTAATTTGCAATCTCCCCAAGAAGAACACAACCATGTCGCCCACACTCCCATTATGGCCCAATATATGAACAAAGCACCACAACAAACAAGCTCTGGTATTCATATCTCATGTCCACCCTCCCTACCTCAACTGTCCAGTGCAAGAAGAAGAACTCCTAGACGTATTCATGTGGATTAGAGTGCTATGTCAATGCTTGAAGGCAAGTTGTCAAAACACACTATCGAATGGCAATGCAACAAAATTGTCAAAGAATATTTTGAATCCAAAGGTGATGCAGGTAAATGTCAATTATTGCTATGTTTGTTAAAGTCACATTCTTTAGCTGTTGTTAGGAGAATTTTGGGCATAAATATGGTTAAAAGTTCAGAGGCCAACAGTCACATTGTTAGAAATCTCCAATCTGCATTTAATGCGATTGGGAAGACATCTCGTACAAAAGATCTTTGTGCGGCTCATCGTGTTTTAGCGGAATCAGTTGTAAGCAAGTCCACAAGGCAACGTCGCCTGCTATCACACACTTCTCACATACTCAAATTAAATAGAAAAACTATTAAAAAGTACTTTTTTATAAGAGAAAATCTTGACACTCTGGGTGGAAACGATTGTTGGGATTTTGTTGGTAGGTTTCCTCATGCAAATAGGAAGCTAATTGATGCTGTTAGGGAGTTAGTACAAATTTTTTTGCATGATCATACTAGACCTTCATCAAACCAAAGAGACATGCTAAAACTGAGAAAAGGTTCTACTGAACGTGAACCCCATGTTAAACACTTCCCTGACACCACACAGACTGATCTCTATGAGCGATTTAGGAATGAGCACACACAATTGAACCTAGGCCTGTTGATGCCTTGGATGTGCAGGGTAAGTGAAAGGTGCTGGAAAGGGTTCCAATGCACACAACAGGGGATGAAAAACCATCCAAAGGCTTCAGTTAACCCTACGCAAGAGTTACCCTATCCTCGAGCTGTTTGGTATGGTAATCACCCACGGATATTAGGCCTCCACTGGCACTCTAAGAGTAAAAGGTTTGATCTTCCAAAGATCAGTTTTCCTGTTTAAGGAAAACAAAGTGTGATAACTGGTTAACAAACCTAACCTAACCTACGTAAGGAAAGAATCTATCCTAAGTCAGATCTGACCTAAAGAGGGAAAGTTGATATTGTGCAGATCAGGTTTAAAATGTGATTAATAAGCATTAGATACCTTAAACAGAAATGTCTTCAGGTTCTTCCACTTGTAGCTTGAAGGATCATCAATCAATAAAAATTAAGAGACAACTCTTCTATGTGCTTTGATCTTATTCAAACAATTGATCTGTAATCATTATGTTAATTGAAAAATTAACAATTGATTATACATATTCAATTGCATCGAATCATTTGCATAAATATACATATGAGAAATGTTCAATTAAAGAAATTTAATAGGACAATTTAGAACATGAGTCAAAACATACAGAAAAATCAATATGAAAGACCATGTACATCAATAGATAACCTGCAATAGATTAAACGCATAACTGATGACAATTTGAAACATTTAACTCAGTGATTCTCAAAGAAATTTGAATAACTCAAGAAGGTGGAGAAAAGATAACTTTACTGCATATAAAAGTCTTGTACAAAAATTACAATGGCTTGAATAGACAGAGCATCTTCAGTCCATACTCCTGCTGAATCAAAATTCCAAAATTCCCAACCCTTTGCTAAAGGTAACATTCCTCCTTAAATAATCCAATTTTCCTAAAATCCCAAAGGGAGAAATTATACAAAATAGAAATTACAAAATCGGCTCCAACCGTCGATCCAGTAAAACTTGCTATTTTCCAGCTTGAAGGATTTTCCGCCACCTTATCTTCTTAAAATATTACAAAGAATTATTCTTTAGTCAGGTAAGGTCTCGTGGCACCATAGATATTCAATAACCGATTGCTCATTATCTTCGACGAATGGCATGGTTTGTGGGACATCTAGTGTAAGAAATTCGGGGTCAGATAATTCAAGGCCAAAAACAGAGAAATCCATTAAAGGATTTATTTCAGAAACAGTGGCTGGTATGTCAGGTTCTCCATTGATTATAAAGTCTTGTATAAGATCATCGTCAAAGTCAGCTGATTCTTCCAGAACTTCCTCGCTCTGCTCCATGGAATTTTGCACATAGGAAGATAACGCTTCAAAGTCCTCTTCACTGCCGCCGCTGCTAAAATTAGGAACACCTGCATCAAATAGTGGTGACAACGTTTCTTGATATAACAAAGGGCAAAGTTCTTCATCATCAACAAGAATATTAGAAGGTTCACCTCCTGCATGAAAATCACTCATCCTAGGAAAACCTTAAATAACAAGATGCCCAAAATGCTAAAAATAATTTTTCCTATAACAGAAAGCAATGAACAATGTAGGATCTTCACGTTAATTGCTACTTTAAGACCAACAGGCAGGGTGATATCGATTGAGCGGGGCAATTTGCAATGATTAAACTTACGTAGCAAACCCATTATAATTACTTCAACTGTTATGAAAGGCGAAGATTTGAGTTTAAGATTGTGCGAAGTATAGGCTCAATTACTACTTGCATGATTTGAATTGCTTTTATGATCACATCATTATAGGAAACCCCCCATCGATAATTATAACTGGTAATTAATAATGGAAATGGAGGATGCGGTGATAGAATTGACCTACAAAAAATCTTGATTAGGAGTTCCAGTACACGGGTGATTAGTTCTTCACACGTAACAAATCGGATCGATCTGACCCAACTTCGATGAGAATGATAGAAGCTTTGAAATCGGATTTTAAGTGAAAAGAGATGATCATTAATAAGCGGAGCAAAAACGACAAAACGTCAAAACTCAAGACCAGACACGGTGAGCTTAAGGCAAAGCAATGGTGTCCATCCAACATGAAGCAATTGATAATCTTGTAGTAGTATCCACTGTTACAAATTATACAGAAAAACTGATAATTTGGGAGAACCAGCTTTCCATAGACAAAATAGCGCATCCTGACTTAACTGATTACCCAAAATCAATGTGACTTCAAATTCAGAACAATGGACGGCTGAAATTAGCTAGAGCGGGATGCGGAATTGAATTCAATTACGTTCACAAAGTTTTTTTTATTTAAAGATTCCGCAAGCCGAAATCCAAAAGTATGGATTTGCGGGTTATGGGTTCACAAAAAATGAAAATAAAAAAAGGATTTTTGAAAGATGAAAACCTACTGTGCGATTGGCGGGCTTCGGAACGTTGAATTGTGACATAAAATATCCATCCCAAAAGCCGCAACCCGAAATTACGGTTTGCGGGTTTCAGGAGCACACAGCAAATAAATGAAAAACGACCATCCCGAAAGCTGAATGCCGCCATTGCGGAGTTCGGGTTTCGGGGTAATTATTTCTTGGTTTTATTACCGATTAGTTCTGCAACCCATAAATGTCGGGTTGCGGATTGCGGGATCACTAAATACCAAAATTTCAAACAACAATCCCATAACCCGCAAATGTCGGGTTGCAGGTTTCGGAGACTCCAAATGCTAATTTTCGGACTGATGATAACAATCAACAAAATAATCAAAATTTTAGCTTTCTTTTCCTGTTAGACTGAAACACCTTGGAAGAAAAAAAAAATGAACAACAATTGCAAACAAACAAACCAAAGGCATGGGTGAAGAAAAATCAAAATTCTAACATTTACAAAATGACTCACCCAAACACCATAGTGTTTATTAATATCGGGGCTCTCGTGCTTAAGTAAGCATGGGATCTGTTGTGGCCACAACAAGGCCAAAGGTCCTGTGAGAAATGAAAACCATGGTACGTTCGTATATGCATTGATCATAACACTTGTTGTTGTAGATACCACGTAGAATATGAATATTATTATGACACATATAAACATATTTTTTTGATTTGCATAATAACATTGTGCAAGGCTGCAATGAATCCATACTACCACCGAATGCATCAAGAGACTTTATCCACAACATCATGTGTCCAAGGCCCGAAGGACAAAAGTATTATGAAAAATCGTGTTTATATGGGACATGTTCTAGGTGCGGTGGGTTTTATCTTTTGAACCGTTGCATTCATAAAAGCGAGGAGCACGAATTTGTCATGATGGGCATGGAGATGCAGAGCTTCAAGTACGTGACCTATCAATTAGAAAGTGTTAGAGAAAGTAAAAAGATTGTATTGGTGAAGTCACAAGTACAAATGAATATTGCATATTTTTCATATTACACGTTCAATTTATGACATATACATTTTTCCAAAGGCCACATTGTAATATTTCCCTTGTTTCCATGGTAACAGGTATCGGTATGTGACTTCTTGACGGATTTCTATGAGAAAACAAAGCAGTATGTTGAACATGTGCATGTAGCGCAATGGCAAGATGGGTAGTACAGAAAATGCAGGGACACATTTCCCGTTGGAACCATAGTGTCAATTGTGGATTTTGCAGAAAATTACACCCTTCAGCCACAAAATGAAATCCAGAGTCAATACTACCATTCAGACCAAGTCAGCATCATGGTACATATTATGTATAGGCATGGGCCAGAGAGCAGCAATGACAAGAGGATAATACTGAAGGAGGCAAGATTTTGCATAAGTGATGATAGAACCCATGATCTGCATTATGTGCAACATTGTTTTCGAATTTTCTATGATCAGCTGAAGGAGAGAGATATACAGATGGATCAGCATTGGATATGGTTAGATGGTTGTGTGGGCCAATTCAAAAATGCCCGAGTGTTCCAATGGATGATTACTTTGCATAAGACTTATAATGTGCAGCATATCTAGAACTATTTTGAGACCAGGCACGGCAAAGGCGAGCATGATGGGGCCGGTGCATGCATAAAGACCGCACTACGAAGGGAAGAGATGAGGTTTGACAAGGAACCTCATATCCGATATGCAGAATCCATAGTTCAATGGTGCTCTACAACAATGTCAGACCGAGTAAGAGATCAACAAACATCATCAGTGGCAGGACGTGTGGTGAGAAATGTTTGGCTAGTGGTTGACATAGATCGATCGCGTTCCTATAGTTGCAGCACAGTACAAGGAACACGTGGATTTCATTCAGTTCGAAGCTCAAACAACCCCTTATTTGAAATATGGACATGAAAGCTTGCATACCTTTGCAACCCTTGCAACAGTGGTGAATGGGATGAATGCGAATGCATGGATTGGGTTTATGAATGGGATCGTGTGTCACTTGCAGTAGAACAACATGCAGTTGTTGAAACAACCCAATTAGAGGAGGGTAAGTCAGCGATTTTGACAGACTACGACCATATCTCAGATCTTATACAACCAGGACACATATACGCAGTTGTTGCATTGAAAGACAATGAATGGGGCGTGGATTATTGGTTGGCACGGTGCATCCAAGGTAAGCAAACCCTCTACAGATCATTAATCGACGATGAAGGAATTGAATTTCCTACTGGATCGATGGTGGTTAAGGGGGAATATCTTACACTAAATGGGAAGTCAAGAGAGACTAGTGGGCATATATTCATGGATTACATATCAGTTTCAGTGGTGTATCACTTCACAAACTTGATCGTTGGCACAAACATCCATCCACAGACAATTTCAAGCAAGAGCTCAACCAAGGTACACTACTACCTGCCTCATTCAGAGCACAAGAGATTGATGGAGACAATTAGCAACAGAGAGGATCAAGATGGATTTATTGAATGAGGCGAGTCAACTTTACACAAGAGAAAGAATTGCATCAAAGCATGTTATGTTCTACATCGAGGTATGTGTAGGTTTATGCTATTTCATTGGTACATGCATTTTTTGTTGATACATACATACATACATGTCTTTGCCTACGTTTTTTATTTTTCCTATATGTATTAAACTGTTCCATGCTTCTCTTTTATGTTGAATAAAATGGTGATGTGATTTGGATCAAAGTAGAGTAATTTGAGTAAGTATTTTCTTAAATATCTATTTATGTTTGTAGCATTTGAAGATAGTGGTTTTGATAGGTTCTCAAGATTAGAATTACCTAGGTTTTAGGACATTTTTTGAAGTACATAATCTATTACAATGGTCTTGAAACCTTCTAGGAATCCATGTAGGGATAGAAGGGTCTTCCACTTGGGGTAGGGAGTTATCATAAAGTTTCAAGGGTGGTATTTTTCAGATCTATACTTGAGAAAAGCATTGTGGAATTGTGAAATTCCTTATCGATCAAATATCTCTTTAGTTTCTCTCTCTTTAGTTTTGTGCCCACCCAAACCTTTTTCATGCTTTGGGTACCTTGAGGTATATCCCTGACCCAAAAATCTCTTATATTATGATGATTATGTTGGTTATTGGCTTCACCCAACAAAATTATATTTAACAATACACATATTCATAGATTTGGTTCCCCATGCTCAATGCTCACCCAAATCTAGCTAGATTTTTGGTTTTTGCCCTTATCCAAGCATCATGTCATCAACCTAGGGTTTCCACTAATATATTCTAACTAGATACTAGAATCTCCTTGACCAAATTTGATGGAAAAATGCATAGTTATCTTCTAGACTCTTAGATATGTATCCTAGCAATTTATTTTAAAACATGCTCATTTATGGTTGGAAATTGATGCTTGATTCCTATAGATAACCACTTAGAGGGACATGTCATCATCATCATCGTCACCATCATCATCAACGTCTTCACCATCATCACCATCTTCATCATCATTGGAATCTCTAGGCTCCTCATCAACATATCCATCATCATCATCTTCATCACCATCACCATCACCATCATCATCACATCTTCTTCATTGTCATCATCATCATCTTCATCTCCATCACCATCATCATCACTGTCTTCATCATCATCACCATCTTCATCATCATCATTAACTCTAACTCCAACCCTAATTCAATTTCCTTCTATAACTCTAGCCCTAACCCTCACCCAAACCCTAGCACTAAACCATCTTCTTCATCATCACCATCACCGTCGCCACCACCATCACCATCATCATCAACGTCTTCATCATCATCACCATCATCATCATCATCAACATCTTCATCAACATTGTCATATCTAGGTTCCTCATCAACATATCCATTTATCATATTCATATTCATATTCATCATATCCATAACCATTCATGCTAGGATTTTTGGCTTTGCAATGTCATTTGTTCATTGAGGCTTCTTACCACTTGACAACCTTCAATCATATTCAATTCAATAGTGTCAGTTTGAATCGGCTCTATAGAATATGTATGTGGTTCATGTGATGCAACAACTTCCATATTGTCTTGAGCTACTTCATCATCTAATTGAGTAGCACTAACATGTTCATCATTGTCACCTAATGGTTGGAAATGTCCTTGAGGGAGGATTTAGACCTACCTCATCCATGTCAATGCTTGCATTTTTGGAGGTATACCTCCCACCCCACATGTCCATCATCATCATCATCTTCATCACCATCACCATCATCATCAACGTCTTCATAATCATCACCATCTTCATCATCATTGTCATCTCTAGGTTCCCCATCAACATCTCCATCATCATCATCTTCTTCTTCATCATCATCATCATCTTCATCACCATCACCATCATCATCAATGTCTTAATCATCATCACCATCTTCATCATCATTGTCATCTCTAGGTTCCTCATCAACAACTCCATCATTTCAAAGTTGACCCCCGTGTGCAAAAATTGCACACTCCCTCATTGAGCAAAACCCTAGTTTCCAAGATGGACCTACAAGGTGACACCCAGGCCATGGGACCGGAGGAGAGGGGCACTCCTAGCACTATCCTGACGTCCTAAATCCAATGGAGTCGATAGTTCATCAATCGGAGCCACGGTCATCATTCTATGGCTTGTTCCGTCTCGCATCCAAAAGGCCTTCAGGGACACCTGCTGAATACCTGTCGGGGGCATAGAAGTCCAACCGTGCAGAAAAAAATGGTTTCGGGGAGTCCTGCAAGTGTGTCTAGGGAGGTTCTAGCTGGGAACACTAGCCAGAAGTGCCCGGTGGAGGATTTTGCAAAGTTGACCCCCGTGTGCAAAAATTGCACACTCCCTCACTGAGCAAAAATCTAGTTTCCAAAATGGACCTACAAGGTGGAATCTGGGCCATTGGACAGGAGGAGAGGGGAACCCCTAGCACTATCTAGACATCCTGAATCCAATGGAGTCGACGATTCATCTATCGGATCCACGAATTTCATTATATGGCTTGTTCCGTCTCGCATCCAAAAGGCCTTCAGGGACACCTGCTAGATACCTTTCGGGGGCATAGAAGTCTAACCGTGCAGCAAAACCTAGTTCTAGGGAGTCCTGCAAGTGTGTCTAGGGAGCTTACGGCTGGGAACGATAGCCATAAGTGCCCGATGGATGATTTTGCAAAGTTGACCCCCATGTGCAAAAATTGCACACTTCCTCACTGAGCAAAAGCCTAGTTTCCAAGATGGACCTACAAGGTGACACCTGGGCCATTGGATCGAAGGAGAGGGGCACCTCTAGTACTATCCGGACATCCTGAATCCAACGGAGATGATGGTTCGTCGATCGGAGCCATGGTCTCCATTCTATGGCTTGTTCCATCTGGCATCCAAAAGGCCTTTAGGCACACCTGCTGGATACCTGCCGAGGGCATAGAAGTCCAACTGTGCAGCAAAACCGGGTTCCAGGGAGTCCTGCAAGTGTGTCTAGGCAGGTTCCAGCTGGGAATGCTAGTCGTAAGTGCCCGATGGACAATTTTGCAAAGTTGACCCCCGTGTGCAAAAATTGCACACTTCCTCTCTGAGCAAAACCCTAGTTTCCAAGATGGACCTACAATGTGACAACTGGGCCATTGGACCGGAGGAGAGGGGCACCCCTAGCACTATCCGGACGTCCTAAATCCAATGGAGTTGACAGTTTGTTGATTGGAGCCATGGTCGTCATTCTATGGCTCGTTCTGTCTTACATCCAAAAGGCCTTCAGGGACACCTGTTGGATACCTGCCAGGGGCATAGAAGTCCAACCGTGCAGCAAAACCGGGTTCCAGGGAGTCCTGCAAGTGTGTCTAGGGAGGTTCCAGCTGGGAACGCTAGCCGTAAGTGCCCAACGGATGATTTTTCAAAGTTAACCCCCGTGTGCAAAAATTGCACACTTCCTCACTAAGCAAAACCCTAGTTTCCAATATGGACCTACAAGGTGACACTAGGGCCATTAGACCGAAGGGGAGGGGCACCCCTAGCACTATACGGATGTCCTGAATCCAACAGAGTCGACGGTTCATCGATCCGACACATGGTCGTCATTCTATGGCTCTTTTTATACCCCTACATCCTGAGAAGGTTGAAGCTGTAAAGCAACAGCTCTCTAGTATTCATTTTGAAGCTCTTTTGTTTATGTCTAAGATAAATAAGCTCTCAGTTTGTGAGCTGGAACATATCGATCTTAACAGGATTTATACAATCTTTGTTTTATGAGAAAATGACCTTAGAACTTCTCATATAAATGACAATGATTCATTCATTTTGCATTTGTTAGCAGAAGAAGATCAATTTTCGACAAAACAATGTAGTTATTATATGTGGAGGCAGCTATTTCCCGTGGAAAATGAGTGTAGGGTTGAGCAGAGGAAATATGTTGGGAAATGGGCTATTACACTAGCTTTTCCAATGGGCTAGCAACTTACAGAAGGAAATATGGTGGCTGTAGGTATCTATGTTTTTCTTCCGACAAAAAATGTAACAGGATTTCCATTTATAATACAGGCATAATTTTTACTGGTTTCCTCAAGAGAAAGTATCATTTTCAATAACAAGCGGAACCAGGGAATCCTTCGTTGTGTTCCATTAGCCTTTTGTTCAGTATTTTGTGCTCTGATAAGTGGTAATTCACCTCTATCATCGAAAACTTGGGTCTATAGGTACCTTCCCTTTCATATTCCTCATTATCCACAACTAACACAAGTTAGAGATGCCATTCAGACCCAATTGAAAGCTGAGGAAGTGGTTTTATGTGATGTCAACTTTGGGAATAAACGTTTATGTAAACCAACAGAAGCTCGGACAATACTCCCTGTTTTTAAACGCATTCTGGAGAAAGCAAGAGGACAAGGTCATCAAAGCGACTTCATTCATCTATATTCTCGTAATGCAGACATAGTCCATCCTTATCTTGATAAACAAGATTTTTATAATAGCTTGAATTTTTTGGGCGTGGTTATCTCCCTGTATTCGGTTGTCTGATTGGTTGACAAGCTTGCCTGAAAATCTGTACGTTGAACTTCTTTGTTTTATTGCTGAAAATTGGAAGGGATTTTCAAGTCACCTGCAAAACGCTCATTTGTTGAAATATGTAAGTTCTTCCAACAACATAGATTTGACTAGTGTATCAAATGCTGCCGTCCACACCAGAATTTATCTTTCGTCAAAGGAGCCGCACATATTGTGGCTGACCAAATGGTCTGGGGAGCTTGGAAGTGCCGCCAAATATTATTCCCTGCCTGAATCTACCCAGAAGGCAATTATAAATTTAGATCCTCGAGAATGCCTGAATCTACCCAAACGGAAATTATAAATTTAGATCCTCGAGAAGGTGAGAAACTGTATGAGTGGTTGAATCAGTATCCTAAAATTACAGAGCTCTCTATCTCAAATTTTGTTGAGCGGCTCCTGGATGTAGTATCAGACTCAACAAATAGTAAACTTGTTATCACCATTGCACATTTTTTGCACTATTCATCTGTAAATAACTACGTCTGGCCTGAAGAGCTTACTAGCCTTTGCAATAATATTCCCTTAGTAGATGAAGGTGGAAAAATCATTAGGGTGCAAGGCTCCTTGAAGTTTCTCCAACCTGCATCCACGAGTAATTGGGCCAAGTTAATTGGGCCAAGGTGTCCCTGAATGGCCCTGGGGTGCCCGACTAGAATTCCCATAGAAACTGAACTGTGGCTCCATTGGTGAATCTGTCGATTCTGGTGGGTCTGGGACGCTAGGTTTCAGCTAGGTCCCCCCCCGCAACATCCCTCGAAGACCCGGAAGTGTTGCCAATGGGTCATCTCTGGAGCTAGGGTTTTGCTCAGTGAGCGCCATTCCAAATTTGCTCAAGGGGGCTACTTCTCGTCCGGAGGACCCTGGGAATGCATGGCCACTGTCGATAGGTCCACAAGGGCCACATGGACCTGTGGGAGTCGACAAAATCCAAGTTCGCTCGTCGGTTTGGGTTCCGTGGACCTGAAGCAAATCCCCCAAGTGTCCCTTAATGGACCCGGGGTGCCCGACTAGAATGCCCATAGCACCCAAACCGTGGCTCCGTTGGAAAATTCATCAATTTCAGTGAGTCTGGGGCACCGGGTTTCAGCTAGGGCCCCCCCCACAGTGTGCCTTGAAGACCCGGAAGCAGTGCCAATGGGCCATCTCCGGAGCTAGGGTTTTGCTCAGTGAGGGCCATTCCAAAATCTCTCAAGGGGGTTATTTCTCGTCCGGAGGCCCCCAGGAATGCATGACCACCGTGGAAAGGTCCACAAGGGCCACTTGGACCTGTGGGAGCTAATGGAATCCAAGTACACTCACCGGTTGGGGTTTTGTGGCCCCGGAGCAAATCCCCCAAGTGTCCCTGAATGGCCCCGGGGTGCCCGACTAGAATGCCCGTAGCACCCAAACCATGGCTCCGTTGGTGAATACGTCAATTCCGGTGGGTCCGGTACCCCGATTGTCAGCTAGGGGAACCCCCCACATCATCCCTCGAAGACACGGAAGCGGTGCCAATGGGCCATCTCCAGAGCTAGGGTTTTGCTCAATGAGGGCCATTCCAAATTCGCTCAAGGGGGGCATTTCTGATCTGAAGTCCCTCAAGCATGCGTGGCCACCATGGACAGGTCCACAATGGCCAATTCGACATGTGGGAGGTGACGGAATCCAATTTCGCTTGCTGGTTTGGGTTCTGTGGCCCCGGGGCAAATCCCCAAAGTGTCCCTGAAGGGGTGCAAAAACCCTAGCTCTGGATATAGCCCATTGGCACCACTTCTAGGTCTTCAAGGGACATTTTCAGGGGTCCCCTAGCTGAAACCCGGTGTCCTGGAGCCACTGGAATCGATGGATTCACTAACGGAGCCACTGTTTGGCTGCTACGGGCATTCTAGTTGGGCACCCCGGGCCATTTAGGGACACCTTGAGGATTTGCCCTGGGGCCATGGAATCCAAACCGACGAGCGGAATTGGATTCTGTCGCCTCCCATAGGTCCACATGTCCATTGTGGACCTGTCCACAGTGGCCACGCACGCCCAGGGGCCTCCAGACGATAAATGGCCACCTTGAGTGAATTTGGAATGGCCCTCACTGAGCAAAACCCTAGCTCAGGAGATGGCCCATTGGCACCGTTTCCGGGTCTTCAAAAGACACTGTGGGGGGTCCCCCAGTTGAAAAATGGTGTCCTGGACCCACCGGAATCGACGGATTCACCAATAGAGCCACGTTTTGGGTTCGACAGGCATTCTAATAGGGCACCCTGGGGCCATTCAGGGACACTTGGTGGATTTGCTCCGGGGCCACGGAACCCAAATCGGCAAGAGGACTTGGATTCTATCAGCTCCCATAGGTCCATGTGGCCCTTATGGACCTTTTTGCGGTGGCCACACATGCCCAGCGGCCTCCGGACGATAAATGGCCCCATTGAGCAATTTTGGAATGGCCATCACTGAGTAAAACCCTAGCTCCGAAGATGGCCCACTGGCACCGCTTCTGGGTCTTCGAGGCACATTGTGGGGGATGGGGGGGGGCTAGATGAAACTCGGTGTCTCGGACCCACCAGAATCGATGGATTCATGAACGGAGCCATGGTTTGGCTGCTACGGGCATTCTAGTTGGGCACCCCGGGACCATTCAGAGACACTTTGGGGATTTGCTCCGAGGCCACGGAACCCAAACCAGAGAGTGGAATTGGATTCCTTCGGCTCCCACAGGTTCATGTGGTCATTGTGGATATGTGCATGGTGGCCACACACGTCCGCGGGCCTCCGGGCAAGAAATGCCCCCCTTGAGCGATTTTGGAATGGCCCTCACTGAGAAAAAACCTAGCTCTCGAGATGGCCTATTGGCACCGCTTCCAGGTCTTCGAGGCATGCTATGTGGGGTCTCCTAGCTGAATCCAGGCGTCCCAGACGCACCGGAATTGACGAATTCACGAACGGAGCCACGGTTTGGCTACTACGGGCATTCTAGTCGGTCACCCCGGGGCCATTAAGGGACACTTTGGGGATTTGCTTCGTGGACAGGGAACCCAAACCGGCAAGCGGACTTGGATTCCGTCGGCTCCCACATGTCCACGTGGCCATTGTGGACCTGTCCACGGTGGCGACACATGCCCGGGGACCTCTGGGCGAGAAATGGCCCCCTTGAGTGATTTTGGAATGGCCCTCACTAAGAAAAACCCTAGTTCCGGAGATGGCCCATTGGCATCGCTTCTGGGTCTTCGAGGCACGTTGTGGGGGGACCCTAGCTAAAAACCGAAGTCTTGGACCCACCGGAATCGACGTATTCGCAAATGGTGCAATGGTTTGGATTCTACGGGCATTCTAGTTGGGCACCCCCGGCCATTCATGGAAACTTTGGGAATTTGCTCTAGGGGGCCACGGAACCCAAACCGGTGAGCGAAATTGGATTGCATCGGCTCCCACAGGTCCACGTGGCCATTATGGACCTATCCATGGTGGCCACGCACACCCAGGGCCTTCCGCACGAGAAATGGCCCCCTTGAGCAATTTTGGAATGGCCATCACTGAGCAAAACCCTAGCTCCCAAGATGGCCCATTGGCACCGCTTTCGGGTCTTTGAGGCATGCTGTGGGGGGTCACCTAGCTGAAACCTAGCGTCCTAGATCCACCGGAATCGACGGATTTGCAAACGGAGCCATAGTTTGGCTACTATGGGCATTATTGTCAGGCACCCCGGGGCCATTCAGGGACACTTTGGGAATTTGCTCTAGGGCCACGGAACCCAAACTAACGAATGGACTTGGATTCCGTCGACTCCCATAGGTCCATGTGGCCATTATGGACCTATCCACTATGGCCATGCATGCTCAGGGGCCTCCGGGCGAGAAATGGCCCCCTTGAGTGATTTTGGAATGGCCCTCACTAAGCAAAACCCTAGCTCCGGAGATGGACCATTGGCACCGCTTCTGGGTCTTCGAGGCACGCTGTGGGGGGTCTACTAGCTGAAATCGGGTGTCTTGGACCTAGTGGAATCAAGGGATTCACAAACGGAGCCACGGTTTGGCTACTACGGGAATTCTAGTCGGGCATCTCGGGGCCATTCAGGGACACTTTTGGGATTTGCTCAGGGGCCACGGAACCCAAACCGGCGAGCGGACTTGGATTTCGTCAGCTCCCATAGGTTCGCGTGGCCATTCTCGACCTGTCCACGGTGGCCACGCATGCCTGGGGGCCTCTGGACGAGAAATGCCCCCCTTTAGCAAATTTGCATGGCCTTCACATTGGGGTCAAATTTGCAACCTAGAGATGACAATGATGATGGAGATGTTCATGATGATGATGATGGTGATGATGGTGAAGACATTGATGATGATGGTGATGGTGATGATGAAGAAGATGGTTTAGTGCTAGGGTTTGGGTGAGAGTTAGGGCTAGAGTTATAGAAGGAAATTGAATTAGGGTTAGAGTTAGAGTTAATGATGATGATGAAGATGGTGATGATGATGATGAATATGGTGATGATGGTGATGGTAATGGTGATGGTGATGGTGATAGTGATGGTGAAGAAGATGGTTTAGTGCTAGGGTTTGGGTGAGGGTTAGGGCTAGAGTTATAGAAGGAAATTGAATTAGAGTTAGAGTTAGAGTTAATAATGATGATGAAGATGGTGATGATGGTGATGGTGATGGTGCTGGAGATGGTGATGATGGTGATGAAGAAGATGGTTTAGTGCTAGGGTTTGGGTGAGGGTTAGGGCTAGAGTTATAGAAGGAAATTGAATTAGGGGTAGGGTTAGAGTTAATGATGATGATGAAGATGGTGATGATGATGATGAATATGGTGATGATGGTTATGATGGTGATGGTGATGGTGATGGTGATGGTGAAGAAGATGGTTTAGTGTTAGGGTTTGGGTGAGGGTTAGGGCTAGAGTTATAGAAGGAAATTGAATTAGGATTAGAGTTAGAGTTGATGATGATGATGAATATGGTGATGATGATGAAGACGTTGATGATGATGGTGATGGTGATGGTGATGGTGATGGTGATGGTGATGGTGATGGTGATGGTGGTGATGAAGAAGATGGTTTAGTGCTAGGGTTTGGGTGAGGGTTAGGGCAAGAGTTATAGAAGGAAATTGAATTAGGGTTAGAGTTAGAGTTAATGATGATGATGAAGATGGTGATGATGGTGATGGTGATGGTGATGGTGATGGTGATGGTGATGGTGATGGTGATGGTGATGGTGGTGATGAAGGAGATGGTTTAGTGCTAGGGTTTGGGTGAGAGCTAGGGCTAGAGTTATAGAAGGAAATTGAATTAGGGTTAGAGTTCGAGTTAATGATGACGATGAAGATGGTGATGATGATGAAGACATTGATGATGATGGTGATGGTGATGGTGATGGTGATGATGAAGAAGATGGTTTAGTGCTAGGGTTTGGGTGAGGGTTAGGGCTAGAGTTATAGAAGGAAATTGAATTAGGGTTAGAGTTAGAGTTAATGATGATGATGAAGATGGTGATGATGATGATGAAGGCATTGATGGTGATGTGATATTGGAGAAATATACATTATGTTATAAATAATGTAGAAAGGAGTTGGTTTTTGGTTTTTATTGGAAACATAAAGGTTTATTGTTGAATTTCAGTTTCAATTGGTGCTAGGTTGTATTATAAACTTTTAGAGATCTAGATCCATGATTCTAGGATCTAGAGAGTTCATCATTCTCCTATATATGTAACTTCTTTTCAAGGAATAGATGAATCAAGTGTGGTGTGGTTGAGACAATCTTGTCTCAACATTGTGTGAGCAATGATGTGTTTGATTTTTATTTTTGTATTAGAGTTGGTATAGGGATAACTCCCTCATGAGAGGGCCCATGATTGTAAGAGATAACTATGAGGGTTTATCTCATGTAGTATTTGTTGATGTATTTGTAACTTCAAAAGATATTCTTCTATGTATTACATTTGTACTTTATTGTATATCCATTAGAGATGTTACATTCCTCCATTTGGAAGTGTCGTCATTTGTATTTGTAAGTGTCGTCATTTTTATTCACATGTGTCGTCATTTGTATTGATGGGTTATTAGACCACCAATGAGGGGTCGGCCCTGATTAGGTCATGTGGTTGGGTTATTAGACTTGAGTAGCAAGTCGGCCCCAGTGAATTAATTGGCAAGTCAAGTCAAGTATAAATAAGAGGGGGTGTGTCCCTCATTCTATTCCTTCACTCACTTCTCAAGCTCGCATTAGCTAAGTGAGAAAGTGGTGCACATGTGGAGGAGGAGGAGCATCTGCTAGAGACATCTTATTGGGTTTGATCCTTGTGATCTTGTTATTGGGTTTATTCTATCTCTAAGGAAGTTGCGAGGTTTTTCACCTTCTTGGTTTTCCCCGGCGAAACTCTGTGTCTCTTGTGTGATTGCTATTGTGTCTATGATTGATATGCTGTACATGTTATTCTCTTAGAGATCCTTATGATAATGGAATGAAATTATCGAAAAATTAACATGGTATCAGAGCTTACCTAAGAAGAAGACACTGTGCAGCTGTGGAAGCTAGGGATTCTTATTATTTGGGTTTCTCTCCAAAGTTCATCAAAGACAGAAGGCTAGATTGAACCTACTATCAAGAGCGCATCTTTCTGTCGAAACATAATTCAATTCTGAGTTGTTTCAGTTTTTGACCTAAAACTTAGTGTTTCCACAAAAAATAGGAATTTCTGAAATCTGAGGACATAGCTGGAAGCTCCTTGGAAAAATTGGATTTTAGAGCTTTGGATCGAACTTTTTGGTTTGGTGAAGCTCCGTGAATCTCAAACCCTAATTCAAGGTCCTCCCCAGTGAATCCGGGAGATTGAAAAGCATTTATGAAGGGTGAAACTTTGTAGTTCTCAATTTCTGAGTATACCAGGATGATCAGCTCATCAAGGTGCATCTTTCTATCCTTTGAGAATTTTGAAATTCATATTTTGAATTTTTAGGGTTTCTCTGACAAACCCTAATCCAGCTCCAGATCCAGTTTTCAGCAAATCAAGTGGTAAGACCTAAATCTTTTCTATTTCCATTTGAAGTACTCTTTAAATATGTCTCACCACACCAAGATTTAGGATAAGCTTGATGGACCTAATAACTTCCGAGCATGGAAGTATAGGATTGGGTTAATCCTAGAAGAAAATGATTTGGACACTTACATAAGTGAAGAGGTCCCTGTCCCTGAGGGAGATGAGGCTAAGGCCTTACACAAGAAGAACCTGGTCAATGATAAGAGAATCATAGCTGATTCTATCAAAGACCATCTCATACCTCATGTGTCTTCCCTAAATACACCTAAGTAGATGTATGACTCCTTAACCAAGTTGTTTGAAGGAAAGAACATAAATCAGAAGATGACTCTGCGGAACCAATTGAAAGGGGTAAAGCTTCAGAATTGAGAGACCATTCAATCCTACTTTTCAAAGGTCTCTCAAATCAAGGAACAACTTGAAGCTATGGATGAAGCAGTGAAGAATGGTGAAATTGCAATGACCACATTAAATGGCCTACCTAGGTCATGGGACTCCTTCATCCAAGGAATCCTTGCAAGAAAGAAATTGATCTCTTTCAGTAGACTGTGGGAAGAATGTTCACAAGAAGAAGCTAGGCTTGCAGCTCGAGAAGAAAAGATGGGAAATGAAAACCAAGCTCTCACAGCACACACCAAGAAAGGTAAGTCCAAAAGAGAGCAATCTTATCACAAGAAAGCTCCTCACCACCATCAAAGAGATAAGAAATACTTGAGGTGCTTTACTTGTAATGAGAAGGGACACTTTGCTTCAGAATGTCCCAAGAACAAAAGGAACAACAACAACAACAAATTCAACAAGAAGAGGAAGAACAATAAGAAGAGATATCATGCTCATGCTGGTAAGGATGATGAACCTCCCAAGAAGAAGGCTAGAGCAGAAAGTGATGACTCATTAAGTGAAGATGAATATGTTCTAATCTTTGCTCTCACAGGTACTATTTCTCATGGTTGTAATGATTGGATTATTGATAGTGGGGCTTCTAAACACATGACTGGGTTTAAAGAATCATTCATGGACCTATCTGAACATGAGTTACCCCATAAGGTAAAACTTGGGGATAACTATCAATATCCCATAAAAGGAAGTGGTGAAGCCTCCTACAAACTATACTCTGGAAAGTCTATAAAGATGCAAGATGTTTTATATGTACCTGGACTCAAGAAGAATCTCCTCTCCATATCATCGTTGGATGCAAAGGGAATGAGAGTTGCATTTATAGATGGTCAAGTACTCATGTGGCCAAAGGGTAAGATATTAGATGATGCAGTGGTGATTGGAGAGCAAGAGGGAGGATTATACAAGTTAAAGGGAAAACCTGAACATGCCATGGTGCATGAATCCATGGAGCCAAATGAACTTTGGAATAGAAGGCTTTCTCATGTGCACTATAGATCACTTCCAATAGCAAACAAATCAATAGAGGGTCTTCCTGAAATCCAGTCAAAGCATGAAGGTGTTTGCAAAGGATGTGCAAAAGGAAAGAACACAAAGAAGGAATTTCCAAACAGTGAAAGCAAAGCAAAAGGAATCTTGGAGATTATCCACTCCGATGTATGCGGTCCAATGTCATCTAGTTCTTTGAGTGGGTATGTATACTATGTTTCTTTCATTGATGATTTCTCTAGGAAGAATTGGGTTTATTTTTTGAAAAATAAAGATGAAGTGTTTGATAACTTCAAGGAATTCAAAGAGTTGATAGAAAATCAAACAGATAAGAAGATCAAGACCTTCATATCTGATAATGGCAGAGAATTCACTTCAGGTGATTTCAAGAAACTATGCAGTGATTCAGGGATTAAGAGGGAGTTGACTGCTCCCTACAATCAACAACAAAATGGATTTGCAGAAAGGAAGAATAGAACTATCATGGAAGCAGGACAGGAAATGCTTCATGACCAAGATCTACCTATGCATTTATGGGCAGAAGCAGCTGGGATAGCTGTTTATGTGCAGAACAGAACACCTCACAAGATACTTGACAACAAGACACCAAAAGAAGTCTTCTCTGGTAAGAAACCAGAAGTTAGCCATCTCAGAATATTTGGATGTCCAGTATATACACACATTCCAAAGGAAAAGAGGACAAAGCTAGATCCTTCAGGAAAGAAGGGCATGTTTGTGGGTTACAGTGAAAGCTTGAAGGCTTACGAAATATACTTTACAGGGTTCAAGAAGATTGACATCAGCAAGGATGTAAGATTTGATGAAAATTTAGCATACATCAAATCGAGGAAGACACCTGTTAATGACCATGAAGAACCAAAGGTAACTATATTTCTAGACACTACCATGAATGAAGTAATTCCAGAAGCAGTTTGTGAAATTGAAGATCCACAAGAACCTATAGATCCACCCCGTGAGAAGAACTCTCACAAGAGGAAACCTACATGGGCTAGAGAGCTCATTCAAGATGCAAAAAGGTATGGCATCCTAGAAGAAGAACACAGAGAAAGGGAGAGGACTAGATCACACACCAGTTATGTTGCCTTACTCTGTGACATTATGAACAAAGAACCTTCTAGTTATGAATAAGTAGCGAAAAAGAAAGAATGGAAGGATGCCATGGTCGAGGAGTACCAATTGATCATGAAGAATGATGTTTGGGATGTTGTCCCAAGACATGAGGGTAAGTCTGTTGTGACTTCCAAGTGGATCTATAAGACCAAGCATGCTGCAGATGGTAGCATAGAGAAATACAATGCAAGGTTTGTAGCTCGTGGCTTCTCTCAGAAAGAGGGAATAGACTATGAAGAGACATTTGCTCCTGTAGCTAGATACACTTTTATCAGAATAGTACTTGCTCTGAATGCAGTGATGAAATGGAAGATACACCAGATGGATGTCAAGACAACTTTCTTGAATGGTGTCGTCGAAGAGGAAAGGTATGTGGAGCAGCCACTTGGTTTTTAAACACATGAAAGGGAGTCATATGTGTGCAGGTTGAAGAAAGCCTTGTATTGCTTGAAGCAAGCTCCTAGGACTTGGTATGGTAGGATGGACAGCTTTCTATCCAGTTTGGGCTTTACCAAGAGTAAAGCAGATTCCAACCTTTACTACAAGGTTGAGGAGGGCAATCCAGTGATACTACTTCTGTATGTGAATGACCTGTTTGTTACAAGTGAGGATAGTTTGATTGCTAATACCAAGAGGAAGCTTGCTGCCGAGTTCGAGATGAAGGAATTGGGGATGATGCACTATTTTCTAGGCATGGAGGTGTGGTAGAGTGCAAATGGGATCTTCCTTGGACAGGGGAAGTATGCAGTAGAGATCCTGAAGAGGTTCGGGATGATGGAATGCAAGGCCATGGGTACACCTATGGCATCAAACATGCAGCTTCTGTGTGATGCTTCATCTGAGCCGGTTGATGTCATTATGTATCGTCGGATGATTAGGTCCTTGATGTACCTGACAAACACGAGACCATATATTTGCCTTGCGGTGAACACATTGAGCTAGTTCCTGACGGATCCGAGAGGTGTTCACCTGGTTGCTGTAAAACATATTCTAAGGTACTTGAGGGGTATGGTTGGTTATGGGCTCAAGTATGATGTGAATCAAAAGTTTAACCCGTAGGGCTATGTTGATTCAAACTGGGCAGGTAGTCCTGCAGATAGGAAGAGCACTTATGGGTGCTGCTTCAGTATGGGATCAGGTGTGATCTCTTGGTTTAGCAGGAAGCAGTCCTGCATAGCACTGAGTACAGCTAAAGCAGAGTATGTTGCAGCTTGTTTGGCTAGTTGTGAGGCAGTATGGATTAGGAAGCTACTCTCTGAGTTATTTGATCTCCCATTGGATGCTACTGGTATCTTTTGTGACAACCAGAGTTGTGTGAAGCTATCTGAGAACCCGGTGTTTCACTACAGGTCAAAGCACATTGAGATCAAATATCACTATATCAGGGATATGGTGCAGAGAGGAGCAGTGAATCTCCTGTATGTTGCGACGGATGAGCAGGTTGCAGATGTATTGACGAAACCAATAGCCAGAGTGAAGTTTGAGTACTTCAGAGAGAGGCTTGGTGTTCTTCCAATGATGACACTTCGAGGAAGAAGTGATGGACACATTTGCAGGAGACATTCCAAGCATGGTGAGAGTAGGATCCTTCTCGTGGCTATGGATGATGAGCATCAGGACGATGCTCCAGTTACTTCTATGTATATCCATCATGTTAGATGTTGGATATGATCAGTTGGATCATGTATATGTATATGCATCATGTTGGATGTTGGATATGATCAGCTGGATCATGTATATGTATATGCATCATGTTGAATGCTGGATATGATCAGTTGGATCATGTATATGTATATGCATCATGTTGGATGCTAGATATGATCAGTTGGATCATGTATATGTGTATGCATCATGTTGGATGCTTGATATGATCAGGTGGATCATGTATTTGTGTATGTATCAAGTGGATACATTGTATGATCAGGATGATCATGGATGATGAGTTTCAAGATGTTGCTCCAATTGACATGCATCAGGACGATGCAGTGACAATGATCAGGATGATCATGCAACGATGACATGCATCAGGACGATGCAGTGATGATGATCAGGATGATCATGTACATCAGGATGATGTATGGTGAGTATCAGGTTGACACTATGTGGCCGTGGACAGGTTGTGCAGATGAGCATGTAATCTTTCCCTAGGAGATCATGTTGGTCATGCTGCGGCACATAAGGGATCCTGGGGTACTCTTTTGAGGTTTTGCTTTGGGAGTACATGTAATATTTCCCTGTGAGATCTTGTCAGTCATGCTACGGCACATAAAGGATCCTGGGATACTCTTTTGAGGTTTTGTCCTATGGCATATAATATTGTCGTGGGACATCCGATAGGTTGAGCTGTGTGCTCATAATCAGTCCTAGGATGCTCTTTCAAGTTTTTTCCATGACCACATGTAATATTGCCCTGGGAGATCTTGCCGATCGTGCTTCAGCACATAAACGATCCTGGGATACTCTTTTGAGATTTTGTGGTGATCACATGTAATATTGCCCTGGGAGATCTTGTCGGTCTTGCTTTGGCACATAAAGGATGCTGGGATACTCTTTCGAGGTTTTGTGGTGGGGTCAACATATAATATTTCCCTGGGAGATCTTGTCGGTCGTGCTTCGACACATAAAGGATCCTGGGATACTCTTTCAAGGTTTTGTTGATACACGTAATAAGTCCTAAGGATTCCACAGTATGGATATTAATTTTTCGATAATTTCATTCCATTATCATAAGGATCTCTAAGAGAATAACATGTACAACATATTTCTATAGCATATCAACCATAGACACAAAAATAATCACACAAGAGACACAGAGTTTCACCAGGGAAAACCAAGAAGGTGAAAAACCCCGCAACTTCCCCAGAGATAAGATAAGCCACAATACAAGATCACAAGGATCAAACCCAATAAGATGTCTCTAGCAGATGGTCCTCCTCCTCCACAAGTGTGCCACTTTCTCTCTTAGCTATGCGAGCTTGAGAAGTGAGTGAAAGAGATAAATGAGAGACACATCCTCTCTATTTATACACTGACTTGACCTGCCAATAATCCACTGGGCCCGACTTGCTAATCAAGCCTAATAACCCAGCCACATGTGCTAACCAGGGCCGACCCCACACTGGTGGTCTAATAACCCATCAATACAAATGACGACACTTGTCGATGCACATGACGACACTTACAAATACAAATGATGACACTTCCAATCATAGGAATAATACATCTCAGTGGGATATACAATAAAGTACAAATGTAATACATAGAAGAATATCTTCCAAAGTTACAAATACATCAACACTCCCTCTTAACTAGGAAGGTATTCTTTCATCACAGGCCATCAATACATATTGGCACAAGTCTTCAATTCTGGAGCTGGATCATCATCACTGGATCACGGAGCATCATCATCATCACAGTTGCTGTACTCGACATCTCGATCACTGGGCTATCTCTGAAGTTTGCTCGTCATAGGAAGTTCTACATAGCCTTCCCTTTTTCATTCTGGATGTAGGCCCACCACCTGTAGGTCTTCATCATCACTGGCCATATTGTGGAATCCTCAATACTTATTACATGAGTCAACAAAACCTCGAAAGAGCATCCCAGGACTAATTACGAGCACACAAATCAACCTATCGGATCTCCTAGGACCTTTTACATGCCACTGCACAACCTTCCCATGGCCAAAGAGTACCATCCTGATACTCATGATCATATTCATCATAACATCATTCACGAAGCACAACCCAGATGCACATCACACAGCACTTACACTCACTGGCATGGGAAGACACACTTCAACCATCCGTAAAAGGCTCAACACTTATATCTATTCCATGGGAAGACACACTTCAACCATGCGAGAATGGAACTGCACCTATATCCATAGCCATGGGAAGACACACTTCAACCATGCTAGGAATGGCACATCACTTATAACGTAGCCATGGGAAGACAAACTTCAACCATGCTCGAATGGCCCCAGCCCTTACATCTTCACCATGGGAGAACACATCTACACCTTGTGAAGAATGGCTTCAGCCCTTACATCTTTACCGTGGGAGAACACATCTACACCTTGTAAAGAATGGCTCCAGCCCTTACATCTTTACCGTGGGAGAACACATCTACACCTTGTAAAGAATGGCTCAACAATTACATCACGACCATGGGAGAACACATCTACACCATGTCTAAAAATCCTATGTGCATCCGTGTCTTCGGAACTCATCATACATGATCATCCTGATCATCAACACTGCATCGTCCCGATGCATGTCGTCCAGAGCATCGTCCCGATACTCATCATCCATGATCAACCTGATCATCGTCCTGATGCATGTCATCTGGAGCAACATCCTGAAGCTCGTCATCCATGATCATCCCGATCATATAATGCATCCACCTAATGCATACCAAGTATCTACCTAATACATATCATCATACATGATCCACCTAATCATATAATGTATCCACCTGATACATACACAAATACATGATCCACCTGATACATACACAAATACATGATCCACCTGATCATACAATGTATCCACCTGATACATACAAAGCATCCAAATGATGCATATACATATACATGATCCAACTGATCATATAGAGCAATAATTGGAGCATCATCCCGATGCTCATCACACAACGCTTACATCCACTGCCATGGGAAGGATCCTCCTCTCACCATGCTTGGAATGGCTCTTGCAAATGTGTCCCATTACTTCTTCCTCGAAGTATATTCAATCTGAAGAACACCAAGCCTCCCTCTAAAGTACTCAAACTTCAGCTAGTGGTTTTTTCAACACATCTGCAACCTGCTCATCGGTCGCAACATACAGGAGCTTCACTACTCCTCTCTACACCATATCCCTGATATAGTGATATTTGATCTCAATGTGCTTTGACCTGTCATGGAACACTGGGTTCTCAGATAGCTTTACACACCTCTGGTTGTCACAATAGATACTAGTAGCATCCAATGGGAGATCAAATAACTCAGACAGTAGCTTCCTTAGACATACTGCTTCACAACTAGCCGAACAAGCTGCAACATACTTTGCTTCGACTATACTCAGTGCTATGCAGGACTGCATCCTGCTAAACCAAGAGATCACACTTGAACCCATACTGAAGTAGCACCCCGAAGTGCTCTTCCTATCTGCAACACTGCTTGCCCATTCTAAATCAACATAACCCTCTAGGTTAAACTTTTGATTCGCATCATACTTGAGCCCATAATCAACCATACCCTTCAGGTACCTCAGAATATGCTTTACAGCAACCATGTGAACACTTCTCAGATCCGTCAAGAACTGGCTCAATGTGTTCACAGCAACGCAAATATCTGGTCTTGTGTTCGTCAGGTACATCAAGGACCCAATCATCTGACGATACACTGTGACATCAACCGGCTCAAATGAAGCATCACACAGAAGCTTCAGGTTCGATGCCATAGGTGTGGCCATGGCCTTGCAATCCATCATCCCCAACCTCTTCAGGATCTCTACTGCATACTTCCCTTGTCCAAGGAAGATCTCAACTGCACTATGCCACACCTCCATGCCTAGAAAATAGTGCACCATCACCAAGTCCTTCATCTTGAACTCGGATGCAAGTTTCCTCTTGGTGTCGGCAATCAACCCATCATCTCTTGTAACAAACAGGTCATCCACATATAGGAGTAGTATCACAGGATTGCCTTCCTCAACCTTGTAGTAGAGGTTGGAATCTGCTTTACTTTTGGTAAAGCCCAAACTGGATAGAAAATTGTCCATCCTACCATACCAAGTCTGAGGAGCTTGCTTCAAGCCATACAAGGCTTTCTTCAATCTACACACATATGACTCCCTGTCATGTGTCTCAAAACCCAGTGGCTGCTCCACATACACTTCCTCTTCGACTACACCATTCAAGAAAGTTGTCTTGACATCCATCTAGTGTATCTTCCACTACATCACTGCAGCCAGAGCAAGTACTATTATGATGGAAGTGTATCTGGGTACTGGAGAAAAAGTATATTCATAGTCTATTCCCTCTTTCTAAGAGAAGCCATGAGCTACAAACCTTGCCTTGTATTTCTCTATGCTACCATCTGCAGCATGCTTGATCTTATAGATCCACTTGGAAGTCACAACAGGCTTCCCTTCTGGTCTTGGGACCACATCCCAAACATCATTCTTCATGATCGATTGGTATTCCTCGACCATGGAATCCTTCCATTCTTTCTTTTTTGTTTCCTTTTCATAACTGGAAGGTTCTTTGTTCATAATGTCACAGAGCAAGGAAACATAGCTAGTGTGTGACCTTGTCCTTTTCCTTTCTCTATGTTCCTCTTCTGGAATACCATATCTTTCTGCATCTTGGATGAGCTCTCTAGCCCATGTAGGTTTCCTCTTGTGAGAGTTCTTCTCACGGCATGGATCTATAGGTTCTTGTGGATCTTCAATTTCACGGGTTGCTTCTGGAATTTCTTCATTCATAGTGGTATCTTGAAATCTGGATTCCTTTGGTTCTTCATGATATTCAACAGGTGTCTTCCTTGATTTGATGTAGCCTGAGTTCTCATCGAATGTTACATCCCTACTGACATCAATCTTATTGAACCCTAGAAAGTATATTTTGTAATCCTTCGAGTTTTCACTGTACCCCACAAAGATGCCCTTCTTTCCTGAAGGATCTATCTTAGTCCTCTTTTCCTTTGGAATATGTGTATATACTGGACAACCAAATATTTTGAGATGGCTGACTTCAGGTTTCTTACTAGAGAAGACCTCTTCTGGTGTCTTGCTGTCCAATATCTTGTGAGGTGTTCTATTCTGCACATATACAGCTTTCATAGCTATTTCTGCCCATAGATGCATAGGAAGATCTTGGTCATGAAGCATTGCCCGTGTTGCTTCCATGATAGTTCTATTCTTCCTTTCTACAACTCCATTTTGTTGTGGATTGTAAGGAGTAGTCAACTCCCTCTTAATCCCTGAATCACTGCATAGCTTCTTGAAATCACCTGAAATGAATTCTCTGCCATTGTCGGATCTAAATGTCTTGATCTTCTTGTCAGTTTGATTTTCCATCAAGGCTTTGAATTCCTTGAACTTATCAAACACTTCATCTTTGTTCTTCAAGAAGTAAACCCAAGTCTTCCTAGAGAAATCATCAATGAAAGAGACATAGTATACATACCCACTTGGATAACTGGATGCCATTGGACCGCATACATCGGAGTGGATAATTTCCAAGATTCCTTTAGCTTTGCTTTCACTGCTTGGAAATGCCTTCTTAATTTTCTTTCCTTTTGCACATCCTTTTCAAACACCTTCATGCTTTGTCTTGATTTCAGGAAGACCCTCTACAGCTTTACTTACAATTGGTAGTGCTCTATAGTGCACATGAGCAAGCCTTCTATGCCAAAGTTCACTTGGCTCCATGGATTCATGTACCATGGCATGTTCAGGTTGTCCCTTCAATTTGTACAATCCTCCCTCTTGCTCTTCAATCACAACTGCATCATCTATGGTCTTACCTTTTGGCCACATGAGTACTTGGCCATCCACAAATGCAACTCTCATTCCCTTTGCATCCAAATATGATATGGAGAGAAGATTCTTCTTAAATCCAGGTACATATAAAACATCTTGCATTTTTATAGACTTCCCAGAGTCTAGTTTGTAGGAGGCTTCACCACTTCCTTTTATGGGATATTGATAGTCATCCCCAAGTTTCACCTTGTGAGGTGACTCATGTTCAGATAGGTCCATGAAAGATTATTTAAACCCAGTCATATGTTTAGAAGCCCTACTATCAATAAGCCAATCATTACATCCATGAGAGATAGTACCTGTGAGAGCAGAGATTAGAACATATTCATCTTCACTTGATGAGTTATCACTTTCTGCTCTAGCCTTCTTCTTGGGAGGTTCATCATCCTCAGCAGCATGAGAATGATATCTCCTTTTGTTGCTCTTCTTCTTGTTGAAGTTGTCGTTGTCGCCCCTTTTGTTCTTGGGACAATATGAGGCAAAGTGTCCTTTCTCATTGCAATTGAAGCATCTTAGATCTTTCTTCTCTTTTGGATGGTAGTGAGAAAATTTCTTGCGATGAGGTGGCTCCCTCTTGATCTTTCCTTTCTTGGTGTGAGCTATGAGGGCTTGATCTTCATTTCCCATCTTTTCTTCTCGGGCCACAAGCCTACCCTCTTCCTGTGAACACTCCTCCCATAGTCTACTGAAGGAGACCAATTTTATTCTTGCACGGATTCCTTGGATTAAGGAGTCCCATGACCTAGGTAGGCCATTTAATGTGGTCATTACAATTTCACCATTCTCTACTACTTCATCCACAGCTTCAATTTGTTACTTGATTTGAGAGACCTTGGAAAAGTAGGATTGAATGGTCTCTCCATTCTGAAGCTTTACCCTTTTCAATTGGTTCCGCAGAGTCATCTTCTGATTTATGTTCTTTCCTTCAAACAACTTGGTCAAGGAGTCAAACATCTCCTTAGGTGTATTTAGGGAAGACACATGGGGTATGAGATGGTCCTTTATAGAATCAGCAATGACTCTCTTAGCCTTGATTAGGTTCTTCTTGTGTAAGGTCTTGGCCTCTTATTCTTCTGGAACTGGAAACTCTTCCTTTATGTAGTTGTCTAACTCATTCTCTTATAGGATTAACCCAATCCTATACTTCCATGCTCAGAAGTTATCAGCCCCTTCAAGCTTATCCTCAAGCTTGGTGTGGTGAGACATCTTAAAGAGTACTTCAAATGGAAATAGAAAAAGATTTAGGTCTTACCATTTGATTTACTGAAAACTGGATCTAGAGTTGGATTAGGGTTTGTCAGAGAAACCCTAAAAATTCAAAATGTGAATTTCAAAATTCTAAAAGGATAGAAAGATGCACCTTGATGAGTTGATCATCCTGGTATACTCAGAAATTGAAAACTACAAAGATTCACCCTTCAAAAATGCTTTTCAATCTCTCGGATTCACTAAGGAGGACCTTGAATTAGGGTTTGAGTTTCCCGGAGCTTCACCCAACCAAAAAGTTCAATCCAAAGCTCTAAACTTTGATTTTTCCAAGCAGCTTCCAGCTATGTCCTTAGATTTCATAAATTCCTATTTTTGTGGAAAGCCTAAGTTTTAGGGTCAAAACTGAAAATGCTCAGAATTGAATTATGTCTTGACAGAAAGATGTGCCCTTCCAAGGAGAGTCAATCTAGCCTTTTGCCTTTGATGATCTGTGAAGAGAAACCCTAATATTAAGAAGCCCTAGCTTCCGCAGCTGCACAGTGCCTTCTTCTTAGGTTAGCTTTGATACTTTTGATGTATATGTAACTTCAGAATGTATTTCATATGTATATATTGTACCCTTATTAGAGATGTGTTATTCCTTTATACGGAAGTGTCATCATTTATATTGTAAGTGTCGTAACTTATACTTGATGGGTTATTAGACCACCTTGTTGGGGTCGGCCCTGTATAAGTCATGTGGGTCAAAGGGTTATTAGACCACCCTATTGGGGATAATCCATGTGGGTCAAAGGGTTATTAGACCACCCTAGCGGGGGTCGGCCAGTCAGCATTATGTTAAGTGGTTAAGTTGAGGCCAACCTAGTTGAGTAAAGGTAAAGTCAAGTTAGTGTATAAATAGAGAGTGTGTCTCTCTCATTTTATACATTCTATTCTCTCACTCACACTTTGGAGAGTGGCACACTTGTGGAGGAGGAGGCTCTGCTGCTAGGAGAAGACTATCTCTTGTATTATAATTGTATCATTGCTCTATCTATCTCTGAGGAAGGTATTGGGGTTTTTCACCTTTATGGTTTTCCCCAAGTAAACTCTGTGTCTCTTGTGTGCTTGCATTATTGTATCCATGATTGATATGTTGTAGATTTGCCATACATGTTTTTCTCTCAGTTAAGATCCTAGATCATATTGAAGTAAATTCTGAAAATTTAACATGGTATCAGAGCTAGCCCGAAAGAAGGGATGATATGGCATGTATGACACTTGTTGCACTTACGATGCTAGGGCTTGATATAGCAAAAACCAGTCATCGTAGAAATTTCTCTATAAATCCATTTTGGCGATGTTTTCAGATCTGAAACGTTTACAGGTCGAAGATCAAACCCCCATGTACCTTGTGTCCAAAGGAAAACCTATAATTCTTTGTACTTTGTGATTTATGATCTGTACAATATAGGGTTTCTGCCTCTTCCAGATCTGAGTCAAAATCAGGTGACCTTGGGAAAAAGGTCATAACTTGGGCTAGGAAGCTCCAAATGAAATTTCATAATAAGTGACAGGTAGTACACAGACTGTACTATCTCAAAAAAAAAATTTAGAGGTCGAAGTTGAACTAGTGACACATGGTACACCGTACAAGCTCGCTCTCCTATATTATCCCATAAACAGGTCACGTTGTGACACTGGGCATAACTCTCTCTCAGAGAATCCAATTGAGGTCAGACCTATCAGGATAGAAATATAATAGGTCGGGATATCTCAGGAAAAATTTTCAGAGGCCGAAGTTGAACCAGTGACACGTGGAACGCCGTACAAGCTCGCTCTCCTGTATTATCCCACAAACAGGTCACGTTGCGACACTTGGCATAACTCTCTCTCAGAGAATCCAATTGAGGTTAG
This sequence comes from Larix kaempferi, assembly GCA_027924585.1. NCBI lineage: Eukaryota > Viridiplantae > Streptophyta > Pinopsida > Pinales > Pinaceae > Larix > Larix kaempferi. The sequence goes on along the minus strand of BSBM01000767.1, from coordinate 1,054,906 downwards.
ACCTGTCGGGATGGAAAGATAACAGGTCGGGCTATCTCAAGAAAAATTTTCAGACCCTGTGGATCAAAAATTTCAGAGTTGCACCAAAAACAATAAGGTACATATTTTTGTCAAATCAGAATTATTTTTGAGCAACTTCATTCATGGCTTCTGGAATTTAGGGCTTCGGAGAAAGTTGGAATTTTTGTAATCGGAGACCATGGCTAAATGCTACTCATCAAAATCAAAATTTAGAGACCAAGATCAGAATTTTTGGTTGGGCAGAAGGCCGAGCTTGATTAGACCCTAGTTCGGGACTTTGATCAGAAAAGTGGAAAATTAGGGCTTCTACAAAAATGGGAATTTTTGAAATCTATGACCACGGCTGGAAGCTCCTCATAAAAATAGAAGCATAGAGATTTGGATCAAACCTTTTGATTGGGTAGAAGAGTGGGATTCATCAAACCCTAGTTCGAGGTCACGTCTAGTGAATCCGAAAGTTTCAAAGGAAAATTTGAGGAGTGAAACTTTGCAGTTTTCAAATTCTGAATATACCAGCTTGATCAGCTCATCAAGGCGCATATTTCTATCCTTTCAGAAGTTTGAAATTCAAAGTTTGAATTTTTGGGGTTTCTCTGACAAACCCTATTACAGCTCCAGATCTAGTTCCTGCAAATCAAGTGGATTGGGTTAATCCTAGAAGAGGATGGATTGGTCACCTACATAAGTGAAGAAGTTCCTGTTTCAGAGGGAGATGAAGCTAAGGCCTTTCATAAGAAGATTACAAGCAATCTTGACAGGTATGGTTTACAGGTATGTTTCATGGTTAAGTTTATCATATGTTTGTCTTCATATCATTACAGTACAATCTTGATTAATTACTAGACTTGTCGTATCACCTTAATAGAAGATATTCATTGATTAAGGTTTTGACACTTATGAATGTATTAATGCATTGTGATGTTGTATGAGGTTTATGTTGTTCGCTAACATAAAAGGTACACCAAGAAAGACAAATCATGTTCTACTTCAAGAACATATGATCATGGTGACATGAAGACAAAGATTCATCCATTGTCATGGATCACATATAAGATCTACTTTCGAGATATGTATAACTTGGCTCTACAATGGTTAACCTATGAGACATGCAGGTTACTAGCACAAGTCACTGAAGAGAACCAGAAGACATTATGCGGGTAGGTTAGACATAACTAGCTAGCATGCTAATCCAGGTATGTTTTTCCTATATCAAGCTAGAATCCTACCTTGTGTTAGGATCTTATATTGTTGTGTTGTTGATAATGATTATTCATGAAGTCATAGGTTTTAATAGTCATGGCTGTATGCATATTATGTTTCTTACCATAATTGATGATATGACTAACCAAAATAATCATGAAGGTATAGGTTTGAGTAATCACGGGTTTATGCATTGATGATTTAACTAATCAGAAGAGTCCTATGATCAAATAAGAATATACATGAGTAAAAAAAGACTTCTTTGAAACCTTGAATACTAATATTTATTATCTGTGAATGATCATGACTATACATGTTTAAGACTATTGTGTTTTGATAGTATTAAGATTATACTAATAAATGTGTGATTATGTATGAGACCTCAAGGATAACACAATGATGATACTAATAAGCATGCATAGTGATTAAGGATGGATGTAAGTTCAAGGACAGGTAATCCAAGAAGCAAAGATCAAGAGGGAGCACACTCCTGTTGATCCTGCAAGAAAGCAAAGGAGCACACTTCAGTAGTTTCTGCAAGGATACAGATATTCAGAGGGAGTTGACCACTTCTCACAATCCACATCAGAATGGAGTTGCAAAGATTCAGAGGGAGTCCACCCAGCAACCAAGCAAAGATAAGTATTTGAATTGTCATTTCTTACATAATATTGTTCAATAATGTATATACTGATGTTCCTAGAATTAGGTTGTGGATTATGCATATTAGAATAGTTACATTGATGAACAGTATACTACTAATATACATGGGTAAGTGGCCTATGGCACTATACAACATTCCATTTCTACTTATCTAGAATGAAACCTCTTTGCTGACATGTTAGGAGTTTTGCACACTCTTAACAATGTTCTGGTAGAGATTGGAAGGCATCTAGAAAGTTACGGAATATGGATAAATGTTGTATTGAAGCATTGGCTAAGACAATTGCATGACTGTATGACATATTTCTTTATGTGTAAGAATTTGTCTGAAAATTATGAGATGTTTCTAATCATGCAATTTAACTTGTTTTGTAGAAAAGACCATATACCTTCACCTACAAAAGAAGGACTACAACATTTGTTCAAGCAACAAAATTATATCTTGAAGATATTGAAGTTCCCAGGATACGGGAAGAATGCGATGATCCGTCGATCATGAAGAACGATGTTTGGGATGCAGTCCCAAGAGCTGAAGGGAAGCCTGTTGTGACTTCCAAATGGAACTATCAGATCAAGTATGTTGCAGATGGTTGCATAGAGAAATATAAAAGTGATGAAATAGAAGATACACCAGATGGATTTCAAGACAACCTTCTTGAATGGTATAGTCATATATGTGTGCAAAACTTGGTAGGATAGACAGCTTTCTATCCAATTTGGGCTTTAACAAGAGTGAAGCAGATTCCAGCCTTTACTACAAGGTTGAGGAAGGGAATCCTGTGATTCTACTCCTGTATGTGGATGACCTGTTTGTAACAGGAGATGACAGATTGATTGCCGACACACAGCGGAATCTTGTTGCCGAGTTCGAGATGAAGAACTTGGGGATGATGCACTATTTGTTTTTTTGGCTTGAAGCTGTGGTAGAGTGCAGATGGAATCTTCCTTGGACAAGGGAAGTATGTAATAGAGATCCTAAAGAGGTTCGGGATGATGGATTGCAAGGCCATGGCCACACCTATGGCATCGAATCTGAAGCTTCTATGTAATGCTTCATCTGAGTCGGTTGATGTCTCTATGTATCGTCAGATGATGGGGTCCTTGATGTACCTGACGAACACAAGACTAGATATTTGCTTTGCGGTGAACACATTGAGCCAGTTCCTGACGGATCCGAGGAGTGTTCACTTGGTTGTTGTAAAGCATATTCTGAGGTACCTAAAGGGTACAGTTGATTATGGGCTCAGGTATGAAGCGAATCAAAAGTTTAACCTGCAGGGTTATGTTGATTCAGATTGGGCTCGCAGTGCTGCAGATAGGAAGAGCTCATCTGGATGTTGCTTCAGTATAGGATCAGGTGTGATCTCTTGGTTTAGCAAGAAGCAGCCCTGCGTAGCACTGAGTACAGCTGAAGCAGAGTATGTTGCGACGGATGAGCAGGTTGCAGATGTATTGACCAAGCCATTGGCCAGAGTGGAATTTGAGTACTTCAGAGAGAGGCTTGGTGCACTTCAGATCGAGGTTCCTTCCAAAGAGAAGTGATGAGTCCGGAAGATGCAGATGCACATGAGCTTTTCTGACATGGTTGATGTGTTCTCCCTTGGTCGTGATGTAATTGCTGAGCCATTTTTCACATGGTGGTAGATGTGTTCTCCTATGGTGAAAAAGTAAGGGCTGGAGCCTTCCTCGAATGGTGGTAGATGTGTTCTCCCATGTCAGTGGTGTAGGTGTTGGATGATGTGCATCTGGGATATGCTTCGTGGACGATGAGATGATCTGAAGAGGACGATGCTATGATGATCAGGAGGATCATGGATGATTAGCATCAGGACGATGCTCTAATTACTACTCTATATATGTATATGCATCATGTTGGATGCTTGTTATGATCAATTCAATCATTTATGTATGTATGCATCATGTTGGATGCTGGATATGATCAGTTGGATCATTTGTATGTATTTTGTATATGCATCATGTTGGATACTTGGACCATGTATCTATATATGTATCAGGTGGATACATTGTATGATCAGGTAGATCATGTATGTTGATATGTATCATGTATTTGTATTTGTATCAAGTGGATACACTGTATGATCAAGTGGATCATGTATGATGATATGTATCAGGTAGATACTTGGTATGCATCAGGTGGATGCATTGTATGATCAGGATGATCATGGATGGCGAGCTTCAGGATGATGCTTCAGATGACATGCAGCAGGATGTTGTAGTGATGATGATCAAGATGATCATGTGTACATCAGGATGATGTATGGTGAGTATCAGGTTGATACTCTGTGGCCGTGGAACAGGTTGTACGGATAAGCATGTAATTTGTGCCCTAGGAGATTTGCAGATAGTCTTTCGAGATTTTGCTTATGGCATGTAATTTGTACCCTGGGATATCTGGAAAATGCTCTTTCGAGGTTTTGCTTGGGAGGACATATAATTTGTGCCCTAGGAGATCTGCAGATAGTCTTTCGAGGTTTTGCCTATGGCATGTAATTTGTGCCCTGGGATATCTGGCAGATGCTCTTTTGAGGTTTTGTCCTATGGCATGTAATTTGTGCCCTGGGAGATCCGATAGGTTGAGCCGTGTGCTCGTAATCAGTCCTGGGATGCTCTTTCAAGGTTTTTCCATGACCACATGTAATTTGTGCCCTGGGAGATCTGATAGGTTGATCCTTGTGCTCGTAATCAGTCCTGGGATGCTCTTTCGAGGTTTTGTGGTGACCACATGTAATTTGTGCCCTGGGAGATCCGATAGGTTGAGCCTTGTGATCGTAATCAGTCCTGGGATTCTCTTTCGAAGTTTTGTGGTGGGGTCTCATGTAATAAGTCCTGGAGATCTGGACAGGATGAAAAAGGCCTCAGATGCTCTTTAGGGTTCTTGCTAGTCAAGAGACTCTTTTAATGTTTTGTGACGCACGTAATAAGTCCTGAGATTTCCACAGTATGGCTAGTGATGATGAAGACCTACAGGTGGTGGGCCTACATCCAGTATGAAAAAGGACTGGCTCTGTAGAACTTCCTATGACGAGTAGATTCAGATATTGATTGAGATAGCAGCAGTAGTGACGATGATGATGACTCGATGACGATTATCCAATGACGATGATCCAGAGTAGAAGACTTGTGCTAGAAGACCTGTGTCAAGAAATACCTTCCTAGTTAAGAGGGAGTGTTGATGTATATGTAACTTTGGAATGTATTTCATATATATTTATTGTACCCTTATTAGAGATGTGTTATTCCTTTATACGGAAGTGTCATCATTTATATTGTAAGTGTCGTAACTTATACTTGATGGGTTATTAGACCACCTTGTTGGGGTCGGCCCTGTATAAGTCATGTGGGTCAAAGGGTTATTAGACCACCCTATTGGGGGTTTGCCATGTGGATCAAAGGGTTATTAGACCACCCTAGCGGGGGTCGGCCCAGTCAGCATTATGTTAAGTGGTTAAGTTGAGGCCGACCTAGTTGAGTAAAGGTCAAGTCAAGTTAGTGTACAAATAGAGAGTGTGTCTCTCTCATTTTACACATTCTATTCTCTCACTCACACTTTGGAGAGTGGCGCACTTGTGGAGGAGGAGGCTCTGCTGCTAGGAGAAGACTATCTCTTGTATTCTGGTTGTATCATTGCTCTATCTATCTCTGAGGAAGTTATCGAGGTTTTTCACCTTTATGGTTTTCCCCAACTAAACTCTGTGTCTCTTGTGTGCTTGCATTATTGTGTCCATGATTGATATGCTGTAGATTTGATGTACATGTTGTTCTCTCAGTTAAGATCATAGATAAGATTGAAGTAAATTCTGAAAATTTAACAGATACCATGTTAATTTTTTGATGATTTCATTCCATTATCATAAGGATCTCTAAAATAATAACATGTACATCATATTTCTACGGCATATCATTCATAAACACAAAAACAATCACACAAGAGACACAGAGTTTCACCGGGGAAAACCAAGAAGGTGAAAAACCCCACAACTTCCTCAGAGATAAGATAAGCCACAATACAAGATCACAAGGATCAAACCCAATAAGATGTCTCTAGCAGATGCTTCTCCTCCTCCACAAGTGTGCCACTTTCTCTCTTAGCTATGCGAGCTTGAGAAGTGAGTGAATAAGATAAATGAGAGACACAGCCTCTCTATTTATACACTGACTTGACCTACCAATAACCCACTGGGGCCGACTTGCTACTCAAGCCTAATAACCCAACCACATGTGCTAACCACTTGTACATGTTATTCTCTTAGAGATCCTTATGATAATGGAATGAAATTATCGAAAAATTAACAGGATTAGATTAATATGAGAGAGTAGATTATGTTTTTTCAATGTTTGTATTTTGTGGAATGTGTTTTTGTGGATTATTGCAATATCCCCATTCTTGACCCTTATGATATTTGGGCTGTAATGTAAATAATGTATGCATATTATGTATGATTCCTAGTGTGGAGCTCAAGGCCAAGGCCCCTCTAGTGAACGCTCGATCTAGAAGAGGCAAGTATTTGATATTATGCTACCCATGTGCTAGTGAACCATGGGAATTGTAAATATGCATTTTAATATAAAATCCCACAACTGGCTATGCAATGCAACAAGAGATGGGGGCATGATATTGCAAGGAATTGGGAGATAAAACATTCAAACCCTTGAGCCAATTAAGTCAAGCCAAGTGTCAATGAGAGAACCCATAAAATCTCAACTACCCATGTTGACTTTTGTACCCAATCATTGATTTCTCCTAGGAGTTGGTTGAGGAAGTTAATGCCTTGGGGAAAGGGAGGTATGGCTGTCCAAAATTCGGGTATGGGAAAGCCACCGTGCATGGAAAATTACATTTTGCTTCTTGGGAAAGAAAAGAGCCATGAATTTTCCTCCCAAGCCATAACCCATCAAGCAGTTTGGTCTCCCTTACATTTGTTTAGGCTACGTGGGCGTTTTTCTGCAGGGATTTCTGGTGTTTCCATCATCTTCCAAGCTTGGAATGGAATTTTTGCTTGGGTTACCAGTGGGGAAGAGAGTAGAACGATTTGAACTGTGATGGAGGTAATGTTTCCCTCTCTCACGCAGCTCTAGCTTGCTAGACGTTTTCCCCTTCTCATTCTTCCTGTGCATCCTTATTTTCTTTAGCTGGGGAAGGGCGTTTTTGTGTAGTGTAACTATGGGGAAGAAGGGAAATGGATTTCAAGTCTTCCTGGGGACCGTTTAGGCCATTGGAAAGGATCATAACCAATGTGAGAAATCAATTTTTCTCCCTGGGGTTGAATTCTAAATTCCACAGTTCGTTTTGGGTGAACCACGAGTTGGGCGAGCCAATGTGGACCCTACTCTATGAGCACCTCTATTGTAAATGTGTATCCCTACCCAATGAACGTTTTTGCTGTGAGTAGAAAGAGTATTTTGGGGTATGGGTAATGGGTATCCATTTTTTTGGCTTAGGTTTGAGTGCAAGCACCCAGGGTTCTAATGTAGCCTGATAAACCTAGCTATGGACTGGCTTGGCTCAAATGAGATGCTTAATTGGTTGTGTATGAGCTCAATGTCCCCTTTCCTTGTAGATATCATGCCCAGCTCGGGGGTGGCCTTCGGACGGACTCAGTATATCTCATTGAAGAGCCTACGGTTGGGTGGAATGTTGCAGTGACATAGCTAGTTGCTTGGGACAATTGCAAAAGGAAGATAAGTGTTCTCTGTCTATGTATTTACTTCTGCAATGCATTAATTTGATGACTGTTTTTATATGCTGGATGGGCATGAATTGTGTGTGGATTAGTTTCAATTCCACTATGCATATTGCCTAATTTCTATCTACACACCAATGTTTTTATTCATATGATGCTAATGACTGGGTTGAGTCTTATGGAAAGCCCCACAGATTGTTATCATGTTCCCTCTCTTATTAGGTCAGCAGGTGGGTACATTACAGTTTGGTATCAGAGCTGCTGGTTGCAGCATTGGGCCTTCATGGGCTACCTATTGCAGATGCAGAGGTAAGTATTTTTGAGCTTTCTGCTAAGTCTGTATCGGCGGCGAGACTCGGCGAGTTCATCCGCAATGGCAGAAGGAACTTGCGAGTGTTTGCCGAAGCGGCGGAAAAGTTGGCAAGTTTGCGCTGAAATGATGGAGGAAGCTAGTGAGTTGCGTTGAGATTGTGGCGAAACTTGACGAGTCACTCCGCAATCAACCGCTAGAGAATCAATAAGTTCGAAAGAAAAGAAGGAAGAGCTCTAGCGGAAAGTTATGAGTTTTTTGTCCGCGATGGCAGCAAAACTCAGCAAGATCATCCGAAACAGCGGAAAAGTCATGAGTTTTGCTCCGCAGCGGTAGAAGAGATGGACAAGATTGCTCCGCAACGGTGCAAGACCTTGGTGAGTTGCTCCGCAATGGATCGCCCAAAAATTTTAAGTTCGACAAAAAAGATGGAAATTTTTCGGAAGGAAAAGATGAGTTTCAGCGGAAGAACTCAGTGAGTTGGTTTGCAACGACGGAGGGACTCGGCAAGTTGGTCCAAAAAATTTTCTAGCATCTTTCGGTGGAAGAACTCGGCAATTCGGTCTACAACGGTGGAAGGACTCGGAAAGATGGCCTGAATCTGCAGAAAGACTCAGTGAGTTGATCCGCAACAGGTCAGAAGAACTCTGTGAGTTGCTCCGAAACAGGAAATTTCAGCTGTTTTTCAAGGAGATTTTCAGGTGCCGGAAAGAGAAAAAATGGCTTTGAACTTGTGCACCAGATTGCGCGAAATTGAAGAATTAAAAAAAAAAAAACGAGGGCACTGCCCTCGAAAGCCACAAGGGGGAAAGCCCCCTTGACCCCCTTCGTCCCCCGGAGACAGTCCTGGAAAGTATGAAATGCATTCTTGGGATGAGAAGCGAGAATTGCATGGAAGGTTCATGGAAGCCTTATTAAAAGTAATTGGCTTTAATATGCATTGCGGAAAAGCAATGGGAGTAGTAAGGCAACGTTGATAAGAGGGAAACTTCTCACCTTAACTATTTCTGTTTACAACATAAGAATTGCATGTTTAGAAAATAGCAGGAATGAATGTTATACATGTATGTATATATTGAATTGCTAATCCGTGAGAAGATGACAGCTGATGATTCCTTGCGTGCTTGGTAGGGAAACCAAGAAAAGGATTAGCTATGACATGGAGAAGGGACTCCATGTCATGCTTGGAAAGGGATATTTCCTTAACTCCTCTCTTGCTATTTTTTTGTATTTTACAAGTTTTATATATAGAGAAGCATGATTGAAAATGCAAGAGGATAGATAGATGAAGTGAATATGTATTAGTTGGGATACTAATAAACATTCCACAGTGCATGTAAAAATACTTGTGTATATATATAATATTGCATATTAGTAGAATAGTGAGGTTTTGCATATGCAATGAACCACTTAAAGAGATTATGGTGGTTATTAAATAACTAGTCATGTTTGCAATGGTTATAGGACCAAAGACAACCGAAGCATGGCTAAAGATGTGGATGATGATTGTTGCATATGACCAACAACCTTATGAAGAAATGATGGTGCAACAAATCTATGATCACAAGGTTGGAAAAAGGACTGTGTAACCTTGGTGAGAGGCCAACTGATTAGGTAACATCAAATGATGTTAATGACAGCCATGTAGGTAATGGATATTTGTGCTTAATTGCATGGATGTTGAAAGAGGATTTGGTAAGATCCCTTCAACTCTGTTTAAACTATGTTCATTTTGTCTACATGTGGTATTGAGTGCTTGAATGTGAATGTCAACCTACCAAGTATGGTGAGTTGTGGGTAAGTGAACGCAGTGATTCTTACACCCTATAGTTTCTTAGAAATATTGATGCATTCATATGAAATTATATCATGCCATTTGGGTAGGATGGGTGTTGAGTTTAACAACCAAAGCAAGTGATGACTTACGGTCTTGTTGTAAGTGTATGCCATATGAGATAGTCATGGTTAGGCCATAATATGATGGAATGCATAGTCTTCATGGATTAATATGAGGTTGCATTGAAAGGATGTGCATTAGAATATTCTATACAATCTTGTGGTTATGCATTGAATGAATGCACATTAAAAGATTATGTAAATGTTGTGAATGTGCATGTGTATGTGTGAGTGCACATGTTGAGATACATTGTGTGAATGCATGGTTGGGGTGTATGTTTCATTGCAATTAGATAATAGATGAAATGGTGAACTATTGATAACCCCGAGACCATTTCCTGAGCTGCTATGAATGCAGGAAAAGGATTGTACGAAGAAGGTAGACATGTTGATGGGATACCAGGGCACTCTATTGGAAGGACAGAGTTGCATAAAATGTGAAGTAATGAGTACTTACAGTTTATTTAAATTGCACGGATAGTGTACCCATGTCTTGCAATTTTATTTATGATAACGATGCGTATATAGATATATACATGCTAACAGCTGAAGGTGTTTGAATTATTGAGTGTTATAATTATGAGATCACTTTAGTGACTGTTGTAGCAATGAAAGGATTATATGCATAGATACTCACAACATGTTTGGATTATTGAAGTCTTAGATTTCAGGTAGATTGTTTTGAGCATGGAAAATGTGGGTAAGCCCATGACAGAGATTGGAATCTACCATGAGAAAGAGCCAGACGATATGAGAACAGACTCGTGCCTAAGCAAATCAATTTCTGTAGAGAACACAATTGAAAATTCATACTTGAATTTAATTATCAATTCCATTGACTGATTAGAGAAATCAGATTTGAATTTATTTTTTTTGATAAATGTTGCTAACTGTTTGGCTATTTGATAAATGTGCCAGGAAGACACATTGTAGGAAGACCAAGAGTGATGGCCTGCAAAATCCAAACTAGATGGGAAAGACCCCATGCTTTGGAAATGGGTTTCGGGTGAAACGCCATTGATAATGTCTCAGCCAAACCACATGTCGGTAAACCATGAAAGTGAGATGGTAAAGCTATGCCCAGAAGGCATGTGAGAGACATCTACAAAATGAATGAGTATTCTGTGATCCTAGACAAGAACATGCATGTCTAAATTATTAGGGTTAATATACAGAGCATGCTCTATTTTATTTATATCATTTCAAACTGCTTGAGTATGATTAGGGCCTACATGGATCACATTGGAAAGGGGGTGCACACCTTTTCTGGTGGCGAGTCATGACAGGGTTTTCAATATTGACTACACCCTAAGGGAATGGACGCATTCCTGGTGTTTCAATACTTGACAGTGAATGATATGGATTATGGTTACAAAAATTGAACAGCAATACTAATGAGCTTGCTTATCCTTCTTATGTTGTTAGCCTACATAGATGCATATTGATACTGCACATTAAGAGGAAAAGTAAAGAAGGGTACACAAAAGGACTGTATAGGAATTGGCAACCTTTCTATGCTCACGCGAAATATTACCAGAAGGGATGGACAGGCCCGAAGAGTTGTGTAATAAGAAGAGGTATCATCCTTGTGTGAGTTGGGTCATGCTAACCTGCAGTCAAGGAAGTCACCTATGAAGTTCCTAAAAGGAACCACCGATTTGTGCAAGAGAAGGAGTGGCGTCCTTGTATAAATGAAGAGTTGATGTGTGTTAAGGGGTATGGTGCAATAAGGTGTGGTGACATTGGTAAAGGCATAAAATCTCTACTGGGACGGCAGTGGGAGGGCGGGCGCCGAAGACTAACTGAAAACTCTGAGATTCCTATGGATCCAGAGCAGAGCCTTGACCTATAATGGTCAGGTGGCGTAGTTTCCTTCCATTGGTCGATGACCCAGATGAATGTGCTGGCTCAGCAATGGAGAGGGCCAACCAGGTATGGGACTAGTTGGGCACCACCAAATGCTTGATAAATCCAGTCGGCGTGAAGGTGTACTGGTGAGGCATTAACTACATCCAAGTCCATAAGCGATCCCAAGGCTTGCAAAGCGAAGTAGGATCCTGTGGACCAAACGGGAAACTCACAATACAGATAAGTATTCAGTTTTGTTTATGTCTTGTTTGGAATAATGAATATTTTAGGTATAAGTCTTCTAACAACTAAGCTAATACACTATTATTTCTTTGTTGGAAACCTTGGTCATTCTGGAAAGCAAGACCCTGAAAGCGCTATAAAATTACTGGTAAATCCAGAGATTAAATGAGTAGGGGATATGAAATTTTGATAAATCCAGAGAGTAACTGGTTGGGCATTCACTACTTAATATTGTGAAACAGTGTGTATGCTGGCCCAATACCCCTTAAACAATTGATAAAACCAGTCAGTGTACTGGCCTGGCATTATCTATTCGAATGATTGTGGAGTAGCCTGTGTGCTGGCCCAACATTCATAATTATGTCCAGGGAAATACAAGGCTCGTAAAGCAAGGAAGGATCCCATGGAGTAAAGTGAAGACATCCAACACATATAAGTATTTGGTTATCTTCCAGCTTCTTGCTTATGAATATACGTGTGTATATGATTTGGTTATGATTTCTCAAACTCTTGTTTAGAGAAAAAATTTATGAAATAAACTAAACATGTGAATTGATTCAATGTTTGAGTGTAGGTATCGTTGGAAGAAAGGACCAGGAAGGCATCATAGGGATGCATATGGAAATATGACTGTCCTAAAAGAGCTCAATATGAGCAATAATAAAAGATGGTGCTAGTGAACATGAGTGGGTCCTAGCAACCAGAGGTCCTGTAAGCATAATGGGAAGGGGTACCCAAGTTGAAAAGCTTTAAACAGACCTTAGACACTAAGTGTCATAGCCAATAAAGGGCAATTCAAGCATTCACATTAAAGTGAAAGAGAGTAAGGAGCATGAAACCATAGTGATGGCATAGCTTCGTAATAAAACAAGACTAAGAGGGAGAAACTCTTACTCTTCTCTTTCCTTTTTATTGATGCATTTATAAAACAAAGAATTGTTGAATGCATGTCATGACTAGAAGAAGAATGTGTTTATTTGCTTGAATTAAATTGTGAATGCTAAAATAGTTATTTCACTATGAAAGGATGAACATGAAAGAGATCATGTGTATGTTGGGAAAGCATGAAAAAAATTTGGAAGTTGCATGAGTGAAGCATGGACGTTCCATGTCAATTGGGAAATAATTGACTAATTTTAATTTTTATATTATGCTTGTCCTAACAAAGAGTTTCCATGATAAAATTCATAGGTGAGAAATTGAAACAATTGGTTGCAGCCGACACAAGCAAGTGTTCCTAGTAAGTAAAGAGTGGTCAGCTGTGCACATTGACCATGGCGGCAGACCAAGGGCTATCAGAATTGGCTGAAAGTCTTCTTCAAACAATTGCAAAAACCCAAGAAAATCTTGGAGAGATGCTAAAGCTACAGAGGCAACAAAATGAGATAAACCACGAGGTTTTGCAGGACTCTATTCGTCTGCAAAAAGAGGTAAAAAACATTCTGGGAGCAATCAGCAAGGGAAAGGAAAGTGGATCAATGAAGAAGCATTCATCCAATTGTCCGATTAAGAAACGTTCCAGGTTTGTGGACCAGCTGGAAGGTAAAGAAGAGGAAGGGATTGTTTTGGAACAATGCCCTCATGCAGAGCTAGAAGGTCCCCACTAGCAAGAACAGTTTGTGAAGACCAAAGGACTTGGTTCTGAAAACCCAAGTAAAGGGTGAAATGCAGGATAGGCCTACCATATTTCGTGAATTTTGGACATGTATAAAGTGTGTATGAATTCCTAGGTATTGGAACACCGCGGACGGTGTTATTCCAAGGGGGAGGGGAATGTAATATCCCCATTCTTGACCCTTATGATATTTGGGTTGTAATGTAAATAATGTATGCATATTATGTATGATTCCTAGTGTGGAGCTCAAGGCCAAGGCCCTGCTAGTGAACACTCAATCTAGAAGAGGCATGTATTTGATATTATGCTACCCATGTGCTAGTGAACCATGGGAATTGTAAATATGCATTTTAATATAAAAGCCCACAAATAGCTATGCAATGCAACAAGAGATGGGGGCATGATATTGCAAGGAATTGGGAGGAAAAACATTCAAACCCTTGAACCAATTAAGTCAATCCAAGTGTCAATGAGAGAACCCATAAAATCTCAACTACCCATGTGGACTTTTGTTCCCAATCATTGATTTCTCCCAGGAGTTGGTTGAGGAAGTTAATGCCTTGGGGAAAGGGAGGTATGGCTGTCTAAAATTCAGGTATGGGCAAGCCACCCTGCATGGAAAATCACGTTTTGCTTCTTGGGCAAGAAAAGAGCCATGAATTTTCCTCCCAAGCCATAACCCATCAAGCAGTTTGGTCTCCCTCACATTTTTTTAGGCTACCTGGGCGTTTTTCTACAGGGATTTCCAGCGTTTCCATCATCTTCCAAGCTTGGAATGGCATTTTTGCTTGGGTTACCAATGGGGAAGAGAGAAGAACGATTTGAACTGTGATGGAGGTTGTTTTTCCCTCTCTCACGCAGCTCTAGCTTGCTAAACGTTTTCCCCTTCTCATTCTTCCTGTGCATCCTTATTTTCTTTAGCTGGGGAAGGGCGTTTTGGTGTAGTGTAACTGTGGGGAAGAAGGGAAATAGATTTCTAGTCTTCCTGGGGACCGTTTAGGCCATTGGAAAGGATCATAACCAGTGGGAGAAATCAGTTTTGCTCCTTGGAGTTGAATTCTAAATTCCACAGTTTGTTTTGGGTGAACCACGAGTTGGGAGAGCCAATGTGGACCCTGTTCTGTAAACACCTCTGTTGTAAATGTGTATCCCTACCCAATGAACATTTTTGCTAAGAGTAGAAAGAGTATTTTGGGGTATGGTTAATGGGTATCCATTGTTTTGGATTGGGTTTGAGTGCAAGCACCCAGGGTTCTGATGTAGCCTGATAAACCCAGCTTTGGACTGGCTTGGCTCAAATGAGATGCTTAATTGGTTGTGTAGGAGATGAATGTCCCCTTTCCTTATAGATATCATGCCCAGCTCAGGGGTGGCCTTCGGATGGACTCAGTATATGTCGTCAAAGAGCCTACGGTTGGGTGGAACGTTGCAGCGACATAGCTAGTTGCTTGGGACAATTGCGAAAGGAAGATAAGTGTTCTCTGTCTATGTATTTACTTCTGCAATGCATTAATTTGATGACTGTTTTGATATGCTGGATGGGCATGAATTGTGTGTGGATTAGTTTCAATTCCGCTGTGCATATTTCCTAATTTGTATCTGCACACCAATGTTTTTATTCATATGATGCTAATGACTGGGCTGAGTCTTATGGAAAGCCCCACAGATTGTTATCATGTTCCCTCTCTTATTGGGTCAGCAGGTGGGTACATTACAATTATTACCGTGTGCATGTGGAAATTTGATGTGGTATGTTCGTTATACTGTGTTTGTGCCATTGTTGGTAGTTGCATGAGAGAAAGGGTGATCTTGTGCATATGAGTATTCAAAATACAAAATCATATTTTCTCTCATCATTGAACCCTTCAAGTTTTTCCATGTATATCCCTGATTCTAAGTCTTCATGCACAAAGGTATTCTTCAAATACATCTAATAAATCTCAAGAATGATAATAGAAACCTAATAAAATCAATTTTTGCAATAGGGAAAAAGGTTCCCTCATTAGAAATTCCCTACACCTTAGTGTAGGCTTTGGATATGATCCCATGCTTATAATTTTTGACAACTACATATATTATTTGTTTCTTCTTAAATAATTATAGCCCATATGACCCTTACCCCTATCTTGTAGCAACATAACCCTTATAACCCTTTAATTTAGGTAAAGATAAAATAAATATTAAACTGAGAATGAGAAAACTTCAAATTAGGATCCCAACTCAATTCACTTATCACGTAGAGTGACTTTCCAAATCAACCACAATTCTCTGCCATTCAAGATTGCACTGTCTAGGGATTAAAATATGCTCCTTTTTTCTATTTGATGATAACTTCAATGATAATTAGTGTTGAATTTAGGTTAAATAAAAAAAAAAAAAAACAATGTGCATGGTCATCTACAAGTAAGTAAAACCAAGAAAAAAGATAAAAATATCACATTTCAACCATTGCCAAGCCCAGAAGAACCTTTCTCGGTGAGTCCCAACCATTTTTACCTTTGATTCATTGCTTTCAAGCTAGGAATTCCACTAACTAGTTCACCTTCAAATCTTGTAAAGTTCCCCTTATCCCCTAACTAAAAAATACAAATTGAAGAGGGTTTACTATTAAGAATCGTTGGAAACGATTTATACTGAGTATGGTGATGGTGATGGTGATGGTGATGGTGATGGTGATGGTGATGGTGGTGATGAAGAAGATGGTTTAGTTCTAGGGTTTGGGTGAGGGTTAGGGCTAGAGTTATAGAAGGAAATTGAATTAGGGTTAGAGTTAGAGTTAATGATGATGATGAAGATGGTGATGGGATGGTGATGGTGATGGTGGTGATGGAGAAGATGGTTTAGTGCTAGGGTTTGGGTGAGGGTTAGGGCTAGATTTATAGAAGGAAATTGAATTAGGGTTAGAGTTAGAGTTAATGATGATGATGAAGATGGTGGTGATGATGAAGACGTTGATGATGATGGTGATGGTGATGGTGATGGTGGTGATGGAGATGTTGATGAGGAACCTAGAGATGACAAGATGGTGATGGTGGTGATGATGGTGATGGTGATGGTGATGGTGGTGATGGAGAAGATGGTTTAGTGATAGGGTTTGGGTGAGGGTTAGGGATGGAGTTATAGAAGGAAATTGAATTAGGGTTAGAGTTAGCGTACATGATGATGATGAAGATGGTGGCAATGATGAAGACATTGATGATGATGGTGATGGTGATGGTGATGGTGATGATGGATATGTTGATGAGGAACCTAGAGATGACAATGATGATGAAGATGTTGATGATGATGATGATGGTGATGATGATGAAGACGTTGATGGTGATGGTGATGGTGATGGTGATGGTGATGGTGATGGTGAAGAAGATGGTTTAGTGCTAGGGTGTGGGTGACGGTTAAGCCTAGACTTATAGAAGGAAATTGAATTAGGGTTAGAGTTAGAGTTAATGATGATGATGAAGATGTTGGTGATGATGAAGACATTGATGATGATGGTTATGGTGATGGTGATGGTGATGACGAAGAAGATGTGATGATGGAGATGTTGATGAGGAACCTAGTTATGACACTGATGATGAAGATGTTCATGATGATGATGATGGTGATGATGATGAAGACGTTGATGATGATGGTGATGGTGATGGTGATGGTGATGGTCATGATGAAGAATATGGTTTAGTGCTAGGGTTTGGGTGAGGGTTAGGGCTAGAGTTATAGAAGGAAATTTAATTAGGGTTAGAGTTAGAGTTAATGATGATGATGAATATGGTGATGATGATGATGGTGATGGTGATGGTGATGGTGGTGATGAAGAACATGGTTTTGACTACTAAGGATGGATGTTGGCGTCTTGACCATGGTTGAGGTGATGACAATGAGGTTAATATGACTCCAATGAATATTCCATGGATCATGGGGTAAAATGATGTCTTGAACCATTGGGTTGACTATGTTCATTATGTGTCTTAACATCAAACAATCCAACATACTTAAATTACAAAGAGTGATTATCAATATTACCAAAACATTGAAGACATTATTAACACTAAGGGTCTATGCCAACTTGTGCAAGTAGTAGTTCAACACATTAACCATGCTTTCATTAAAGGCACATACTAACACACAAATATTGATCCATATGTAACTATGTTAACAATTCTATTTTATTGCTCAATCCAATTGCACCTATGCACACCCCTCATGTTTGAACTAATTCAAGTGATATGGTTAACCCTTCCATCCAAGCACACATATGAACTTCTCATATATCTAGGTTAATTTGATATAATGTGTGATGCAATGCTTGTTAGAATTGACTATTATAACCATTACAAGGTTAAGTATGGAAGAAATCATCATCTCCTATTTATTTTTTTGTAGCCCTAAAGTCAAAACACTTTGTAATGTAAATATCACTCCTTAGTTTGCTTGGCTAGGTATCTTGTTGTTGAAAGGAAAAGATGCAAGAGCCATTCAAATACAAGGGACTCATATTGAGGTCACCTGGTGTCTAGAAATAACATCTATATGTATGTGAGAACTTTTCCATAACATTCTTATTGAAGACAAAATCATGTATGCAAAAATGTAATCAAAGACAAACTCAACTAAACAAGTGCAGATCCATCTATTAATATGCAAAAATGATCCAATCATGTACACTTTTTGGAAAAATGGAACATCATTCCCAGCGGCTATATAATGGCAACTCGTGCCCCATACAAAAAAAGGCAACTTGTGCCCTATACAAAATATGGCCCATGGTGCCCTATACAAAATATGGCAACTCGTGTCGAAAATGCCACATCGTGGCTAGTGTACATAGGAGGGTCTCTCAATCCTCCTACCCACACTCGGAGCTCCCAGGTGCATATCCAAAATCGATCTTCCTCTTCTTCGTGCTAGAGGAAGATGGGTCCTTCCGGCGTCTTGGACCACGTCCCCCTGAGCCCTGAAACGACAACAATAATATGTCAACTTTTCCTGGCAATTATACAAGTATAAAACATAATTTCAAAATAAAAATAGTTTTCAAATCTTGGATAAACTCACCACATGCTAGACTGTAATTCGTGAGGGGGTATCCCTCCTCCATGATCCTAGTCTCTCGGTAATGCCACCTTGCAACATTTAGAACAATTAGATAAATGCTAAAACTAGATGCATTTAGTAATTTTCATTAAAATTGAATGAGATTTTCATAAACTAGTCAATCTCACCGTGAACACAATCGGCTAGTCTTAGGGGATGGCGGATGGAGCAGTCGGCTGGACAGCCTGCTTCGACACTAGGGTGGATGGTAAAGGGGATGATGTAGCCACATTGACGGTGGCTACACCACTGGGGGGAACAGTGGAAGAAGGGGGGGTGGCAGAAGGAGGCATGGACTAGGGTCGGCGAAGTGGAGATGGATGTCTAGGGCTATAAACCCTAGATAGCTGTAGTATGGATCGGGGCACCTTTGAATGGGAATCGAGTGTGGTGGGGGAATGTGTGGGGGGGGCGACGTCTATGTTGCGGTAGAGGGATGGGTGATTGTGGATGGGTGGTGTGTCGTGGTCAGATGGGGGAGTGTGGGAAGATGGGAAACTGATACGGAGGTGGAGTTGGATATGAAACGTAAGGGGGAGCTGGATGGAACTGTGGTGTTATATAGGAGGGGAGATGGATGGAAGGGGGTGGGGAATGGGGCATGTATGCCAAGGGATACAACTGGCATATAAGGTGGTCAAAAGGTCAGGGAGGGAGGAATAACAGAACTACTAGGCCGAGGTGCTTACACCTGCATACACATTTATAACCTCATGGTTTAATATAGAAAAATATAAATATACATGGACAAGCCATCATATTTGAAATTAAATTTATGCTTTAATACACACGATACCTACGCACGTGGAGAACTGTTGGTCCCTGGTGGCAGTGGCTGGTCGCTGGAGCCTGTGGACACCTGTGCAAACACTACAATTTTTAGACTGAATTTATAAAAACAATATTAACAATATCAAACACAATGCCAATGAGAATTACAATGATAGTACTTAAAAAACATGACTGCAATTCATTTATATTCAAGTTAGATGATAGTGGTTTGATGGGCTTTAGATATTATATAACGTTTTTATTGTATTGGTGTAGTCCATTTGTTCAAGACTTGGTAAAGAACATGGTTGTGGGGATCGAGTCCTTTGACCCACAGTGGATTGGGCCCATGATAGGAACAAATGACCCATCATGTGGTCATTCATTGAATATAATGTGGCAAAGAAGGTTGACAATTTATACTTGAAGTGTTTGATGGCCAAAGTTGTAATTGATATTCAATATTCTAAAAGGATAGAAGGTGGCATGGCATGAAATTAAAATTAAATAAGGTGATAGGGCATAGAAGGTGGCATGGTGAGATTTTCCTTTTCTAGAGTCAACCCCATGAGTAGGTGAGCTTTTACTTTGGCCCTGGAGAGATGTGCAGTGCCTCATAAGCAAATGGAATTCATGTCCATTTACAAATTTGAATTGGAAACCTATGTAATGTGTTTGGGTTCTTGATGAAGAGTTCCTAGGTTTTGATGTCTTCTTATAGATTTGTAGTTTACTAAAAGCTTGATTCACCCAGTGGAAAAGTATTTGCATCCTTAGAGTGAGGATCTTGAGTCCCTTTATTTCCATAACATTTACATCATCAAATAAAATGGCATCTCATTGTTTCAATTTGCAAAGAGGTGATAAATAGAAATTAAGTTAGTGTGCATGTTATTTAATACACTTTAGAGTGTTGATCGTTAGAAAAAGGAAGAAAGAGAAATATTTTTCATGATTAACTTACTTACAAGCTTGAATGTGCCATGTTCTTTTGTAATGAATGAGTAATTATGTGTTCCTGATTGAATAGCTATGTTGTCAAAATGATATCACTTGATTGAAATCATAGAAGTCTTGAGTGAAATGAGTTAAATGAGTATTCTTGATGCCAAATGTTTTACCAAGTTGTATTTGAATCAAGATAATATCAAGGCCCCATAGACCATATTTGTAATATTATCGCTCTTCCTTATGGGCCTTACATCATATTCAAAAACTTTAGTGACAATACATGTGATAAGTTGTTTTACGTTGTTTATATGTCTTTCCTAATAGAATGTTCTAGGAGTAGTAGTATGATTACTTTCAGTCTCAAATATTAGAATAAATTGGAAATCCCGTGATAATAAACTAGGGTAATAAGGACATGAGAAATATCAGGTTCTTGAATTTCAAGAAGCTTGGCCACTATGATTCTCTTTTTCCCGAGAGTTTTGCACAATGTAATGAAAATTCATACCAATAAATAGTTTTCCTATTGGTCTCAGTGGATGCAAAAGTGACAAGTACAACATCTCACTGAACTCAATTGATGCAACAAAGTTAGCAGAAGCATAGAAGTGATTTGACCACCTTTACCATTCAAAGAACCTATTAGTAGAATACGGGGAAAGTGATAATTACCATGGTAATATATTCTCAAATTTTAAGCTTGAAGAACACATGGCATAAGGGCATGGCAACAAAGGTTGATTTGGTGGACAAAGTGATGGGCATTGGATCCATTGGCACACCTATTGAGCCAAGAGTCAAATGACCCATACTGTGGTCATTTGAAGATGATTTGGACAAGGAGAGTACATGGAAAAGATAACATGGATGACATGGTGACAAATGGCAAAGCAACAATAACACACATGGAATTGGTAAAACACAGGAAGCGCAAGCAAGCACTGGATGGTAGTCTGAGGATGAAGGACATTGTGGGCATCACCAAAACCCCAGTTGTGGGCTCATCATTGGTCAAGTAAGAATGACATTTTGGAAAGTTCTCTCCCATTTGTATAATCATTAGAGGTCTAGGATGCCTAAAGTGAACATGGACAAATGTTTCTAGTTTTCTTAGGTTTTCATGTTTTATAAGGTTTTATTTTTGTTTGGTTATATTATATGAATTTATAGCTCTCAAATAATTTAGACAATATGATAAACACTACTGTAAAATACAGTGATAATATGGTAATTACTTAGTGCTAATTAATTTGTAATTACTGAACACAAATAACTGGTAACAGGATCTAATTATTCAAAGTAAAGAAGTTACCTGTGTGTATGGTGCCGCAATCTCCTCTGCTGCTGCCATGGATCCATCAAGGTCAAAGGAACCGACGTCCTGCCACCTGGGGGATGGAGACCCGGCCCCGAATAACTGTAAATTAAAACAAATAAAGTCAACAATGTGTAATTCAAAGTTAAATATATTAAACAATAACATATCAAATAAAATACAACAAATACTTGAACATTAAATAAAACAATAGCAAACCTGATCCATTAAGCTCCCTGTGGCATGCTTTTGCGTATCACCATGGCAAGAATGACCATAGTGAGAACAACGATGTGTCGTTTTTCCAGCAGAACTAGAAGGCCCCGCCTGGGTTCCACCTGTACCCGGCATGTCCCGGACACCGCCCATAGACTATGCAGTTGTCTGTGTCTCATCAATGTCCTCCCGGCTCTATGAAGACATGGACAAAAATTTGGTATGTCTAAGAAAGTCATGTGTGGCACGTCTAGCGGAGTCATGAATATCATCTAGGCCACTACCAAACCCGGTTGGCTGAGGAGGGGGGTTTGGCTCTCTCCTGGGTGCAAGAGGTCCTCTAAGTGGGTTGCGGTGCACCTGAGGTCGATCTTGGGCAGATCCAAGACCGACACCCTGAAACTCAGTGATGTCAAAATAGTTGACATGGTACCCTAGCTCAAACTCATCCCACAATTTCTGAAGGAAATACTGTGGGATGTCCAAATTGTTGCACAGGGGCCTGTCAAACACCATGAACCACCTCTTTCTCCAGTTATCTCTCCATGGCTGGTAAATGCACCAGTCCATGAAAACCTGAGGCCTCGTCACAACTGGAGGCTGTCTTGTTGAGGGAACTATGAACTTGCTATACAACTGGTCTTTGGTGATGTTGAGGTCTTTTATCTGCTCTTTGGACAACCCAGTGGAGTAGTGTTCCCTCATTCGAGCCCTGTATTGGCTCAAGTTTGTTATCTCACTGTGTGCAATATTGATTGATTCAATAATGTTTTGCAGTGATGAATCCAAGGAAACGTGAGAGGGTTCCTTGGTGTTCTTCAATTCATTACTTAGTGCCCTCAATTGATTTAAATCTTGGTGTAATTGATCTTCAGGGTTTTCATTCGGTTCATTTTCGGTTCCCATGTTGTATTCTGAAGGTTGGGTTTCATTGGTTTCATCGGATGGTTCAAGTGTGTTTGTCATCTTGTTAGGTGTAGATGGCCTGCAATGAAATTTTCTTGGTTTTTTAATGGATTGTAATTTTTTTTTAAAATTAAAATTGAATTGTAAAACAAAAAAAACAATAAATTTGTGCTTTGAGGAGCACCTACCTAGAGAAATTGATGGCAAGGAGGTGTCAGGCGATTTTTGGCATTGGTGTGCTCCAGGTCACGCTTGCAGGGTTCCACTGTGTGCTCGAGGGATGCTCTGTGCGGTCATGGGTTTGTTGAAAATGACAAACCTGTGAGCTTTGTTTTTTTATAAAAAACAGGGGTGCACATGCATCATTAACGTGCACTGCACACCCCTTTTGTCCACATGGGATCAACCACATGGATGTTCAGCATTGCCGAAGTAGTGACGCGTGCATGCATTTGGATGCATGTGCATGTCGCTTTGTTTTTTCCACTCACACGCTGTTGTTGCGGCCATTTTGGGTACCAGCTTTGTGCGGTTACCCTTTAGTAAGATTGATTTGAAGCCAAGATACCACCAAGACTCGAATGAGTAGGCTGATGTATGGAAGACAACCTTCAAATCTAAAGAAGTCCTTTTTGAGTAGTTGGTCATGCCTTTCGGCTTGACTAATGCCACAACAATATTTATGAGGATGATGGATGATATATTGGACCCATTCACAAACTCTTTTGTGGTCGTATATCTAGAAAAAATCCTCATCTTTAGTAGAACTTGGATGGAACACTTGCAAGACATTCAACATACCCTTAGTACCTTGCACCAACACAAATTATACATCAATTTAGAGAAATGAGCATTCGACATGGAGATAATTTAGTACTTGGGATACATTGTGGATGAACATGGGGTGCATGTGGACCCATCCAAGATCCAATTCATTCATGAATGTATAGCGCCAACAAATATAACAGAGCTTCGCATATTCTTGGGCATCGCCAAATTTTACCACATGTTTGTGTTGGGGTTCTCTCATATAGCTTGGCCCTTAAGCCAAGTGACCAAGGGTGGAGCCAAAGAAAATTTTTCTTGGGGTGCATCACAACATAAATCCTTTCAGGATCCGAAAAGGAATCTCGTGGCCTATCCTAGTGAGACATTCTTTGATTCTATTTGTAGGTATAGCACCTATGACAAGGAGATGTACTCCATTGTGCAGGCCTGTTTTAAGTAGAAAAATTACATCCTAAAGAAGGAAACCATCATCCACACTTATCACAAGCCCCTGTATTTCATGTAAACACATGGAAATTTATAAAACGTCTGCCATTAGAAGTGGTCCACATATATGAAACAGTTCCAAATGAACATCAAGTATAATAAGGGTTGCACCAATCACGTTGCAAACTTTTCTATTGCCCAAATTCTATGATAGTGACCTTGACTTTGTTATTTCCTATTAGACATTACAACCAAGAATATCAGTCTCAAACTTTCATCTCTGGGATGAAAATTTATTCCATCTTGGCCACCTTTTTGTTCCTTCAAGCTAGCATGATATGATTTGGGAGGTACATTATAGTTGAGTGGCAAGGCACTTCGACATAGATAAGAAGATGGTAGGTACATTCGATCATGCACCACCTGTTCCATTGAAAAATGTGCCATCAACAAGAAACAACTGTGTATTTGTGGTTTTTGACTGGTTCTCTAAGATGGAAATTTTAACTCCCCGTAAGAAGAGAATCACAACAAAGGCCACCGTTAAGCTCTTCTTTGAGCATGTTCAGATTCATTTTGGCCTCTCACGGTCCATTATTTCAGATTGAGTCAACAAGTTCCTCAGTACCTTCTAGTCCATCCTATGGTCGATGATGGACACCAAGCTAACTACACGGACTACCTTCCACCCCTAAACCTATGGTTAGACAGTGGTGGTAAACAAGATGATTGTGCATATCGTGAGAATGTGCAACTAAAAAATCCCTACACCTATGATGGGAACCTTCCTTATAGTCAGAATATCCCTTCATAGCTCTATTAGACACAACCCTTTTGAGGTACACTTGGGGTTCCAGCCATTAGCCCCAATTGATGTAGCACTTCCCATTTCATATACACATGAATATTCCTTCCATGCTCAAACTAAGTCTAATCAGGAAACCATATTTGTTGACCAGATCCAACACATCCAACAACAAGTTCATGATATCTAGCAAAAACCCAATGTTAAGTATAAGCAACGACGTGACCAACATCGGGTCTCATAAGTTCGACGTTGGAAATGAGGTTTGGTTATATTTACAGAAAGAGTGCCTCATAGGGACCCATTGGAATATATTCCCACTTTGATATGGGCCTTACACCATCACTAAGCATATGGGTGAGAATGATTTGAGTTAAGTATTCCCCCTTTCCTCAGCTTACACCCTGTCTTTAATGTGGATCTACTTTGACCATATTTTCCACCTCTCTTGGACACCTGAGATGTAGTCGAGCACTTGGACCCTACATAATTCAATCCTGACTGCATTGAGAAGGCTACAGTTGATTGAATCATGGGCATTGAGATGAAGGGAACTTGCCAGTAGAACATCAAATTGTATCGAGTCGTCAAACCATGACAACTTCTTCATTAGGGAAAGTGGCTCACTAGGAGTCAGATTCAACAAACTTTTCCTCATATGATGGAGGAACTTGATACAATGGGTACCATTTCTACCGAAGGGGTGGAGGACTGATCCAGGTGTATATTAGTTTCCATCCACCTATTCCACTGAGTTACAATGGTTCTCCATCTTCTTGGCAATTTTCTATAGTTTTTTGGGTCCCAAACTTGCAAGGCTATTTTGAGGCCCTAAACAATGTTTTTTGGCCAATTAGAGGGCCAGGAGTTAGCATTGCATTCCCTTTCCTTGGTTAGGCTGTAATTCTTAGTTATTTCTTTCCAACAAGCTATCGAGCGCCCTAAATGAAGATCATATGCAAAATTTGCACCTCAGGAAGTTGATGTATCAACTACACACCTCGGGGCCCACAAATCCTTTTGGAGCTTCATCTCCTAGGGTTAGGTTTTTGGATTTAAAGGTTTTTTCCTCTTTATGCTTATGATTAAAAGTCCCTTTGCAATCTCTATGTCATCATATCTTGTGGATGAGCATAGCCAGCACATCTCCCTTCATAGATAAGCTACCACCATCTGAGCTAGTTTGTATTGCTTTGTGGTTTACAATGTTTTTCCATTCCATTTATTAATAAAATTTGGGTTTTACTATAATACTTCGCTTTCAAAAAAATGTTTGTGTGTGTGTTTCCATTTTATAAATCTACCGTCATTCTCTTCTCCAAATAATCCAGATCATATATTTAACTTCTATTACCTCTATAATATATAACAATCCTCTCCATAGAAGTATTATTGCAGGCCTCGTAACTTACAGTGCCATATCTAATCCCCAAACAACATCCATAACTACTATAAAACATCCTTCCTTTTGAACCTACTTCCATATTTCCACATCCTATTGTTTCCTCTATTGGAATAAATTAGAGCACCAACTATATTGACCTAACCCTAGTTATAACCTATAAGAGGAAGTGCCAATTACATCCACATATATTCCCCAATAGATATCTGGTAGTCGTCATCACATATCTTGAGGAATGTGGCTTAACACCCCTCCCACATCTCTAGGTTTTAGAGAATAAACAGTAGGAAATACCTCCACCCCTTCTAATGGAAATAGGGTCAACACTCTATAAATCATCATTGTGCTACTATTATTCTTAAATTTATGTCAACGAACAATTGTTTGGGAAACTATGTTTCTTATGGAAACCTGCAGTAACCCACATATGATAGTAATGTATCAAACGAATAATTAAGTCATGAATTAATGCTTCATAATTTACCATTTTCTATTTCAATGTCAATGACATCAAGGTCACTTTAGTACCTCAAGTATCTAGATATTACTTAACCTATCTAGCCTATGGGTTAGTCTCATCAAAACATAATATCATGCATAACCATTTATAGTTTCCAAGTAATTACCAAGTTATCAATTGTTAGACAATGTAAACACGCTAATTTATTCATCAAGTGCAAGGAAACCATTTATTCATTTAATCATAACTTAAATTAGTATCCATGTACTGTATCCTTCCATTTAGATTTGCATGTTGGAATTAAATCACACAACTATCATCATTAATAACATAAAAACTAAACTTAAAACATAACTTTTGCATATAGGTAGGTTCATAAATCCAAAAATAAATAGTTTTATCAATCAAGCCAAGTCCAATAGATAATAAGCAAAGAAATACAAAATAGTTCATAATGTTGTTTAGCTGTCAATTCAAAATACATAGTGTTACATACACCCAACCTTTGGAAAACTTCATCCCGAAGTTACAATAAAAAAGTGTTGGATAAGCATGATGTATGGTATTTTCATCCTCCCAAGTAGTAGATCCTGGGCTATACGTGTCCCACTAGACCTTAGCTTGGTCCACCAAGTGGTGCCTAGGTTGTTGAACCCTATGGTCCAATATGAATAATGGTTCTACCATTATGGTTCCCTTGTCTAAAACCTGTAGTTCCTTCCAATTTAGTTTATGAAATTTATAAACTATATAATTTCAGAATACAGATAGTACATGAAGAACATCATGAGTTTTATGTAAATTGGGTGGCAACACAAGGCAATACGTAACTAGCCCAATTATTTCCAAAACTTCAAATGGAACTATAAATTGACTTGACAACTTATTTTCCTTTACAAACCAAATAGTACTCCTATTAGGCCTAATATGAATAAAATCCCCATCTCCAAAATTATAACTTCGGTTAGTTCTATGTGCATCAACATCACTATTTTGCTTATATTGTGCTTATTTTAATTATTGTCCAATCTAAATTACCTGCTCTTCTATCTATTGAACCAATTCTTCACTTATGATCATTTGGTATTATAATCTATGCCAACTCAATGATGTCTTGCATATCCTTCCATATAGATATCGATAAGGTGGCATTCTAATTGAGGTGTGGTAATTGTTGTTGTAATATAACTCCACCAAAGCTAGGTACTTTTCCCAATCTTTTTTTTATTGCGTCGAAGAGGTGCATTCTATAGCCCAGCAGGGGGGGATGTGTAACTCCTTATGTGCTCATAGTGGAGTTGACACGCGTCCTTAAAAAAAAATAATAAATATTATAAAATATAACATGTCGGCTATTTAAAATATTTACAACTGCATATATATATAACTACACAAATGAGATAAATTAAAACACTTCCTCAACATTTGCACTCTAAAAAGGGGTTTGCACTTCAAGAGATTTGATCCCTCTTGATGCTTGGTAGATCCCCTTTAAGAAGGATCTATGCTGGTCTATAACATACATCCTAACCATGTCCTCCTTTACTTTATTAACTCTCTTTGTCTTCCCAACTGTTTTAGGATAATAAGTTGTGCTTGAGTTTGATTGAGTCCCCAATGTTGATTGTAAACTTGTCCAAAACCTAGACATAAACCGAAAGTCCCTATTTCAGATGATATTTTTGGGAAACCCATGAAAGAAAACAATCACACTTATAAATACCCTTGCCACATCTACAACATCATAAGTTTCCTTCTTTTCAATAAAATGAGCACTTTTGGTTTGTTTATCAACTACAACCAAAATGACATTATATCATTGAGATGTGAGGCAAAATCCTAGAAAGAAATCCATAGAAATGACTTCCCACTTAGACATAGGAACATCATGGAAGTGTAAGAGACTTACTGGGTGACAATGATCGAATTTTACCTACTAAAATTAAAGGAGCTCAACAATGAATCTCATTAAATCACACTTCATGCATGCCTATAAGAAGAGCTTATTCACATATGCATACATCTTATTCACACTAGGATGCACACATTAAATTTATTTATGGGATTCCTTGAGCATATTACTTCTCATATCCCCTTCCTATGGGATATACATTCTCCCTTGAAATTTCAAAAATCCATCTACCTCAGGGACATACCCCTCAAACTTAGGTTCTAAGTGCCTTCAATTCTCAAGTACCGATGTAACCAAGTTAGGTACCAGTTGACTATGCACAAGAAGTTGTCCTAATAATCACTCCCCTAAATCAAATTTTAAGGGTACTAATAATAATATCCTTGATCTTATTCTCAAGTCATCAACCACTGCATTCTCTTTTCCTTTGATGTATGATATTCTCATAAATTCACTCTATTGCCTATGCTTGGTGTTTAGATATCTTTACACAAAGAGGTACTTAAACTGCATAGAATAAATTGAGTCAGCCTTGGAATTCTAGAATTCATTTGACTTAACATTCTTTCCACCCTATCAATTGGTTCATATTTTTGTCTTGCGACGTCTCTTCCAAAACTCCCAAACAATTAGCCATTACCAATCCTGGATATGGGGCCAACTGTGTGAGATTCAAATGTAGCTTGATAAAAGAAACTGAAAGTGATGAGGGTACTAGATAGTGGCTAAGGATGTTTCCCCAAGCTATCTATAACTACCTCACATTGATTTCCTTCAGTTCTTGGAGAACCATGTGAAACATCCATTCCAATAATGATTGGTGGTTTCATGGATATATTAGATATCCTATACACCAATTCCATACTAACACGAAGTTAGGGCCACCAAATTTTGCATTTATTTTTAAAGACACATTTGTTAAATATTGGTCATTGACCTTCTTCCCATTTAAAAGGGAAATACATTGAGTAATGGCCCTTAAGTTGAATAAGAAATTCCTCTTCCAAGGCCCATAGATATCCCCGTTCTTTCTCTCTAATAAGATGTGTAGAAGAATATGAGGTGGCCTTGGAAATCTATAATTCATTTGACTTAGCATTCTTTCCACCTAGCCAACATGGTTCCTATTTCTATATTGTCATGTATCTTCCAAAAATAGAAAACAATTGGCCATTAACAATCTTGGAGATAGGGACAACTATGTGAGCTTCAAATACATTTTAACACAAGAAAATGAAAGTGATGAGGATACTATCTAATGCCTAAGAAATTTTCCCCAAAAAATCCATAACGAAGTCACACCGTTTTCCTTAAGTACTTGGAGAACTGTGTGAAACATCCATCCCAATAATAATTGTTGGTTTTGTGGATATCTTAAGTATCCTATACATAAATTCCACAGCTAGCACAAAGTTAAGGCCACCAACCTTTACATTTATTTTTAAATCCACTTTTGTTAAATCATTGACCTTCTTTAAGGGGAAATACATTGAGTAATGACCCTCGAATCATATAGGAACTTCATCTTCCAAGTCCCATAAATATAATTGTTCTTGGTCTCTTGTAAGATGCATAAAATAAATTGAGGTGGACTTGGAAGTCAAGACTTCATCTGACTTAGCATTCTTTCTACCTTTTCAACATGGTTCCTATTGTTGTCTTACGACATCTCTTTTAAAAATCCCAATCAGCCAGACATTACCAACTATGTCAACTTCAAATGTAGATTAATACAAGAAATTGAAAGTGATTAGGGTACTAGCTAATGGCTAATAATGTTTCCCTAGACTAATCAGAAACACCTCACACTAATTTCCGTCAATGATTAGATAACCATGTGAAACCTCCATCCTAATAATAATTTTTGGTTTTGTGAATACCTTAGGTATCCTATGTGTTAGAAAAACAAGATCGCATAGCAATAACAATAAACAATATGCAAATATAAAATACACAGACACGTTACAAGAGAGACACCAATATATTGTGGTTCACCCAAGATGGGCTACGTCCACAATGAAATTGCCAGTCCTTATTATTATACCATCCAGCAAATGAAGAGATACAACCTATGGCACATACGCTACACTTCCTCTTCACTGCCTCAAAGTCTCTCTACACGATCTTAGAGATATTTACAATGCATAATACCTAATACATATTTCCATAGCCATATTACAATGTCTTTCTTTTATAGGGGAAATACAATGGGAAAATACCACGGGATACCCAAAACCATGGGTCCGCAAAACTGTTAGCCAACAAACATCCCGAAACCCCAAGGTTGGGGAATGAGTGTACAGTCCTTTTTCATATCATATAAAGCTGGGGTACAAGGATGATACAATATCATCTAGGAGACTGGAAGATCTGGCTCCACAACCAACAATCTCCCACTTGGAGACTGATCACAACAATTCCACCACTATTCTACTTGTTGGATCTTGGACTTGGAAAATTTCTCATCTTCACCTTCACGCTAGAAGGCCAACTAAAACTGAGAAGGAACTCAGTTTCTCTCTGGTCACTACCTTTTTCAACATGTTTGCAGGATTCTATCTAGTATGTATCTTTTCAAGCTTCAACAATTCATCTTCCAGAACAGAGCGTATGAAATGGTACTTGAGCTATATATGTTTAGTCCTGGAAGAGAATGTTGAGTTCTTTGCAAGATGAATGGCAATCTGGCTGTAACTATACAACCTACTATCCTTCTGCTTCTTACCCAATTCCTCCATAAACCTCTATAACCAAATCATCTCTTTACTAGCCTCTGTAACAACAACGTCATACTCTACTTTTGTTGTTGAAAGTGCAACAACCTTTTGCAGTTTCAAAATCCAACTTACTATTGTTCCACATATAGTAAACACATACCCTGTGGTGCTCCTCCTACTATCCTTATCACCTTCCATATCTGCATCAACATATCCCTGTAGAACAATGTCTGAACCTCCAAAACATAGTTCCTGAGTGGTAGTACCTCTGAAATACCTGAGAATCCATTGTACTTCCTTCCAATGTTCTTTACCTGGATTGTTCATATATCTGCTCACAACTCCCACTGCATGTGCAATATATGGTCTTGTGCACACCATGGCATACATCAACCTGCCAACTGCTGATGAATAGGGAATATTGGACATGTAATCTATCTCTTCATGTGTCTTGGGAAACATTTCCTTACTTAAATTGAAATGGCTGGCCAAAGGTGTACTAACTGGTTTTTCATTCTGCATTCTGAACCTCTCCAATACCTTTTGTGTGTACTCACTCTGAGACAATGTCAATTTGCAATTTTTCCTGTCTCTTGTTATTCTCATACCAAGAATTTGCTTTGCAGCACCCAAATCCTTCATCGCAAATGAATTTTCTAACTTCCTTTTGAGCACATTTATTTCCCGCATGTTAGACCCTGCAACAAGCATGTCATCCACATACAATAACAAGATAATTAACTTCCATTATCGATCCTCTTGAAATAAACATAGTGGTCAAAATGACATCTACTATAACCTTGTTCTGTCATAAACCTGTCAAATTTTAAATACCACTGCCTTGGAGCTTGCTTCAAACCATACAAGCTCTTCTTCAACCTGCATACCAATTTTTCCTTCCCTTTGACCTCATACCCTTGTGGCTGCTACATATATATCTCTTCCTCCAAATCCCCATGGAGAAAGGATGTTTTGACATCTAAATATTCAAGATGCAAATATTCTACCGCCACTAGACTTAAAATAGTCCTAATTGAAGTCATTTTAACAACAGGAGAAAATATTTCATCAAAGTATATACCTTTCTTCTGTGCAAACCCCTTTACAAAAAGTGTGGCCTTGTATTGCTTCTTACCTCCTTATTCCTTCAACATGTAAATCCATTTCTTCTGCAATGCTATTTTACCAGCAGGCAACTGAACCAAATCCCAAGTCTGGTTTCCTACCAATGAGTCCATCTCCTCATTCATGCCTTGCTCCCACTTCTTTCTAGTTTCCACCATTCTAGTTCACCAGCATCAGTCATCAATAAATAATACATTGAAGGAGAGTATCGTTCAGGGAATCTACTTAACCTGGTAGATCTTCTTACAGTTGTAAGAGTTCCAGGTACTTGTTATTGTTCTTGATTTTCTAGCACCTTTGGAACTTCATTTTCTTCAATTTCATCAAGTATTGTGTACTCTGTGTTTTCTTTTTCCTGTTTCTTTCCCTGCAACTGATCTTTATGCATGACCTTTTCATTGAATATCACATCTCTACTCCTAATGATTTTGTTAATTTCATAATCCCATAAGCGATAACCAAAATTATCAACCCCATATCCAATAAAGGTACATTTCTTGGATTTAGCTTCAAGCTTTGTTCTATTTTCTTTATCAATATGGACAAATGCTTCACAACCAAACGCTCTCATAAATGAGTAGTTTACCTTTTTACCTGTCCATGCCTCCTCTGGAATACCACCATCCAAAGCACTAGAAGGCCCTCTATTTATTAAATAAACAATAGTATTTATAACATCTGCCCAAAACCGTAAGGGCAACCCTGCATGCAATCTCATACACCTTGCATGCTCCATGATCGTTCTATTCATCCTTTCTGACACACCATTTTCTTGTTGTGTTCCTGGGATTGTCTTCTCTCTACAAATCCCATGGTATTAGAAGTAACTATCAAACTCCTTGCCGCAGTACTCACCTCCATTATCAGATCTGAGACACTTCAACCTTTTTCCTATCTCATTCTCAACCGAAGCTTTCCACTTCTTAAAAGTAGCAAACACATTAGATTTATGTCTAATGCAATAAACCCAAGTTTTTCTAATTGCATTATCAATAAATGTAACATAATAATGAGATCCACCAAGAGATTGTATCTAAGCCGGTCCCCATACATTTGTAAGCACAAGCTCTAACTTTTCATTCTTCTTCTGTTTCCCAACCCTGATAAATCTAACTCTCTTATGTTTTCCATAAACACAGTTCTCACAGAATTCCAAACTTACCTGGTTCAAATCTGGAAACAACTTCCTTTAGTGGAGAATCTGTATCCCCTTCTCACTCATGCGGCCAAGCATATGATGCCACAGTGTTGTATTTGTTCCTATGGAAGCTAAAGAGATAGAATGTTCAGTATTATAAGGACATAAATATAGCGTACCTACCTTGTCTCCTTTTGCTATCACCATTGGTCCTTTAGTGATCTTCCACCACATTTCTCCAAACATAGATAGACAACCGCCATCTCCCAACTGCCATGTTGAGATCATATTTCTTTTCATAGCAGGAATATTCCTAACATCTTTTAGCAGCCATTCAGTTACATTCTTAAATTTTATCCATACCTTACCCATTCCAACAATTTTACATGGCTCATCATCACCCAATAAGACATGTCCAAAATCACCTGGAACATAATCATGAAAATATTTCCTATGGGGTGTAGCATGACATGAAGCCCCTGAATCTACTACCCAATAATCACTAGTATTAACTAATGCAAGAATCAAAGCATCTTGTAACACATCACCTGCTACATTTGCTTCCTGGGTAGTTTCTTGTTGTCCATCTCCTTTCTTCTTTAGAGATCTGCAGTCTTTCTTCAGATGTCCTTTCTTTCCACAATTCCAACACTCTATTTTTTCCAGTCTAGACTTGGATTTGCCCATTTTATACTTGCCACGATTACCTTGGCTCTTTCCTTTCTCCCTTTGTCTTCCCCTGTTCTCCATGGTCAACGCATTACCTAATGTCTCACCTGTGCTTTTTCTTCGCATTTCCTCGCTAAGAATAACACCAATAACATATCAAATTTCAAGGTTTTTGAACCAGAGGGAAAGTTACTTACATCCATGACCAAGCTATTCCAGATTTCTAGCAATGAACACAAGATTAGAAGAGCCCTAACCTCATCATCAAAGTTCACACTTACAGAACTTAGTTGATTTGTAACCGTATTAAATTCATTTAAATGATCAACAACAGATCCACCTTCAGACATCTTCATATTAAATAAACGCTTCATTAGAAATACCTTGTTGGAGGCCGAGGGTTTTTCATACAGCTTACCCAATGCGCTCATCAAACCCTCCGTTGTCCTTTCTTTTGAGATATTGAAAGCCACCGACGAAGCCAGGGACAGCGATATTGTTCCCAGTGCCTTTCTATCAAGAACCTCCCATTCATCGTCCTTCATAGTCGTCGGTTGCTTTTCTCTTCCTCCCAACGATAGGAATAGATCCTTATGGTACAGATAGTGCTCTATTTGCATCTTCCATAACTAGTAGTTTTGGCCATTAAATTTCTCGACCTTAAACTTTCATTCTTCTGCCATTGCTCCCACTCGAACCAGAAACCCTAGTTTCTTGCGGGTTTATCTGCCAAATAGACCTTTGGCTCTGATACCAATTGTTAGAAAAACAAGATTGCAAAGCAATAACAATAAACAAGATGCAAATATAAAATACACAGACACATTATAAGAGAGACACCAATATATTGTGGTTCACCCAAGATGGGCTATGTCCAAACTGAAATTGCCATTCCTTGTTATTATACCATCCAGCAAATGAAGGGATACAACCTGCAGCACATACGCTGCACTTCCTCTTCACTGTGTCACAATCTCTCTACATGATCTCAGAGATATTTACAATGCATAATACATAATACATATTTCCATAGTCGTATTACAATGTCTTTCCTTTATAGGGGAAATACAATGGGAAAATACCATGAGATACCCAAAACCATGGGTCTGCAAAACTGTTGGTCAACAAACATCCCGAAACCCCAAGGTTGGGGAACGAGTGTATAGTCCTTTTGCATATCATATAAAGATAGGGTACACGGCTGACACAATATCATCTATGAGACTGGAAGATCTAGCTCCACAACCAACAATCTCCCACTTGGAGACTGATCGCAACAACTCCACCATTGATATACTTGTTGGATCTTGCACTTGGAAAATTTCTCATCTTCACCTTCACGCTAGAAGGCCAACTGAAACCGAGCAGGAACTCAATTCCTCTCTAGTCACTACCTTTGTGAACATGTCTGCAGGATTCTTGCTAGTATGTATCTTTTCAAGCTTCAACAGTTCATCTTCCAGAACAGAGCGTATGAAATGGTACTTGAGCTATATATATTTAGTCCTAGAATGGAATGTTGAGTACTTTGCAAGATGAATGGCAGTCTGGATGTAACTATACAACCTACTATCCTTCTGCTTCTTACCCAATTTCTCCATAAACCTCTACAACCAAATCATCTCTTTACTAGCCTCTGTAACAGCAATGTCATACTCTACTTCCGTTGTTGAAAGTGCAACAACCTTTTGCAGTTTTGAAATCCAACTTACTGTTTTTCCACCTATAGTAAACACATACCCTGTGGTGCTCCTCCTGCTATCCTTATCACCTACCATATATGCATCAACATATCCCTGTAGAACAGTGTCTGAACCTCCAAAACATAATGCATGAGTGGTAGTACCTCTCAAATACATGAGAATCCCCTGTACTGCCTTCCAATGTTCTTTACCTTGATTTTTCATATATCTGCTCACAAATCCCACTACATGTGCAATATCTGGTCTTGTGCACACCATGGCATACATCAAGCTGCCAACTGCTGATGAATAGGGAATATTGGACATGTAATATGTCTCTTCCTGGTGTCTTGGGACACATTTCCTTACTTAGATTGAAATGGCTTTCCAAAGCTGTACTAACTGGTTTTGCATTCTGCATTCTGAACCTCTCCAACACCTTTTGTGTGTACTCACCCTGAGACAATGTCAATTTGTGATTTTTCGTGTCTCTTGTTATTCTCATACCAAGGATTTTCTTTGCAGCACCCAAATCCTTCATCACAAATGAATTTGCTAACTTCCTTTTGAGCACATTTATTTCCTGCATGTTAGACCCTGCAACAAGCATGTCATCCACATACAATAACAAGATAATGTAACTTCCATTATCTAGCCTCTTGAAATAAACACAATGGTCAGAATGACATCTACTATAACCTTGTTCTGTCATAAACCTGTCAAATTTTAAATACCACTGCCTTGGAGCTTGCTTCAAACCATACAAGCTCTTCTTCAACCTGCATACCAAATTTCCCTTCCCTTTGACCTCATACCCTTGTGGCTGCTACATATATATCTCTTCCTCCAAATCCCCATGGAGAAAGGTTGTTTTGACATCTAATTGTTCAAGATGCAAATCTTCTACCTCCGCTAGACTTAAAATAGTCCTAATTGAAGTCTTTTTAACAATAGGAGAAAATATTTCATCAAAATCTATACCTTTCTTCTATGCAAACCCCTTTACAACAAGTCTGACTTTGTACTGCTTCTTACCTCCTTCTTCTTCCTTCAACCTGTAAATCCATTTGTTCTGCAATGCTCTTTTACCAGCAGGAAACTGAACCAAATCTCAAGTTTGGTTTCCTACCAATGAGTCTATCTCCTCATTGATGCCTTGCTCCCACTTCTTTCTAGTTTCCACCTGCATTGCTTCTGTTTCACCAGCATCAGTCATCAATAAATAATACATTGGAAGAGAGTATCATTCAGGGAGTCTACTTAACCTAGTAGATCTTCTTACACTTGCAGGAGTTTCAGGTACTTGCTGATGTTCATGATTTTCTGGCATCTTTGGAACTTCATTTTCTTCAATTTCATCAAGTACTGTGTACTTAGTGTTTTCCTTTTCCTATTTCTTTCCCTGCAACTGATCTTTATACATGACCTTTTCATTGAATATCACATCTTTACTCCTAATGATTTTGTTATTTTCATAATCCCATAAGCGATAACCAAAATCATTAACCCCATATCCAAGGTTGGGGAATGAATGTACAGCCCTTTTGCATATCATATAAAGCTGGGGTACACGGCTGAGACAGTATCATCTAGGAGACTAGAAGATCTGGCTCCACAACCAATACTAGGCATGAATTCCATGAATAACTTAGAGTTGAGGAAACTAACCTTTGCATTTATTTTCAAAGCCACATTTGTTAAATGTTGATCATTGACCTTCTTCACATTTAAAGGGGAAAGACATTGACTAATGACACCCATGTCAAACTTGAACTTCCTCTTCCAAGGCCCATAAATATCATTGTTCTCCCTCTCTATTAAGATGCATAGAAGCAATTGAGGTGGCCTTAGAATTCTAGACTTCATTTGACTTAGCATTCTTTCCACCCTATCAAAATGGTTTATAATTTTGTCTTGCAACGTCTCTTTCAAAACTTCCAAACCAAAAGTGATAAGGGTTATATAATGGATAAGAACATTTTCTCATACTATCCATAACTACCGTGCACTAATTTCCTTCAGTTCTTGGAGAACCTTGTGAAAAATCCATCGCAATAATAATTTTTGGTTTCATGGATATCTTAGGTATCCTATGCTCAATTCCACATCTAATATAGAGTTGAGGACACCAACCTTTGCATTTAGTTTTAAAGACACATTTGTTAAATATTGATCATTGAACTTCTTTACAATTAAAGGGGCAATACATATTTGATTAATGACCCGCAAGTTGGACAGGAACTTCCTCTTCCAATTCACATAGATATATTTGTTATTCCTCTCTTGTAAGATGCATAGAATAAATTCAGGGCTGGCAGGTGCAGGTGGAGTCTTGTTTGACTCTGAAGGAAATAAGATGAAGGACTATTCCTGGGGTATAGGAAGGATGACGAATAACAACGCAAAATGGTTATCTTTACTAAAAGGCTTGGAGATTGCTAGGGAAGAGGGCCTCTCGAACCTTACAGCTATCAGGGACTCAATGATAGTGATAAGAGACACTAGGAATTTGCTCACAAACAAAAAAACCCCCACCTCGAAACACCATCACATTCTCAAGTGCTTAGTTAATGAATTCAGTAACATCAACTTTCTTCATATTCTGAGAAGCAACAATCAGCAGGCCGACATCTTGGCTAACAAGGGAACATTGCAAGACCATGGTGTCCTGGTTAATAGCCAGATGGGAGCTAGCTAGGCCTGGATTCCGTAGAAGTTCTTCAGCTGGGTTCTACATAAATATTAATATGTTCATTTCTAATCCTTAAGACATTATTACTTCAACCATTGAGTGGATTTTGGAGCAACTTACATTCTGTTTCAGCAAGCAAATGAAGGGTCCTGCTATAGTTCTTGACCCACTTTTGTGCATGGGGATACGGGAAAGTCACACGCATAAGGCACATGGATGCCATATGGGTGGCATGTAGGAAATTAATGCTGCTAGCAGGCGTACCGACTCAAGTTTAAAAGCTC
Source organism: Larix kaempferi (assembly GCA_027924585.1). Taxonomy (NCBI): domain Eukaryota; kingdom Viridiplantae; phylum Streptophyta; class Pinopsida; order Pinales; family Pinaceae; genus Larix; species Larix kaempferi. Next base: position 1,016,060 of record BSBM01000767.1, on the reverse strand, counting down.
GGTGGTGGGAAAGTAGGAGGCATTGCTTTCCCTTGGAGCAGAAAAAAATGGCTATGAGTAGGGCATCTGCGAGCTTCCTTCTATGCCGTACAACTATCCCTCACGCAGGGGATCCGGCTCTGCCAAACTTTAGGAAGACACACCCCTCATTCCCTAGAGGCCAGGGTGATAGAAGGCCCTTAAAGGTCAATTTGTAGCACACACAGTAGGAAGGGATGAAGCCGGTTCTGATTGAGGATGATGACTCTGCCTCTGAGAAAGAAGATTTTGGTTTTCTTAATGTTCGCGAGCAGCTGCAAGACCTGGAATCTCAGATTGGTCTGTTGCGAAGTGAAAACTATGAACACAAGATAATATTGCATCAGTTGTTTTCTCTGGTTCGTGGCTCAACTATTAAGGCTTGGGAAAACAATAAAAATCTCATGGCGAAGTTAGATGGCCTAGTTTTGGCCCTAGAAAGAACTTTTTCTGCTCTTGGCCATGTCCAGGAGGATAACTGTGAAACCAGGTTCGATGAGGAGAAGACCGAATATCCAACAATGAATATGGAGATTTTGGATGGATTCAGCAACAAGAATGGTGCAGCACCAACGCCCCATTGAAGATGTTCGATTTTTTGGGGAATACTTTCAAGTTTTTTTTTAAATTTTGAATAGTACTATGAAGATTCAGCAATATCAGCATGGATAGAATTAGCATCAGAAACATTGTTTTTGTTTTCCTATCTACCCTATTTGAAGGATCTCGATGGCAGTCTGAACTCGAATCACATGCATTGCTTTTGTTTAAAGTTATTAGGGAAGTTTGTGCGTATTTATAGTGGTAATAGACCATATTATTGTCATGTCAGATACAGTTAGCAAAGATAGAATGCAGAGACGAGTCAGCTCCTGCTTGCAGAAGAGCTAACCTGCTCCATCAATATGTAATCCCATTTTGTTCTCTTTTTTAATATAAAACCCTCAACCGTTTATGTAAAAAAAAAAAAAGATGAATAGAATAAATTGAGGTGGCCTTGGAAGTATAGACTTCATCTAGCTTAGCATTCTCTCCACCCTATCAACATGGTTCCTATTTTTTTTCTTGTGATGTCTCTTCCAAAATTTCCCCAACACAACCAACCATTACCAATATTGAATATGGATCCAACTATCTAAGCTTCAAATGTAGCTTAATACAAGAAATTGTAAGTGATGAGGGTACTAGCTAATGGCTAAGAAATTTTTCCCAGACTACACATAGCTACCTCACATCGATTTCCTTCAACACTTGGAGAACTGTGTGAAACATCCATCCCAATAATAATTGTTGGTTTCATGGATATCTTAGGTATCCTATGCAAAAAATATATCGCTAACATAGATTTTAGGCCACCAACCTTTACATTTATTTTCAAAGCCACATTTAGTAATATTTATCATTGACCTTCTTAACATTTAAAGGGGCAATACATTGATTAATGACCCCAGGTTTGGATAGGAAATTCCTCTTCCAGGGCCCATAAAGATCATTGTTCTTCCTCTATGTTAATATACATAGAAGAAATTAAGGCAACCTTGGAAGTACAGACTTCATCTGACTTAGCCTTATTTCCACCCTATCAATAGAGTTCATATTTCAATCTTATGTTGTCTCTTGCAAAAATCTAAAATAGTCAAACAATAGAAATCCTCTTCTAGCAGAGCATTGATGAAGTTCATGTCTAATGTTCATTATTTGATTTGAATGAATTCTTGAATTGAAGCATGAAATTTCTCATTCTCTAATTTTTGTTGCTCGAACCATACCCTTGTTGTTGAAATTCCAAAGACCATTTCTTGGAGCCTCTTCCATATTCTTAGACTTCAACATGGGCAAGTCAAGAATTCGACCATCTAAACATACCAACTATTTATCAACATTTATATTGCAATATGCCTTCAACAATGGTTCATAATTGTAATTATTAACATCTGTTTCCTCTATTAATACTTGTATTCATTGATTTGGCTTTTGTCTGGATTACTCCACAAGTGATGTGCGTTTTTTAGTAGAAAGAGTATATATATATATATATATATATATATATATATATATATATCCTAGGAGGATTTTGCAAAGCTCTATTGGATGATAATTGGGTCATTTTTTTCCTCCCTAAATTAAAGCATAAAATATTTCATGAAATCTATAATGGAGTTTGTTTTGTATTTACAAAGTAATCATACATCATCACATCCACTATTTGAAGAAACCCTTCTTAGTTCCCTTGGATTCATACTTCTATGCATTGATTTTTTTCATGTTGATGTATATGTAACTTCGGAATGTATTTCACATATATGTATATTGTATTCCTATAGAGATGGTATTATTCCTCTATAAGGAAGTGTCGTCATTTATATTGTAAGTGTCGTAACTTATACTTGATGGGTTATTAGACCACCTTATTTGGGGTCGGCCCTGTATAAGTCATGTGGGTCAAAGGGTTATTAGACCACCCTATTGGGGGTCGGCCATGTGGGTCAAAGGGTTATTAGACCACCCTATTGGGGTTCGGCCCACTCAGCATTATGTTATGTGGTTAAGTTCGAGCCTACATGAATTAGGTAAAAAGGCAAGTCAAGTCAAGTATAAATAGAGTGTGGGAGGCACTCTATTTACTCACTCACTTCTCACACATGCACTCAAGGAGGAGTGGCGCACTTATGGAGGAGGAGGATCTGCTGCTAGGTTATGTCTATCTCTCATGGTTGGTTGTATCATTGCTCTATCTATCTCTGAGGAAGTTATTGGGGTTTTTCACCTTTATGGTTTTCCCCAAGTAAATCTTTGTGTCTCTTGTATGCTTGCATTATTGTCTCCATGATTGATATGCTGTAGATATGTTGTACATGTTGTTCTCTCAGTTAAGATCCTAGATCAGATTGAAGTAAATTCAAAAAATTTAACATGGTATCAGAGCTAGCCTGAAAGAAGGCATGATATGGCATGTATGACACTTGTTGCACTCACGATGCTAGGGCTTGATATAGCAAAAACCAGTCATCGTAGAACTTTCGCTATAAATCCGTTTTGGAGAAGTTTTCGGATCTGAAATTGTTACAGGACGAATATTAAATCTCCAGGTACCTTGTGTCCAAAGGACAACCTCTAATTCGTTGTACTTTGTGATTTATGATCTGTACAATATAGGGTTTCTGCCTCTTCCAGATCTGAGTCAAAATCAGGTGACCTTGGGAAAAAGGTCATATCTTGGGCTAGGAAGCTCCAAATGAAATTTCGTAAAAAGTGACAGGTAGTAAACAGTCTGTACTATCTCAGAAAACTTTTTCAGACCCTGTGGATTGAAAAGTTTGGAGTTACACCAGAAACAATCAGGTACGTATTTCTATCAAAACATAATTATTTTTGAGAATCTTCATTCATGGCTTCCGGAATTTAGGGCTTTGAAGAAAGTTGGAATTTTTGTAATCTATGACCACGGCTGGAAGTTCCTCAGAAAAATAGAATCTTAGAGATTTGGATCAAACTTTTTGATTGGGTAGAAGAGTGGGATTCATCAAACCCCAGTTCAGGGTCACGTCTAGTGAATCCGGAAGCTTCAAAGGCAAAATTGAGGAGTGAAATTTGCAGTTTTCAAATTCTGAATATAGTAGCTTGATCAGCTCGTCAAGGCGCATATTTCTATCCTTTCAGAAGTTTGAAATTCAAAGTTTGAGTTTTGGGGGTTTCTCTGACAAACCCATATCTAGCTCCAGTCCCAGTTCTTGTAAATCAAGTGGATTGGATTAATCCTAGAAGAAGATGGATTGGTCACCTGCATAAGTGAAGAAGTTCCTGTTTCAGAGGGAGATGAGGCTAAGGCCTTACATAAGAAGATTACAAGCGATCTCGACAGGTATGACTCATCGAGGTATGTTTCGATATTTGTCCATGATTAAGTTTATGGTATGTTTGTCTTCATGTTATTACGGTTAGTACAATTTTGATTTTAGATTTGTCGTATCACCTTAACAAAATTATGAATGCATGATAGAAGATATTCATTGGTTAGGGTGTTGACACTTATGATTGTACTAATGCATTATGGTGTTGTATGAGGTTTATGTTGTCTACTAACATGAAAGGTACACCAAGAAAGACAAATCATGTTCTGGTCCAAGAACATATGATCATGATAACATGAGGACAAAGATTCATCCATTGTCATGGATCTCATAGAAGATCCATTTACGAGGTATGTATAACTTGATTTTGTAATAGTTAACCTATGAGATATACAGGTTACTAGCACAAGTCATTGAAGAAGAACAAGAAGACATCATGTGAGTATGTTAGACATAAATAGCTAGCATGCTAATCCAGGTATGTTTTTCCTATATCAAGATAGAATCCTACCTTGTGTTAGGATCTTATACTGTTGTGTTGTTTGATGATATGACTAACCGGAAGAATCATGAAGGTATAGGTTTGAATAATCACATGTTTTATGCATATTATATCTCTTATCTTGATTGATGATTCAACTAACCTAAAGAGTCATAGGTTTGAGTAATTATAGGTTTAGACATGTTATGCTTCTTATGATTTGACTAACCATAAGAATCCTGCATAAACCTTGAATGATAATGCTTATTATTTCTGTTTGAAATGATCATAACTATACATGCTTGAGATTATTGTGTTTTAATAGTATACTAATGAATGTATGATTTTATAGGAGATCACAAGGATAACTCAATCATGATACTAATAAGCATACATAGGGACCAAGGATGAATATGAGTTGAAGAACAGGTAATCCAGGAAGCAAAGATCAAGAGGGAGTACACTCCAGTAGTTTATGAAAGGATGCAGATATTCAGAGGGAGTTGACCATCTCTCTACATTCCACAACAGAAAGTTGTAGAAGAAGCTACTGCAGATTAGGACTCCAGCAACTCCTGCAAGAAAGCGAAGACTCAGAGGGAGTCCACTCAACAAACAAACAAAGATAAGTATTTTAATTATCATTTCTTGCATATATGTTTGTTTAAATAAAATTGTTCAATGATGTATATGCTCATGTTCCTAGACTTAGGATATGTATTGTGCATATTAGAATAGTTGCATTGATGAACAGTATACTACTAATATACATGGGTAAGTGGCCTATGGCACTGTACAACATTCCATTGCTACTTATCTAGAATGAAACCTCTTTGCTGACATGTTGGGAGTTGTGCACACTCTTAACAATGTTCTGGTAGAGATTGGAAGGCATCTAGAAAGTTACGGGATATGGATAAATGTTGTATTGAAGCATTGGCTAAGATAATTGCATGACTGTATGACATATTTCTTTATGTGTAAGAATTTGTTCTGAAAATTATGAGATGTTTCTAATCATGCAATTTAACCTGTTGTGTAGGAAAGACCGTATATCTTCACCTACAAAAGGACTACAACATTTGTTCCAGCAACAAAGATATCTATTGAAGATATTGAAGTTCCCAGGATATGGGATGAAGAAATAGGAAAGCCATGATCCGTTGATCATGAAGAATGATGTTTGGGATGTAGTCCCAAGACCTGAAGGGAATTTTGTTATGACTTCCATATGGAACTATCAGATCAAGCATGTTGCAGATGGCAGCATTGAGAAATATAAAAGTGATGAAATAGAAGATGCACCAGATGGATTTCAAGACAGCATGGTGTAGTCATATATGTGTGCAGAACTTGGTATGGTAGGATAGACAGTTTCCTATCTAGTTTGGGCTTTACCAAGAGTAAAGCGGATTCCAACCTTTACTACAAGGTTGAGGAAGGGAATCCTGTGATTCTACTACTGTATGTGGATGACCTATTTGTGACAGGAGATGACAGACTGATTGCAGATACTAAAAGGAAGCTTGCAGCTGAATTCGATATGAAATATTTGGGAATGATGCACTATTTCCTAGGTATGGAGGTGTGGCAGAATGTAGGTGGGATCTTCCTTGGTCAAGGGAAGTACATAGTAGATTATCCTTAAGAGATTTGGAATGATGGATTGCAAGGCCATGGCCACACCTATGGCATCGAATCTGAAGCTTCTATGTGATGCTTCATCTGAGCCAATTGATGTCTCTATGTATCGTCAGATGATTGGGTCCTTGATGTACCTGACAAACACGAGACCAGACATTTGCTTTGCTGTGAACAACTTGAGCCAGTTCCTAACGGATCCGAGGAGTGTTCACCTAGTTGCTGTACAACATGTTCAGAGGTACCTGAAGGGTGTTAAGATTTAATCTGCTAAGACAGAAAATAGCAGCATTACATTCCATTTCACAATAATAGCATATATAGGATCACTGAAGAAACAACAAGCACAGCATAAACACAAGAGACAGAGATTTATCCTTGGAAACCCTCATGGGGTAGAAAACCCAGCAAAGCTTCCTCAATATAGATGACCAGCAATATACAAAGATGAAACCCTGATACATGATCTCCTCCTCCACAATAGTAGACCTCTCCTCCACAAGTGCGCTATCCTCAAGTGAGTGAGTGTATCAAATGAGGAACACACCTCCTCTATTTATACACTACTCTGATATGTATTTTACACAAGTACATGTAGGCTTGTATTTAACCATTAGGTTAAATACCCCATTATAACTAACTGGGCCGACCCCCACATGGTGGGTCTAATAACCCTAGTTACCACACCCAACTCGGAGGAATAAACATCTCCGGATTTATAGTATAATCACATCGGAGGTATGGAACATCTCCGGAATAAATAATATACAAATATAATATTCTTTGAAGTTATAATATTTCAACACTCCCCCTTAACGAGAAGGATATTATAATAGTATCTGCACGAGCAAGGAGTCATCAACATCATACATGATACATCTATAAATCATTGGAAGCTTTCTCAACATCATCAGTAACTCAAGCAGTTACTGGAACATCTTCAATACTGGAACATCAACATCTTCAGTACTGAGTCTTTATCTTCTGCAGCACTCGAACAGCTACAACAACATCAACATCTGGATCCTCACGATCATCAGTATCGTCATCTCACGATCATTAGCATCGTCATCACATGATCATCAGCATCGTCATCACACGATCATCAGCATCGTCATCACACGATCATCAGCATCGTCATCACACGATCATCAGCATCGTCATCACACGATCATCAGCATCGTCATCACACGATCATCAGCATCGTCATCTCACGATCATCAGCATCGTCATCTCACGATCATCAGCATCGTCATCTCACGATCATCAGCATCGTCATCACACGATCATCAGCATTGTCATCACACGATCATCAGTATCATCATCACACGATCGTCAGCATCGTCATCAACACAGGTATCCATAACAATACAAGTATCCACATCATTAGTACAAGTATTCATGCCAATACAAGTATACATATCATCAATACAAGTATCCATACTGATACAAGTAATCGTGTCATCAATACATGTATCCTACCGATACAAGTAACCACATCATCAATACAAGTATCCATACCGATACAAGTAACCACGTCATCAATACTAGTATCCTACCGATACAAGTAACCACATCATCAATACAAGTATCCTACCGATACAAGTAACCACATCATCAATACAAGTATCCTACCGATACAAGTAACCACATCATCAATACAAGTATCCTACCGATACAAGTAACCACATCATCAATACAAGTATCCTACCGATACAAGTAACCACAAAAAAAATCACTTTCTCGGAGACCACACGTCTATGGATCAATTCAGGGACCGAAGTCCGGGGATGATACAATCCCCACTTCTCGGAGACCACACGTCTACAGATCAATTCAGGGACCGAAGTTCGAGGATGATACAATCCCCACTTCTCGGAGACCACACGTCTACGGATCAATTCAGGGACCGAAGTCCGGGGATGATACAATCCCCACTTCTCGGAGACCACACGTCTACGGATCAATTCAGGGACTGAAGTCCGGGGATGATACAATCCCCACTTCTCGGAGACCACACGTCTACGGATCAATTCAGGGACCGAAGTCCGGGGATGATACAATCCCCTGCCTGTTCATTCAGGACTTCATTATCGGAGACCCAGTCTACGGCTCTATTCTGGGACCTCAGTCCGGGGACGATGCAATCCCCTTCCTGTTCATTCAGGACTTCATTATCGGAGACCTCACGTCTACGGCTCTATTCTGGGACCTCAGTCCGGGGACGATGCAATCCCCTGCCTGTTCATTCAGGACTTCATTATCGGAGACCTCACGTCTACGGCTCTCTTTAGGACTGAAAGTCCAGGGATGATCCAATCCCCTCAACTGTCCACTAAGGACTTCATTCTCGGAGACCTCACATCTACGGCTCTCTTTAGGACTGAAAGTCCAAGGATGATCCAATCCCCTCAACTGTCCACTAAGGACTTCATTCTCGGAGACCTCACGTCTACGGCTCTCTTTAGGACTGAAAGTCTAGGGATGATCCAATCCCCTCAACTGTCCACTAAGGACTTCATTCTCGGAGACCTCACGTCTACGGCTCTCTTTAGGACTGAAAGTCCAGGGATGATCCAATCCCCTCAACTATCCACTAAGGACTTCATTCTCGGAGACCTCACGTCTACGGCTCTCTTTAGGACTGAAAGTCCAGGGATGATCCAATCCCCTCAACTGTCCATTAAGGACTTCATTCTCGGAGACCTCACGTCTACGGCTCTCTTTAGGACTGAAAGTCCAGGGATGATCCAATCCCCTCAACTGTCCACTAAGGACTTCATTCTCGGAGACCTCACGTCTACGGCTCTCTTTAGGACTGAAAGTCCAGGGATGATCCAATCCCCTCAACTGTCCATTAAGGACTTCATTTTCGGAGACCATACGTCTACGGATCAATTCAGGGACCAAAGTCCGGGGATGATACAATCCCCACTTCTCGGAGACCATACGTCTACGGCTCTCTTTAGAACAAGTGTTCAAGGATGATACAATCCCCACATGTATTCTCATCAATACAAGTACAAGTATCCTCAACCATACAAGTACATTAATCAATACATGCGTCATCAAAAGTATGTATTCTTACCAATACATCTTATCATCAAAAGCATGTATTCTCACCAATACATCTATCATCAAAAGCATGTAAAACAAAGTATTCTAAGCATAAGAGTCCTAAATATAAATATTTCTAAGTATCTAGGTGTGGAGAACAGGTTACCTCATCATTGACCTTGTTGTTCGATGAGACAATCTTCATCATCAGTGACTATACTACTCCCCCTTTCGAGGAGGGTCTTTTTGAGCTACACCAAGCTTGTCTCGAAAGTATTCAAATTTCACTCGAGACAGAGGCTTGGTTAGTATGTTGGTAACTTCTTCACTTGAGGTAGAGGTTTGGTTAGTACATCGGTAACCTGTTACAAATTCAAACTTTATAGTTCCTTTCTGTGTCATATCTTGTTAGATCCCTATGATCTTTGACTTATCATGGAACACTGGATTCTATGTCATCTTGATACAACTCTATTTGTCACATAGGATCACAGTTGGTTCTATCTCTAAGTCAAGCAATCCTGAAGCCAAACTTCTTCACAACTAGCAGAGCAAGCAGCCATATATTCTGCTTGTGCTGAGAGCCACACTAGACTGCTTCCAGTTAAACCACGAGATCATGGCTAATCCCAGACAATAACATCCTCTCGATGTGTTCTTCCTGTCTGATACACTTCCTGCCCAATCAGAATCTGAATAACCATCTGAAGTCATGATCTTCAAGATAGTGTAGATCAAATTCTATCGTGTCCTTTATGTGCCTCATCACATGCTTTGCAACTATCAGGTGAACACATCTAGTTTCCACTAGATACTGACTCAAGGTGTTCACAACAAAGCATATATGTAATCTAGTATATGTTAGATATATCAATGACCCAATAATTTGACTATACAGAGTTATATCCACTAACTCTGATGAGTTATCCCCTAACAGCTTCAAGTTGGAATCCATAAGAGTGGCCATTCCAACACCTCAAGTCATATTTCTCATCATACTTTCCTTGGTTGAGAAATATTTCTTCTGAGCCTTGCCATACTTCCAGACCTAGGAAGTAAAGCATCAATTTGAGATATTTCATTTTCATTTCTGCATTGAATGATCTTCTGCATATCTATCTGTGCCATCTCTCGTTAGATGGGTCTACTGATATGAACCTCAATATCATTCGAACTCTATGGTGAGTTCCTTCTTGCATCCATGTCATATGTGTATAGAAATCATATTCAACCTTGTAGCAAAGGTTGAGATCCACATCACCCATGGTGATCATTAAGCTTATCAATTTATTATCGATCCTAGGTACCTATACAGAACCTGATTCACACTTCTTCTTTAATTACACCATACTTGGAGCAAACATCTTGTCATGATTCTCTTCCCCTTTCTAAGAGAATCTTCTAGCCATGAGCCTTCTATATTTTGTTTGATTTGTAAATCTTCTTGTTTGAACATCCACCACTTGTACGGTGTCCATCATTCTTCATGACCTTTCCTACAAATCAAAATTAAGTACATGATTAGTAATACTTCATAATCATCAGATCATATTGACATGATAACCTATTATGCATACAGATATCATTTACATAGTGATGCAACTATTTTGACCAATACTTTGGCACAACACTTTCCCATATCCTGTATGCATACAGTGGCTATCTAGATGCCTTCCATCTCTACCAGAACATACTATCGAGAGTGTGCACAACTCTCAGCATGTCAGCAAAGAGGTTTCATTCTAGACAAGCAACAATGGAATGTTTGTCCAACTTACCAATCATATGCATATTAGTAGTATACTGTTCAATGTTCTATGAATATTTACACTCAGCATGATATATTATAGGAATACAAATATGCATACAATCTATTACAGGCAATATCATTTACTATTTCAAATAACAACTCAAATACTTATCTTTTATGTTTGTGTGGTTGCCTCCCGCTTGATCTTCTGTATGTCTTTTGAACTTCTATTCATTCTGTACCACTGTGCATGCTCAAATGTGCACTAGTGTCATCATCATGATCTCATACACAAACATACATTCATTAGTATAATCTCAATGTTATCAAAACATTATAGTTCTAAATAATCTTGAAAATGTATAATCATGATTATAGATAATATTCAAGGTTTCAGGGAAGTCTTCCTTTACTTATGCATATTCTTGTTTGATCTAGTTAGTTAACTAATCAACCAAGATAAGAGACATGATATGCATAAACCCTTGATTACTAACTTTATGAATAAGCATAACCAATCATACCAAGTATACTTATATAAGGGATCCTAATCACAAGGTAAGATTCTAACATGACATAGGAAAACATACCTGGATTAGTATACCTGCTTAGTTATGTGCAACATACCTCGTAAGTAGAACAAAGATTATGGATGAGTCTTTGTATTCATGTGGTCATGGTCATGGAACTTGATTTGTCTTTTGTGATGTACCTGTATCTGAGCCTCCTTAAGTCATACCTGTCGAGACTTCTTGTAGTCTTCTTATGTAAGGCCTTAGCCTTAACTCCCCCTGAAACTTGATCTGGAGCTTGATTAGGGTTTTCTAGAGAAACCCTAAAAATTCAATCTTTGACTTTCACACTTCTGAATGGATGAAAGAATATGTCTTGCTGAGCTGATCAAACTAGCATACTTCAATTTTGGAATTTCCAAAATTTGACCCCTCAAAATTGCCTTTGAAACTTCGGGATCTTCTGGACAGGATCCCGAACTAGTGTTTGATGAATCCCACCCTTCTGCCCAAACAAAAGGTTCGATCCAAGGCTCTAAACTCTTATTTTTCTTAGGAGTTTCCAGCCATGGTTACAGACTTCAAAAATTCCAACTTTTGCTGAAGCCCTAATTTTCCATCTTTCCGATCAAAATCCCGAACTGGGGTTTGATCAAGCCCGGTCTTCCACCCAACCAAAAAATTCGATCTTGGTCTCTAAATTTCGATTTTCCTGAGTAGCATTCAGCCGTGGACTCCGATTCCAAAAATTCTAACTTTCTCCAAAACCCTAAATTCCGGAAGCCATGAATAAAGGTGCTCGAAAAATAATTTTGTTTTGACAGAAATATGCACCTGATTGTTTCTGATATAACTCTGAAATTTTTGATCCACAGGGTCTGAAACCCTTTTTCTGCAATAGCCTGACCTGTCATCTTTCCATCCTGACAGGTCTGACCTCAATTGGATTTTCTGAGAGAGAGTTATGCCAAGTGTCGCAACGTGACCTGTTTATGGGATAAAACAGTAGAGCGAACTTGTACGGCGTGCCACGTGTCACTGTTTGAACTTCGGCATCTGCAAAATTTTCCTGAGATAGCTCGCCCTGTTATATTTCCATCTTGACAGGTCTGACCTCAATTGGACTCTCTGAGAGATAGTTATGCCAAGTGTCGCAACGTGACCTGTTTATGGGATAAAACAGGAGAGCGAACTTGTACGGAGTGCCACGTGTCACTGGTTCACCTTCGGCCTCTGAAAGCATTTCTTGAGATAGTACAGTCTGTGTACTACTTGTCACTTTTTACGAAATTTCATTTGGAGCTTCCTAGCCCAAGTTATGACCTTTTTTCCAAGGTTACCTGATTTTGACTGAGATCTGGAAGAGGCAGAAACCCTAACTTGTACTGATCATAACTCATAAAGTACAACGAATCTGAGGGTTCCCTTTGGACACAAGGTACCTGGGGATGTTATCTTCGACCTGTAAAATTTTTAGACCCTGAACCTTCGCAGAAATGGATTTATAGCGAAAGTTCCACGAAGACTGGTTTTTGCTATGTAAAACCCTAACCTTCAAATTATCGTAAGTAAAGCAAGTGTCGTAAGTGCCATACCTTGTCTTCCTTCAGGTTAGCTCTGATACCATGTTAAGATTTAATATGCTAAGACAGAAAATAGCAGCATTACATTCCATTTCACAATAATAGCATATATAGGATCACTGAAGAAACAACAAGCACAGCATAAACACAAGAGACAGAGATTTATCCTGGGAAACCCTCATGGGGTAGAAAACCCAGCAAAGCTTCCTCAATATAGATGACCAGCAATATACAAAGATGAAACCCTGAGACATGATCTCCTCCTCCACAATAGCATACCTCTCCTCCACAAGTGCGCTATCCTCAAGTGAGTGAGTGTATCAAATGAGGAACACACCTCCTCTATTTATACACTACTCTGATATGTATTTTACACAAGTACATGTAGGCTCGTATTTAACCATTAGGTTAAATACCCCATTATAACTAACTGGGCCGACCCCCACATGGTGGGTCTAATAACCCTAGTTACCACACCCAACTCGGAGGAATAAACATCTCCGGATTTATAGTATAATCACATCGGAGGTATGGAACATCTCCGGAATAAATAATATACAAATATAATATTCTTTGAAGTTATAATATTTCAACAAAGGGTACAGTGGATTATGGACTCAAGTATGAGGAGAATCAAAAATTTAACCTGCAGGGTTATGTTGATTCAGATTGGGCTGGCAGTGCTGCAGATAGGAAGAGCACATCTGGGTGTTGCTTCAGTATGGGATCAGGTGTGATCTCTTGGTTTAGTAGGAAGCAGTCCTGCGTAGCACTGAGTACAGCTGAGGCAGAGTATGTTGCAGCCTGTTTAGCTAGTTGTGAGGCAGTATGGCTACGGAAGCTACTGTCTGGTTTATTTGATCTCCCGTTGGAGGCTACTGGTATCTTCTGTGATAACCAGAGTTGTGTGAAGCTGTCCGAGAACCCAGTGTTTCATGACAGGTCGAAACACATAGAGATCAAATATCACTATATCAGGGATATGGTGCAGAGAGGAGCTGTGAAGCTTCTGTATGTTGCAACGGACGAGCAGATTGCAGATGTGCTGACGAAGCCACTAGCTAGAGTGAAGTTCGAGTACTTCAGAGAGAGGCTTGGCATTCTTCAGATCGAGGACACTTCGAGGAAGAAGTGATGGACACATTTGCTGAAGCCATTCCAAGCATGTTGGAAGGAGGATCCTTCACATGGATGTGGATGTAAGCGCTGGATAATGGGCATCAGGATGATGTTCTGGTTTCTGCTTGGATATGATCAGTTGGATCATTTATGTATGTACGCATCATGTTGGATGCTGGATATGATCAGTTGGATCATTTATGTATGTATGCATCATGTTGGATGCTGGATATGATCAGTTGGATCATTTATGTATGTATGCATCATGTTGGATGCTGGATATGATCAATTGGATCATGTGTATGTATTTTGTATATGCATCATGTTGGATACTTGGACCATGTATCTGTATATGTATCAGGTGGATACATTGTATGATCAGGTGGATCATGTACGGTGATATGTATCATGTATCAGGTGGATACATTGTATGATCAGGAGGATCATGTATGATGATATGTATCAGGTAGATACTTGGTATGCATCATGTGGATGCATTGATGATCAGGTGGATCATGCAGCAGGATGTTGCAGTGATGATCAGGATGATCATGGATGATGAGCTTCAGGATGTTGCTCCAGATGACATGCAGCAGGACGTTGCAGTGATGATGATCAGGACGATCATGAGTACATCAGGACGATGTATGGTGAGTATCAGTTTGATACTCTGTGGTCGTGGATCAGGTTGTGCAGATGAGCATGTCTGGGAGATCCTATAGGTCGGAGTTGTGTACCCGTAACATCCTGGGATGCTCTTTCGAGACATTGCTCTGGGAGGACATGTAATAGCGCCCTGGGAGATCTCAGGTCGGAGTTGTGTACCCATAACATCCTGAGATGCTCTTGTGAGGTTTTGTCCTATGGCATGTAATTTGGGCCCTGGGAGATTTCAGGTCGGAGTTGTGTACCCGTAACATCCTGAGATGCTCTTGCGAGGCTTTGCCATGACCACATGTAATTTGTGCCCTGGGATATTTCAGGTCGGAGTTGTGTACCCGTAACATCCTGAGATGCTCTTTCGAGGTTTTGTGGTGGGGTCACATGTAATAGCGCCCTGGGAGATCCTACAGGTCGGAGTTGTGTACCCGTAACATCCTAGGATGCTCTTTCGAGCTTTTGTGACACACGTAATAAGTCCTGAGGATTCCACAGTATGGCCAGTGATGATGAAGACCTGCAGGTGGTGGGCCTACATCCAGTATGAAAAAGGACTGGCTCTGTAGAACTTCCTATGACGAGTAGATTCAGAGATTGATTGAGATAGCAGCAGCAGTGACGATGATGATGACTCAATGACGATTATCTAGTGACGATGATCCAGAGAAGATGACTTGTGCTAGAAGAACTGTGCTGAGAAATACCTTCCTAGTTAAGAGGGAGTGTTGATGTATATGTAACTTCGGAATGTATTTCACATATATGTATATTGTATTCCTATAGAGATGGTATTATTCCTCTATAAGGAAGTGTCATCATTTATATTGTAAGTGTCGTAACTTATACTTGATGGGTTATTAGACCACCTTATTTGGGGTCGGCCCTGTATAAGTCATGTGGGTCAAAGGGTTATTAGACCACCCTATTGGGGGTCGGCCATGTGGGTCAAAGGGTTATTAGACCACCCTATTGGGGGTCGGCCCACTCAGCATTATGTTATGTGGTTAAGTTCGAGCCTACATGAGTTAGGTAAAAAGGCAAGTCAAGTCAAGTATAAATAGAGTGCGGGAGGCACTCTATTTACTCACTCACTTCTCACACATGCACTCAAGGAGGAGTGGCGCACTTATGGAGGAGGAGGATCTGCTGCTACGTTATGTTTATCTCTCATGGTTGGTTGTATCATTGCTCTATCTATCTCTGAGGAAGTTATTGGGGTTTTTCACCTTTATGGTTTTCCCCAAGTAAATCTTTGTGTCTCTTGTATGCTTGCATTATTGTCTCCATGATTGATATGCTGTAGATATGCTGTACATGCTGTTCTCTCAGTTAAGATCCTAGATCAGATTGAAGTAAATTCAGAAAATTTAACATTTCAAACTTATACAATTGGATTGACAAAATCTTAGATGCATTAGTGGAAATATCTCTATGTGTGGGAGAAGTAATCAAACATATACATGAGAAAAGCTATAACTAGGGCTTTGAATGATATTCCATGGATGTGGTTTGACTTTACCTAGGAATATTTATCATGAGAAATTCCCTACGCATGGTTTATTCTTTTGTTTATGTGTTGGATTGATCATGTGCAGTACGCGTTGGATTATTCTATTTGATATGCTTAGATTCATTCTTATATCTACACACGGGATTATTCTTACCTCTATACATCCCTAAGAAACTTATATCATATGTATTATTCAAAGTTTATATCATGATTTCAAAGTTGAGCCTCACATGAAGAACAAAGTTTGATCTTTACCAAGGTTGTGATGAGACACAACTTGAAACTTTTCTAAGTAGTGTTCATTCTTCACACCTTTACCAAATTCATGTGCAATGGTTGTGAGTTGGCCCATGGTGATCTTAATGAAATAGTTTCAAAGTGAAGTTCAATCATGAAAACAAGGCTAAGAAGAAGTAAAGCTAAGTTAACAAGCTTTCGTAAAATTTAAAAGTGGGGCCCTAGATTGATCCCTAAAATTTATTGTCAATCGATTTATTTGTCCAATGAAAAAAACCCTTGATTGAATGATGGCCTAAACCTCGATCGAGCTAATTCAAAATTCATGTAATTTTCTCGACTAAGTGTTTAATTTATAGAATTCTAACCCTCTTATTGTAGGATTTTCTATAGTTGTAACTTGTATAGGGTGAAAGGAATTCATTATTTCATTATTAGGTGGTAGAGTTAAGGCCAATGGATTCCTAAATGAATCCTCTATTGAATGGCATATCATTTTCATGCTTTTGATTTCATTTTATATTTTATATTTAATTTCTTTTAAAACTTACACTTAAAAAAATTCCCACAGTTTCAAAGGTTCCCAATGAAAAATCAATAATTTAAAAAGCACAAAACCAAAAAACTATAAAAACACGTGTAATATTCATGGATGTTTCCTCTTCAAAAGGGTATTTTTGGTTTTTCAATTTACGTAAATGGTTGGAAAATTATTGATAGGAACACAAAGATGTATAAAACATTGATCTACTTGATTTTCCAGCAATCTGATCGATAATGTCAGGCGATGACAGATTTCCTAAGATAGAAATGGAACTGGCGGAGAGGAAAACGCAGGCATTATTTTATTCAATTTTTAAAACCCTTATTCTAACAGAAGGATTCGGTTTATGAAATACCATTTCTGCTAGGACCTCGAAGCTAAAATCCATTGGAAATCGATATAGGAAACCATTTAACCATGTTGAATTTGACATGAATGTGCAACCATGCTGTAAACAAGGGCATTTGATGCTGTGAGATTTGGTCCAGCAGCGTATTGGATCTTGGTGCCGTGTGGAGTTAATGCTGGGGATTGCAGGTTGTCGATATTGAACCCTTGTTGTGGTTGTGTGACAGGCCTCTCAGGGATGCGCGGGGTTCTTGGAGGTGTTCGTGGTGATGAAAGCTGATTGAGTGTTTTGTGGTTTGGGGGCCGGTTCCTTGCTATTTTTGGATTTTATATTCTCAGATTACTGTTCTGTCCGTGAATTTGATGCTTGTCTGGTGCCAGGGATAGGTGATCTGGATGATTTTGGTGCCAGGGATTGGCGATCTGGATGAATTGAGGGAACATCTGGGGTGGAATGGAGGAGGATGTGGCTTACACCTCAGATGGGGTACATGATAGAGGGAATCTTGCTGCTGGAGCTGACAATGCGGAGGTGGATGGGTCAGGGGCTTTGTCTGGACCCTTCTTGAAAGGCAGGGGGCCAGTGGTCTTTTCTGGGCCCGAGGTAGCGTAGGACAGGGATGGGCATCATTTTGAATTACCTACCTCTGCCAGGGAGCCTATTCATCGAACAGGGGTTTCTGCGAAGGCTTATTCTCATAAATATTCTGCGAAGAGGGTTAAAGATCGGATGAGAAAGGATAAGTTGGTGCTGGGGGTGGATGTTACGATGGAAGAGGCGGAGGATTTCTCTCACACAGCTGTGGTTGGACATGTTCGGGGCAGAATATTTGGTCGCGGTTTCCTTCAGCGTTGGGCGGCTGAGCAGTGGAAGGATTTAGTGTCTTCAGCCCCTGAGATACAGGTGTTGACGAAGGGTTGGTTTTCTTTCATTATACTGAACAAAGGGGAGGTTGATGAAGTCTTAAGTTGACAATGGTCGATGTTGGGCGTCCCTATCATTCTGAAAAGCTGGACCCCCTTTTTCAACTCTAAAACGGAGAAAATAGATGCAAAACCGTTGTGGGTGAAGCTTCCTGGGTTCCCCATGCATCTGTGGAATGAAACTCGGTTTGCTGAGATTGGGAATTTTCTCGGTGATTATGTGTGTTCTGATTACTCCCATCATGAGACTGGCAATTACACGGTGGCAAAGATTTTGGTAAAAATTGACCTTCGGCTGGGTCTCTCTGCTGAGATTAATGTACAATCCAAGGATGGGGACTTCGTTCAACTTCTGGATTATGTGGGTGTGCCGTTTAGGTGCCACCACTGCCACGCTCATGGACATCTGGTAGCTAGCTGCCCCTTACCGTTTCGGGATAGTAAGCCAATGGTCGATGAAGGAGTTGAAGAACGTGCTGATCCTAAGTTAACGGTGAACCCTCAGGCGGTGGTGGTTGAAGGTCGTGGGCCAGCTTTTGTCCGAGGAGTGATCTCTGATACTGTGGTACCATCTGACAACCGAGGGATACCTGGAGCAGAGGCAATTTTGCCTCCATTGGTGAACAAAGAAATGGAGACTATTGGGTGTGCGGATTCGGTTGATGTGGGGGCCTTTTTTACAGTGACTCCAATGAATCGGGCCAACACCAACGAGCTACGGGAGATGTCCATTATACGACGGGGTTCAACTGTGAATCCCCAGGGTATGTCTCATTTCTTTTCACCTGCTGATTCCTTATTTGTTGTCTCTGATGATTTGGGGGGGGGAAGTCATGGGCATCCTCCTCTAGCATGTACCGATATACAATGTCCTGTAGATACTTGTCTGTTGTCTGATGCGGACTGTGTATTCACGTCGTCCATTGTATCCACCAAACACTGCAGCGGTTCTGAGGGTCGTAGTATCCGCTATGCTCTTAGAAATAGGGAGATTGTTGTTGACGGATCGGGGGGGAAGGGACTTTCTGAATTGGCTTATAGTATTGGGGGACAGGGGCGGGGACGAAAATCCCTTTTATCAAAAGCACAAGATCGGGCTAAAGTAGATTTAGTGATGGGCACACAATCTTCTATTGAGTGGGAACTTAGAGCAGCGAAAGCCCTGGATGGGGGTCTCTAATGAAAATAATGTCCTTCAACTGTCGTCAGTTGGCGAGTCCCATTAAAAAATCGTCCCTTAGGAGGTTGGTGGACTTAAATCAACCGGATGTTTTACTGTTGCAAGAAACTTTGGGTGGCAATGAGGATGTTGTTCAGACTTTAGAATCTTTGCTTCCAGGATGGAAGTTTGTAGGAGTGGATGCACGGGGGCGCTCTGGAGGGCTGGCCTCGAGGTGGAAGGTGAAGAGTTGTAGATATGATTGTTCTTGGGGTATCTCTTATGGTATCAGTTTGGAAGTTTGGGATGCTGAGATTGGCAGGTTGATCACGGTTCTCAATATCTACGGGCCATATTCAAATAGGGTTGGGTTCTAGGACTCCTTGTTAAGTATGAATCTTTTTGAAGGCAGGGATGTGCTTCTGGGAGGGGATTTAAATCTTTCTCTGGGGATTTCTGAAGTGTGGGGGCCTCGGGCTGCTCCAGATTCATTGGAAAAAAATTTCATTCATGCCTTCGCCAGGAAGGATCTACTAGACATACTACCAACCAAGTTAACTCCAACTTGGAGGAATAAGAGAGCAGGGGACCAAAGGGTGGCTAAAATACTGGATAGGTTTCTGGTGGCTGATGTGTTGGCACTAGGGGTTGATGTTGTCAGGAAATGGGTAGGGTCGGGTGGGGTATCTGACCACTGCCCCATCTTCCTGGAGTTAAGAGGAAGAAATAATAAACCCCTAAGTCCTTTCAAATTCAATCCTAGCTGGCTGAAGGAGGAGGATTTTCATAAATTGGTTCAGGATCTGTGGGTTCATCGACCTATAGATTCACAAGAGCATGCGGGTGCACACTTTCATCATAATCTTAAGCGAATTAAAGAGGCCACTATCCTCTGGGCTCATGAAAAAAGGGTGAAAGATGAACAGAATCTGTAGGCTGCTGAGTGGAATATCGATAAACTACTTCACTGTCAGGGAATGGGCTATATGGATGATTAGCAGAAAGGAGAGTTAATGGAGTGGGAACGTCGCAGGAATGTGATTCTGTGTGAGCGAGAAGAGATGTGGAGAATGAAAAGTAGGGCGATATGGCTTCAGTGCGGTGATGAGAACACAAATTTTTTTCAAGCATATGCAAAAGGGAGAAAATCCACAAACTCTATTTGGGAACTATCTTCAGCTGAAGGGGATCGGGTCTCCAGTTTTGATGGATTGGCGGAGTTGGGAGTTAAACACTACGGAGATTTATTCACTGCACAACCTGGGGCATCTATTGCTGAGGTTATACGTGTGACTCAGCTTTTCCCTCGTTTTGTGGGGGAGGAAGAAAATCGAATGTTGATGGAGGAAGTGTTGTCGATTGAGCTCTCGCTGGTAATGCATTCCTTTCAGAAAGATAAAAGCCCTGGGCCAGATAGCTGGCCTATAGAATTCTTCTTGGGATTCTATGACTTCTTCGGGGAGGAATTATTGAATGTGGTGGAAGAATCGCGAAAGGCTGGGTTTGTACATGGTCCTTTTAACTCTACCTTTATTGCTCTTATTCCAAAAGGGGACAAGCCTGATAGCTTTGATGAATTCAGACCTATCTCTCTTTGCAATTGTATCTATAAGATCATCTCTAAGGTTATGGAAAGGAGACTCAAGAATATATTGTCTCAGCATATCTCTTGTGAGCAATTTGGTTTCTTGGAAGGTTTACAAATTCATGAGGCCATCGGTGTTGCCCTGGAAGGATTACATACTCTGAAAGTGCAGAAACAGAAGGGTGCTGTGATCAAGATTGATCTCTCAAAAGCATTTGATAGAGTTAGTTGTCTCTATATCCGGATGCTTCTAACTCACCTGGGTTTCTGCTACGAATTTATTAGATGGATTATGGCATGCATCACTACGGTGAGCTTTGCTGTACTGATCAATGGTTCTGCTAGTCCATTCTTCCATGCAGGAAGGGGCCTATGACAGGGATGCCCACTCTCTCCACTGTTGTTTCTCCTTGTCGCTGAAGGCCTCAGTCGTTTTATTCTGAAAGCAAAAGCTGATGGTTCCTTTCGAGGCATATCCATTTCACAGGTATTGTATATTACACATCTCCTATTTGTTATGACATTCTGATATTTTGTGATGGCACAAGACAGGATATTGATAAGGTGGTTGAAGGTCTCAATTTAGTGCAAGTAGCAGCGGGTATGTTAGTGAATATTGACAAGTCTTCAATCACATGTTCGCATTTAACCGTGCAGGAGATTCTCAGTATGGCACTCAGACTACCTTACAGGACATTGGATATTGATGATGGCTTAAAGTACCTTGGCTTTCACTTGAAACCAAATGCTTATCTGAAGGCTGATTGGTACTGGTTATTAGCTAAATTAGAACAGCGCCTACATGGATGGAGTCATAAATGGCTCTCTCGGGCAGGGAGGATGGTTCTGATTAAATCAGTTTTGGAAGCAATTCCGGTGTATTGGCTGTCTCTAGTTTGGATTCCCAAAGGAGTATTGGAGCAAATCTAGCGGTTGTGTTCTGCTTTTCTTTGGAAGGGTAAGTGTGACAAACGAGCGTTGGTGTGGGTTAGATGGGAAAAAATTGCGGTCCCAAAAGAACTGGGAGGATGGGGGTTAAAGAATATATTTTTGTTCGCAAAAGCCTTGGGGGCCAAGGTGTCATGGCGACTTATTCATACACAGAGTCTCTGGACAAGAGTGGTATATCATAAATATATTGCACCTCTAACTCTACTCGAATGGATCAGGCTGGGCAATAAGTCGAGGGAAAATTTCTCTGTGGTTTGGAAAGCGGTGGTGCAACATTTTCATTTGGTAGGATCTGGATTAGTGTGGAGGATTGGAAATGGGAGCCTTATTCGTATAGGAATGGACCCTTGGGTTGGCTGTAGGGGAGGTCATGTCCTTCATGTGGAATTGAGGAATTTTTTGGCAGCTCGGGGTTGTCATTTCTTGGCTGATATTAAGGATCCGGGAACATCTACTCTTTGGCATCAGGGGTGGACCTCTGCACAGCAACTTGAGATCCCTGGAGATATGCATGGGGATTGGGAAGATTATCTTCGGCTCTTAATACATTTGAATATTAGACTGACCAATAGGATTGATGAACTTATATGGGATCATCATCCCTCTGGAATCTACTCCCAAAAGAATGGATATATCTAGCTGAATATGGATGTACATAACAGGGGATTGGTGTGGTGGTGGAAATATCTGTGGAAGTTAAAGTGTCCAGGTAAAGCAAAAATATTCTTCTGGGCTATTCTGGAAAATAAGGTCCCAACCTGGGACACTCTGCAAAAACGTTTCATACTGGGTCCGGGGTTCTGTCCACTTTGTAGGGATGCGGATGAGATAATTTCTCATCTTTTTGTACATTGTCGGTATTCTCAGGCAGTTTGGGCTGATGCTTGCAAATTCCTGGATCTCAATTTGGGGGTGGCAAGGTGCGAATGTTCATGAAGCGTTCCAATTGTGGTGGGCAACACAAAAGACCTCATCCATCCGGGCTTTCCCTTGTATTTTTGCCTGGGGCATCTGGATTACCAGAAATAAGATTATCTTTCAAGATTGCAGGGCTCCAATGGAGGGTTTAGTGGCACAGGTTGTGGCAATTACCCAACACTTCAAGGCACCTGTCCATGTGATTAGAACGTGACCTGTGTGTGTGGAATTGATTGACAAATCCATGCCGTGGGATTTTTTTGATGGAGCTTCAATAGACCATCAAACGGCGTGTGGAGGGGGGGGTGTCCTTTTCAAATCTGAGTCCCATTACTTTCATCTGGTGGCTGGTTTGGGGAGGGGATCAAATAACTATGCTGAACTTATGTCTCTTAGGCTGCTGATGTTATTTGCACTTGAACAAGGATGTCTATCTCTACAGATTTTTGGCGACTCCATGTTAGTTATCGATTGGGCAAAGGAGATCACACATTGTCATGTGATGGTACTATTACCTATCCTGGAGGAGGTGATCCAGTTAAAGCAGTCATTTAATCAATTACTTTTACACATATCTATAGGGAGAGGAATGGGATGGCCAATCTGCTTTCCAAAGAAGCGACGCAACAACACTTAGCATTTGGCACTTGGAGGATTACTATTCACTCACCTGAGGGCACCTACAGGTTTTATCACAGACCTTTTCACGAAGATTTTGAGACACCGAATTGAGCAATAGCTCAGCTTCTGTGGACCAGCGATGGACTTTCTCTCATTTATGTTTACAGTATCTGTTTATATGTAATTGGTTATATGCGGGCTGTATGGACAGCCATATACATTGATTGTTTTATGTCGATCAGCGATGGACACATTCACTCTTTTCTGTGACGGTAATTGTTTATATGTAATTGGATATATGTGGGTTGTATGGACAGCCGTATACATTGTATTGTTTTAAGTTTGGGACATCTGATATGATGTTAATATGGACAGTAAATATGTGACAATGTAGGGATCTCAGTGATTCCTTTACATGTGTAGAATGTAATTTTGTTCATATTTTTGAAATTAAATTACGACTTTTTCCAAGGAAAAAAAAAAACATTGATCCAAATATTAATAGGTCAACTTAAAAAATAATAAAATAAAATAATTTAAGAAATATACATGTGGGATTTACAATGTTCTATGTAGATCACCCTTCTATTTGGTTTTTAAAATTATATATTGAACATTGAATTATTTGATAGGAACAAAACTCAATTGTTAAATTTTCCATAAATTTGCAAGGACAATGTTTTAATTAAATGAAAATTTGTCACATTAAATGACACTAATATTTTTTTTTAAATATCATTTTAAAGACAATACAATTCCCTACATGTTTACTTTTTACTACACATCAAAATTCACAAGGCTTATATGATTTTTGGTAGTTTCAATCTAAAGAATATGTAAAATACCAAAATTTCATAACCACATTTCAATGAAAAGTGTTACACATCTTCATGGATTCACCCTACTTCAACTGGGTATGAAATTGCAAACTATGAACATGATAATGGGCTATCTCATTCTTGCTTCATTTGTAGTGTTGAGAAATCGGTCTGCTTTTGGGTTTTCACATATTTTAGAGGTATCAGACAAGGTTTTTCATTTTCTCCCTTCTTATTCATGTTGGTAGTAGAATTTTTAAGTATGCATAGGAAGGAATTCCCTTAGTTAAGTGGAAAATATTGGCAACTCCAAACGAAGCAAGGGGTGGAGCTTGAAAAACATCTATCTCTTCAGTTTGGCACTTGTTGCAAAATGTATTTGGAGGATAGTTTACAATGATGTCCTTTGGGGAAGAGTAATGAAAACCAAATACCTAAGCGGGATGAAAATGGAGGATTGGTTCAAAGTGGAAAGGAAACAAGTTCAGGGAACCTCTTTAGTCTGGAAATCCTTGGTAAACACCTTCCTCTATTTAGGTAAATGGGTAGCATGGAAAATTGATAATTGTAGCAAGGTAAGGATTGGAGAGGACCATGGATTGGATTCACTATAAATTACAAGTTATTAGAATCCTTGTTTGAAATGCTCCATAATCATGGGATTTATTATTTAAGGGATGCAATTTCTGGATAACGGAAACTTATGGGCATAGGGATGGGAGACAACATATAACCTAAATTTGCAAGGAGAACAAGTAGAGGAATGGGAGAAATATGTTATACTAATACACATAATTCAATTAAGTTAAATAATGAAGAGGACTAGCAAAAATATGAGTTCAGGGGATTACACTCTCAAGTTAGTGTATGCATCTAGAATTGAAAAAGAGTGTAGTTATGAGAGAGTTTGGTGGTGGAGAAGTATTATGAATTTATCTTACCCCTTAAAGTAAAAAACTTGGCCCTAGTTAATAAGCTCTTAACTTGGGTTAATGGAAAAAAGAGAAGTTGTGTAGGGCTAGGTTGCAGGGAAAATTTCAGGGGTGAAATTTAGCCCATGGGCTAATTTTGAATGTTTTTTTCAAAAAAAAGATTCACGAATTTCCATTTTTTCTAAAATGATTTGCTCAAATTCCATAGGACACAAATATTTACTCTAAACATTGCCAAAATTGTCTAGAAACTATATAAAATCCTCAGCAATTTGAAATTTTTTACAAAAATATTGCCAAACATTTTATGGTATGAAATTTAAGAAGTAGTAAGATTCTACAAGGTTTCTACACTTTAATAAAATATAGATCCTTAATTTTTTCCCTCCCAAGTATATGTATCCTTTGCAAAAGAAATGAAAATTTGGTAGACCACTTATTTTTTACTTGTACTCTTTTTTCTAAAGAGGTTTGGAATGTTGTAACACAAGTTACATTTGGAAAATCAAAATGGGTTAAGACAACTCTGGTTGACTATCTCTTTGAATGGTTAATCGATAAGATAAACTTAACCTATAAGGATCTCCCTTGTTTTTGTGTTTATGGAATTTGATGGTAGAGAAATTAGATGGTGTCTCAAGATTTTTGCATCATCATCTTACAAGTAACACATTAGGTGATACTAGCTTAGGCTTATTATAATTTTTTTCCAAAGAAGTGTATATGAGAGTGTTACTAAGACCACATATCAATTAAGAAATACCATGTTTCCTCTTCGATGGAGCAAGTCTAGGATATCCTAGTATTTTTAGAGTTGGGGAAATACTCTATGTTCATCTTCCAATTCTTTTATAATGAAATGTGCAACTAGTCAAGGATACAATAATTGAGCTAAATAATATGCCCTAAGGATCCTACTAAAATGAGTAGGAGAATGATGTCTAAAAAATCGTTAGGTCTTCGGAGATTCTAAGATTCTAATTGATTGCGCAAATCATCAATGTTGCATAAGGGTCAGTGCAAGCTAATGAGGGTCACTTTTGGCGTGTTAGATGCAATAGAAAACTGAAAAAGCAGGCATCCCTCAACTTACTTGGATTTTTTGAGCTACTTACACAAAATATCTTGCATTGAGTAAAAAAGATGAAATGTAGGAAATTGAATCACGTTTCCGAGTATAGAACTTTTATGTATTGAAAATTTGCATAGCTATGTCAAGTTTCATTTTTCCTAACATACATTTTTTATTTTTCAGGCAAATGATAAGGTATATGTTTTTGTGGGTAGAGCCTTTGAGGGCCTAAATGATGGAATCAAGCTACAAAAATCGGCATGCATGTAGAGAACACATAGCACTTGTGCGCCATTATTTTTTGAAAATTAAATTAGTAATTTTATAATTTTTTTATAATTGTCTAAGTGATCAAACCTCGAAAATAGTACCTCTTTTGTGGGTAGAGCCTTTGAAGGTCTTAATGCAAAAATCTTGAAATGGGTTTTTCATAGAACGTGGAGGTTAGTGTCCTCTTGTGCACCATACAATTTTTTTTTGAAATGATTGAGAATTGAAAAATTTATGGAAGAAACACTAAGAGTGTGTTTCACGAGTTAAGGAGGTAGGACAAAAAAGAAATTGAAAGAAAATAGGAAAAATTAATATTTCAAAATAAAAGTTACATATTTGGAATCTGTAGAAAAAATGCTATTTGTGTCTAAGATTTCGTCAAAAATGACTCTGTGTAGCATATTGTAACGAGTGGCTAAGCACGGGCTTCTCCAGAAACTAGAAGAAATACCCAATTAACTTTGGTTTTTCATTAACATAGCACAGGTTTGGCATTACCGAAGCAAACTCCAAAGCATACACATAGGATTATTGTTGACATGTGAGCATGTGAATCGGCCTGTTTAAATTCAAAAATATTGCCGTGCTTTTAGATGTACATAACGCGTACGCGTTATATAACTACTTAACTCGTACGCGTTATATAACTACTTAACGCGTACGCGTTATATAACTACATAACCCGTACGCGTTATATAGTTAAAAAACGCGCTCGCGTTATGCAAATCATAAAATACATGTTTAATACTTGAGAAAGAGGGGATGTGGAAGACTCAAGGGAATTTTTGTTTAATATTTGAGAAGGGGTGGGGAAGGGTCAAGGGAATCTATGGTTAATATTTAAGAAGGGTGGGGAAGGGTCAAGATAATCTATGGTTAATATTTAATAGGGGTGGGAAAGGGTCAAGGGCTTATAAGGATGTTGGAAGCTTGAGTGGGGAGAGATGAAGGGAATGAGAACATGATGGGCTACAGGGGGTAAAGGGAAGTGGAGCTTGAGAGCACTATTAGGAGTAGAATAGGTTCTGAAGAGGTATAGGGTTAAAAGTTGAAAGTGAGACTTGAGTGACAAGGGGGAATGGATGGAGGCAAGAGGGATGTGAGAGAGAAATAAAGAATACAAGGGGGGGGGAGACATAGAGCGAGGGAGGGAGAGGGACAATGAGGAGGAATGGATTTGGAGGGAGTGAGAGATAGATGGGGATAGAACGAAATAAGAGATAGGAAGGGAGGGACAGAAAGTGTTGGTGGGAGACATGCAGGGAGTGGTGGCGAGGGAGAGAGAGAGAGAGAGAGAGAATATGAGAGGAGGGGGAATGGACATAAAGTGTGTGAGAGAGAGGGAGTGATGGAGAGATTGGGATAGGTTGAGGGAAAGATAACATGAGGGAGGGATAGAAGGTGAGAGACAGGCGATGAGAGAGGGAGGGAGAGAAGGTAGGGTGAGGGATGGAGGGAGAAAGGTGGAGATAGATATGGATGGAGGGGGGGTGGGTTTGATAATGGAAAGTGACATAATGTGTGTGTATGTGTGTGTGTTTGAGAGAGAGAGAGAGAGACAGATTGATGGTTGGGGAGAGAGAGACTAGAGGGAGTTGCGAGCATCATATTCTCCATCAGCATCATATTCTTCATCATCATCATCTTCATGACCATCATCGTCATCATCAACATATTCATCATCATCACCATCATCATCATCATCATCATATTCCTCATCAAATCAACATCTCCATCATCATTATCATCATCTTCTGAACATCATCATGATCATCATCTAAACATCACCATCACCATCATCATCAACATCTTCATCATCATCACCATCACCATCATCATCAAAATCTTCATCGTCATCACCATCACCATCACCATCACCATATTCATCATCATTGTCATCTCTAGGTTCCCCATCAACATCAACATCTCCATCATCATCATCTTCTTCATCATCATCATCTTCATCACCATCATCATCATCATCAACATCTTCATCATCATCACCATCATCATCATCACCATCATCATCATCATCTTCCTTGAATCAGATCAACATCTCCATCATGTCACCATCATCTTCTTCATCATCATCATCATCATCATCTAAACATCACCATGACCATCATCATCAAAATCTTCATCATCATTACCATCACCATCATCATCAACATCAACATCTTCATCATCATCACCATCATCATCATCATCATCATTGGCATTTGTAGGTTCCTCATCAACATCTCCATCATCATCATCTTCTCCATCATCATCATCTTCATCACCATCATCATCAGCATCATCAACATCAACATATTCATCATCATCACCATAATCATCATCTTCATCGTCATTAGGTCAACATCTCCATCATCATCATCTTCTTCATCATCTTCACCATCATCATCATCATCATCATCTTCATCGCCATCTCCATCATCTTCAACATCTCCATCATCATCACCATCACCATCATCATCATCTTCATTACCATAAACATCTTCATCATCATTGTCATCTCCCCCTTCCTCATCAACATCTCCATCATCATCATCATCACCACCATCTAAACATCACCATCACCATCATCGTCAACATCTTCATCATCATCATCATCATCATCATTAGCATCAGCATCATCATCAAAATCTTCATCATCATCACCATCACCATCTTCATCATCATTGTCATCTCTAGGTTCCCCATCAACACATCTCCATCATCATCATTTTCTTCATCACCATCATCATCATCACCTTCATCAACATCATCATCATCATCATCATCATCATCATCAACATCTTCATCATCATCACCATCATCATCATCATCTTCCTCATCAGATCAACATCTCCATCATGTCACCATCATCTTCATCATCATCATCATCATCATCATCATCATTACCAGCACCATCATCATCAACATCTTCATCATCATCACCATCATCATTGGCATCTGTAGGTTCCTCATCAAAAACTCCATCATCATCATCTTCATCACTATCATCATCATCATCATTGGCATCTACAGGTTCCTCATCAACATATCCATCATCGTCATCTTCTCCATCATCATCACCATCATGATCTTTTGAACATCATCATGATCATCATCTAAACATCACCATCACCATCATCGTCAACATCTTCATCATCATCGCCATCAGCATCATCATCAAAATCTTCATCGTCATCACCATCACCATCACCATCACCATCTTCATCATCATTGTCATCTCGAGGTTCCCCATCAACACAACATCTCCATCATCATCATCTTCATCATCATCATCATCTTCATCACCATCATCATCATCATCAACATCTTCATCATCATCACCATCATCATCATCATCTTCCTCATCATATCAACATCTCCATCATGTCACCATCATCTTCATCATCATCATCATCATCATCATCCGAACATCACCATCACCATCATCATCAACATCTTCATCATCATCACCATCATCTTCATCAACATCATCATCTTTATCATCTTCATCTGCATCATGATCATCTTCATTGTCATCACCCTCCTCCTCATCATCATCTTTATCATCTTCATCTACATCATGATCATCTTCATTATCATCAGCCTCCTTCTCCTCATCATCTTGTGCACTTATGCACTTAGGGATTAATGTTTAGAAGAGGGTCTAAAGGCCTTTATGGGGGAGGGGCTCTAGGAACAAGGTAAGACAGAGAGGGCAGGGGGGAGGGATAAAGGCGTAGAGGGTTAGTGATTCAGGGAGAAGAAGGGAGAGAGTGCTATAGGGAGGGATAATGACGAAGATAAAGAGAAGGTGGAGAGATGGAGAGTGGGGTGGTAGAGACATGGCTGGAGTAAGGGAGAGAAAGAAACATGAAAGAAACATGTAGGGAGGGATGTAGGGAGAATGAGGGACAGATATTTAGAAAGAGATAGGGGGTATCTAGGGATTATTTGGAGAGAGCTAGGGGGTATCTAGGGATTATTTGGAGAGAGCTAGGGGGTATTAAACCATACAAAACATTTGTCCCCACACTAAAAACATTTGTTTTGTATGTAACCATATAAATTATTAGTTTTCTTTTGATTTTGTTCGTTGCCCTAGCTGTGCACCTAACCTATTTATTTTGCTTGACTATATCGCGTTCGCGTTTTGTCACTACATATTGCGCACGCATTTTTTCTTTATATAACGCGTGCGCATTTTTTAACTCCACAAATAGTGGATTGTTCCTGTCCGAGAGCAACTTCACTCTGTCCGAGCCAAAACAACAGTCCCGCGATTTTTCGAACAGCACAAGCCCGCCATTGGAAATTCTCACATTCTACACCAAATCCATCATTTTTTTTTTATGCAGGTGCAGCATTGAGGACATCTTTCATGGTTGCTCAGTGTGGTGTTGGGTTATATGGCCATATTTGAAGAAAATAATCAGCAAGCTTGAAGAATCTCCAATTAAATAACACCAAAGATAAGGCCTTTGAAAGATTCATTTTGCCTATATTCGAGGAGCACACAAGATAAGATATCAAGCTTCAAGACCAACAAGGAAGAACTTCCATTTGCTTATTATTGAAGAGCTTGTAATTGAGGAGCAACAAAAACAAACTATATTGAATTGATCATTGTGGTGATGGGGAATGCACGTAACCGAGTAAACAAATCAACAAGGAAGAAGAGACCTCAAGAAGTCATTGAAGAAGAGAAAGAAAAGAAAAGAATATACATGATGAATCGGAGGCTTTCTTTGGAAACTAATCCAAATCCAATTGTAGAGGATACCACGGTTCATCCTATTAATCCACAACAAGAGGGACCTTTAATTTCCACAATAGTTGTTGAACAAGCACCCCATGGGAGTAATCAAGAAGCAAAACATAGGTGCTCATTAGGGGATATTTCAATTCCCACTTCAAGTCAAAGTGATAAGTTACCATCTCAAGATGAAGCTCACGAAGAAACACCCAATTTGCTATCCGGATGTGGTTATACAAGCGATGAAGTCAGAGAGGCGTTGGACATTTTTCCTACTGTTGAAGAAGAGAATGTTATCCACACCATCGATGAGGATGTTGGACTTCCACAAGGGGATGTTGGACTTCCACAGACCATCAATGAGGATGTTGGACTTCCACCATCCAACTACTAGGAAGAGAATGAAGGACACCAAGCTACTACTGAAACGCCAGAGCGTCTTGGTGATGCGCTACATGGTACAATTCCAACCCCCTTACCTCCATTAGCAAGCACGCGTCAAAGAACTCTGAAGCGTATACAAGTTGATGAAAGTCTTATGAATTCCATTGAAGGTACGCTATCTAAACGTAGTATTTCTTATCAAACTCAACAGATACTTGATAAATATTTTGTTTCTAAATGTGATGGAGATAAATGTAGATTATTTTTATCATTGTTAAAATCTAGGAGCATGAATGTTGTTAGGAAAAAGTTAGGGATAAAGATGATAAAGAATTCTGAACCAAGTTCTCATATAGTTAAAAGCCTAGTAGATGCATTTGGTAAAATTGCTAAGAACACACGTTCAAAGGACTGCAATGCTGCTCGTCGTGTGTTGTCACAAGGAATTGCAAATAAGAACACCAGGGCCCTTCGTATTCTCAGGCCTACATCCGAACTAGTTAATTTGAATGTAAAAACCCTCCGTAGGTATTCTATTAGAAGAGAACATCTTGACACAACCGATCAGACATATTTTTGGGCCTTTGTTGGTCGGTTGCCATGTCGTGACATGAAGCTAGTTGATGCAGTAAAGGGACTAGTGCACAGTTTTTGGCATGATCACACAAGGCCTTCTTCAAACCGAAAGGATGTACTAAAACTAAGAAGGGGTTCAAAGGATCGTGAACCACATACTAAGCATCTTCTTGATATAACAAAGACATAACTTTACGAGAAATTTAGGATTGAGCATAGACAATTGAACTTGGGGCAAAGATCTTTTGAGAAATGTAAGCCATGGTATGTTAGAATAAATACTCTTTGTAACACTTGTTGTTGTAGATACCATGTAGAATATGAATATTACTATGAAACATTTTTGTACATTCGTCGTGTGTTGCATACTAACATTGTGCAGGATTGCTCCATGACAATACCACTGACTTCATCAAGAGAATCCATTCATAGCATCATGTGCAATAGGCCTGAGGGGCAAACATACTATGCAAAATCTTGTTTGGATGGAACATGCTCCAACTGTGCTAGAATGCCATTATTGAGCCAATGTATGCACGAGAATGGAGACAGTGAATTTGGGAAAATGGTTACAGACATGAAAAGTTTCAAATATATCAACTATGAAATAGTCCCAGGGAAAGAAAGCAAAAAAATACAATTGGTGACATCTCAGGTATGCATTTATATCTATAAAATTATGTTGTAATAGTTACATTTCAATCCTTACTTACAACAAAAAACTGACATTGAGATCATTTTGTGTCACCAGGTACAAGTTAGTGACTTCATCAAGGAATTTATTGAAAAGACACATCAATATGTTCAGCATGTCCACGTGGCACAATGGCAGGATGAGAAGTTTAGAATATGCAGAGATACATTTCCCCTTGGTACTATACTTTCAGTTGTTGATTTTGCCGAGAACTACACTCTGCAACCTCAAAATGAGATCCAAAGTCAGTATTATCACTCTGAGCAGGTTTCCTTGATGGTCCATATCACATATAGGCATGGCCCAAATAGCACTGAAGAGCAAAGAGAAATTCTGAAGGAATATCACTTCTACATAAGTGATGATATGTGCCACGACTTCCACTATGTACGTCATTGCTTCATCATGTTCTATGATCACTTGAAGGGAAGGAACATATAGATGGATCGACACTGGATTTGGTCTGATGGGTGTGCTGGTCAGTTCAAAAATGCATGCATATTTCAATGGTTGTGTTCATTGCATAAAAACTACAAAGTGCCACATATGTGGAACTATTTTGAGACTGGGCATCATAAAGGAGAGCATGATGGAGCCGGAGCATGTGTCAAAACATCCCTACGAAGAGAGGAATTGAAAGTATCTACAGAATCTACTATTCTAAATGCTCAATCTACAGTCAGGTGGTGCACATCAGTAATGGGAGAGGAATCAACTATGCGAGTAGAATCCACAAGAAAGAGACATGTGGAGAGATTTTTTTGGGAGGTGGTAGACATAGATCGTTCACATGCATGGGAATGCAAGACTGTGCCTGGGACTCGTGGCTTTCATTCAGTTCGAAGCTCTGATAACCCAGTATTTGAAATTTGGACCAGGAAACTCGCTTGTTTTTGCCCGCCTTGTTGTGATGGTGACTGGGATGGGTGTGAATCATTGGATTGGGTTGATGGATGGGATCGCATATCACTTCCACTTGATCAGTGTGCAATTGTTGAGTTAACTCCGTTGGAAAAAGACCAATCATCTATTTCTGCAGATTTTGATCATGTCTTAGACCTTGTAGAACCCGGTATGATGCATTTCCTTAACATTTTTTGTTTGTTTACGTAGTCTTCAAATGCACATTAATGGCCTTGTATCGCACGAAAAATATTTTGATCATATACCTACAATCATATAATGCAGGGCACATATATGCAGTGGTTGCCTCAAAAGATACTGAATGGGGTGATGAATACTGGTTGGCACGCTGTATAGATGGAAAGCAAACCCTCATTATGTCCATGACTGACGATGAAAGCAACCACTTTCCAACTGGGTCTATGGTTGTTAAAGGTGAATACTTGACACGGGACATCAATGGAAGAAAGAAGGGTGGATATGTTTATAGGGATTACAAACCAGGTGCAAGTGTGTATCACTTTACCAACTCAATCATTGGCACAAACCTTTAGGTACGAACAATGCCTAGTCGAAATACATCGAAGGTACGCTACTTCTTACCGGATACAGAGCACGAGAGACTAATGGAGACCATCAATATAAGAGATTATCCGGAGGGCTTGGTTGTATGATAATAGGTGGGATCTAGCATGATGAGGTACGTTACATACTTTTAATACTATACTATTTATACTATTTATAATTGAATATTGATATATGCTCAATTTTCACATGTATGTTTCATATCAATATGTCAATTTTGTGTTCTTGATATGCCAAATTTATGTTTACGTTGTTTATAAATATGCCAAAAGTTCTCTTGTATGTCAAGTTTATGAATATGCCATTTTTTACATATGATCAGTCAACCCTAAAATTATATTATGTTCATCATGTTGGTTATTGGCTTCACCCAACAAAATTAATTCAATTCATGCTCACTATATTAAACAATACACTTATATTAAATTTAATTCATGTCTTGTTAAATATTTCATAATGAATTAGCTATTTGAGAGCACCACCTTAGACCAAGCCATTATCATCAACATCTTCATCATCATCACCATCATCATCATCATGGACCTGCAAAACCCTAGTTTCCAAAGTGTATAGGCAGGTTCGGGCTGGGAACACTAGCCATACCCGCCCGGTGGATGATTTTCCAAAGTTGACCCTCATGTGCAAAAATTGCACACTCCCACACTGAGCAAAACCCTAGTTTCCAAGATGGACCTGCAAGGTGACACATGGGCCACCAAGTAGGAGGGGAGGGGCACCCCTGGCACTATCCCGGTGTGATGAATCCAACGGAGTCGACGGTTCGTCAATCCGAGCCACGGTCTTCATTCTATGGCTCGTCCCGTCTCACTGCCAGAAGGCCTTCAAGGACACCTGCTGGATACCTACCGGGGGCATAGAACTCCAACCGTGCAACAAAACCGGGTTTCGGGGAGTCCTGCAGGTGTGTCTAGACAGGTTCGAGCTAGGAACACTAGCCATACTTGCCCGGTGGATGATTTTTCAAAGTTGACCCCCGTGTGCAAAAATTGCACACTCCCACACTGAGCAAAACCCTAGTTTACGAAATGAATGTACAATGAAGCCATTGGGCCATGGGGAGACGAGGGAGAGGGCCCCCTAGAGGTAATCACAAGCCAAGAGACCAACGGAGTCGATGGTTCGTCGGTTCGAAGTCCGGTTTCCGATTTATGTCGAGTTGCAAGTCACATGAAAATGTCGTTCAGGGACACTTGGTGAATTTCCGTCCGGGAGCCAAAAAGAAAATAGAGCAGGAAGATTGCATGCCGTTGGCTCCTGCAAGTGTGTGTGGGAAATGCCAACGTGGGAACACTGCCAACACTGGCTCGGGGGAGGTTTTTACAGAGTTGAACCACCAATGCGAGATTACATGCAATTAAACTGAGCAAAACCCTAGTTTACGAAATGAATGCACAATGAAGCCACTGGGCCATGGGGAGACGAGGGAGAGGGCCCCCTAGAGGTAATCACATGCAAGGATACCAACAGAGTCGACGGTTCGTCGGTCCGACATCCGGTTTCAGAGTTATGTCGAGTTGCAAGTCATATGAAAAAGCCGTTCAGGGACACTTGGTGAATTTCCGTCCGGGAGCCAAAAAGCAAACGGAGCAGGAAGATTGTGTGCCGTTGGCTCCTGCAAATGTGTGTGGGAAATGCCGATGTGGGAACACTGCCAACACTAACTTTGGGGAGGTTTTTGCAGAGTTGACCCACCAATGCGAGATTGCATGCAATTAAACTGAGCAAAACCCTAGTTTACGAAATGAATGCACAATGAAGCCACTGGGCCATGGGGAGACAAGGAAGAGGGCCCCCTAGAGGTAATCGCACGCCAAGAGGACCAACGGAGTCGACGGTTCATCGGTCCGACATCCGGTTTCCGAGTTATGTCGAGTTGCAAGTCGCATGAAAATGTCGTTCAGGGACACTTGGTGAATTTCCGCCCGGGAGCCAAAAAGCAAACGAAGCAGGAAGATTGCGTGCCGTTGGCTCCTGCAAGTGTGTGTGGGCAATGCCGACGTGGGAAGATGTCCACCAAGAAGATTTGTTGAAATGTAATCCATTTTATAATTTAAGCCACTTTTAAATATTTGAACTTCCATATTATTTTTGAAAGAGTAGAATATTTCAAGTGGTTAATATTTTGAAAAATGAAGAACTTCTTTTTATGGTTATTTCGGAGAAGAATTGTTGAAGAATATGCCACAATAAATTTGCATACCATTGCCTTTGACTTTTAGTGAAAATGAGTTACATTCAAATCATGAAAAGCACCTTTTGTTTTAGTAGCGTCGACCAACTATTTCTTTTTAATAATTATATTATAATAAAATAATATAAAACACAATTTTTAAATACGATACAAGAAATAAAAAAGAGCTCCCATCTCCTTTTTAGCAATGTCTACTTTATATTACAAACTCTACTATCCTCTAAATCGCCCATGTTCTCTCGAGACTCAAACTACTTTATAAGCAAGTGGTATGCTCTCTTCCACAGACAACAACGACATATTAACTAGCAATTGCCCTAGAATGTGCAATGGGTGTGCATGAGTGAGTTCGTTGAAACCTTGAAAAACATTGTATTGCATTTAGTTTGATTAAATTACACGAGCAAGAACTTTGACATAACTTGTAATGATCATCCAAAATCACAAATTTTAATTAGATACCAATTAGTGCATGCATGTAGTGAGTTCGTTGAAACCTTTAAATATAATAATTTGTTCTTTTGACATAGCGCATTCATGAGTAATAGATAATCCACACAAATCAACACATTAGATTGACACAAGAACACGTGGAAACCGAAGAACAAATACAAAGCGAAATGTATCATTCATTTATAAGTGAAATGTCAATGTGCATGTCTCCAAAAGTACATGTATACAAAAGTACATATATATCCAAAAGTATCCAAAAGTGCATGTCTCCAAAAGTACATGTATCCAATGAAGTCAATGTACATGTCTCCAAAAGTACATGCACAATAAAGTCAATGTACATGTCTCCAAAACTGAATGTATTGAAAAGTACATATATATACAAAAGCATCCAAAAGCACATGTGTCCAAAATTATCAAAGCCACATGTACATGTATCCAAATGTACATATATCCCATAAGACACATCAAAACTCAAGCTTCCTCTTGTTCTTTCCCGATGTTGATCCTCTAGGCACATCTCTAGGATCAATGTGCGTCTTTGGATCATGCAAATTAAATATCAATTGTTAAATTCAACTAACTATGTACACTAATACATTAGCTCAACAATTAACTCAACAATTATCAACTGGTGCATGGAAAGTGCATGAAACACTTGGTCACTGAAGGACATCTCACCTCAACTGACAAAGGAGATTGCATTGCTTATGTAGCAGATGGAGCTGTTGGTTGAACATCCAGGATGGTTAAACCAGGGGGGCCAGGAACTGCTCCTGCTGGTGGTGGCTACAATGAAAAAATGTTGAAATAGTTAGAAATGCATGAATAAACAATAGACAACAATAATAAACTATGTAAAGATAATGTTGAAATAGTTACATACCTGTGTGTGATCAGTTGCCATTGCAGATGCGGCACTAACTGCTGCATCAACCATCGATGCAAGGTTTTCAGTAGACAACTCAGGTTCCTGATGCAGTAAACATGCAATTCAAACATTAACAAAAACAATTTATGCACTGGATTTCAAGTTAAACAACAAATATCATCGAAGGATATACATTACCATGGTGTGAGTAAGCCCATGGTCGTGGGCAGCTGGAGTCTTTCTAGGAGTAGAACGCCTCACATACACACGACCCTTGTTCATGAATGGCCTGGAGGGAGATACAAATACAGGAAATGGTCCAGATGTCTCGGATGGTGCCTACAGTCAGCAAGTTTTCATGTAGTTAGACATGCATGATTCAACAAAAAAACATGTATTTAAAAAATGTCATTTTTAATTGTTTACCTAGAGCCCAGATGTTTCATGGGATGGTATGACCATGGGTGCTACCTCCACATTACCTTGCCCCAGTGAAGGATCTGCCATCTGCAAGTTTAATAATTGTAAATATTAGACCGTAGATAGCATTAATGAACTAAAATGTAAAGTATGTGGAAATTAACAAATTAACAAGTATTAAAAAACTGAAATTTTAAAATGTTTACCTCGGTGTGAGATACGGCAATAGTTGCTATATAAGATGGGCCTACCAAATGGGTAGCATCATGCCCCCCTGTAGAGTCTGGAACATCCGGCTCTGGGGCGTCGCTGCCGGCATAAAGCATCAACTGCAAGTTCACAAAATTAATATATTAGCTCAAACTATATATATGTGTACAAAGACGAAAATAAATGAAGAATTTATTACAATTAACCATCAACATACCTCTCTCAAAAACCCACTGAAGGCAACATCTGAGGCAAGACCATAGCAGAGACGACCACATGATGTGCACTCATGAGGATCAGTACTAGGATGGGGATGTGTCGATGGTCCTGCACTAGTGGATGGTCCTTATGGTCCTGCACTAGTTGATGGTCCTGCATGGTGACGAGCTGGTGTATGTACCACACCAGGGACAAATGTCCCTTCCTCACCCATATGTTGAACCATAGTGCCATGGCGAACAACCGCCCATGCCAAACTCAAAAATGCATCCCGTGTCTGCGGAATAATACGATGTGCAGGTGGGACATCTAGCCCAGGCAACTGCCTGCGAGGTGCAGGGACAGGGCGATCCTGGTCTCAAAGCCTGGCATTGGGTCAGTTTTGGGGCATCCCCCCACCGATCCCCCGAAACTGCAAGATGTCAAAATAGTTAATGTGTTTATGCAACACGAACTCTGCGTACATCTTTCGAAGGAAATATAAGGGAATTTCCCTGTTGTTGTGTGGTGGCATATCAAAAACCATGTACCATCTGTCCATCCAGTTATCAACAAATGGTTGAAACGTGCACCACTCAATGGAGATATGCTGCCTGTTTGCATTTGGGATTTCCCCTGTCCGAGGGTCCCTAAACAATGCAAATATGAGCTCTTTGGATATTTTCAACTTTTTTATTGCATTGTAGTCTAGCCCATCAGCATATTGTTGTCTTTTTCTTTCTCTATATGATGAAATATCATATAGTACATTGGTAGACTGTGAAATGGTGTCAACAATTGCATCCAAGGTTGATGCAAGCGAGCGGCGAATCCTGTCACCACCACTAAAAGCTGCACTTATGCCCCTCAAGTGGGCAAGATCAATCAATATCTCGGCATTGGTGTCCATAGCCGCAACTGCAATAAAGACATTAATACAAAAATCATTAGAAACATATACATGGTATATAATGACGTCTCTTCAAAATTGAAAATGTATTAAATCAAACTCAAGTAAGCAATTTAATGGCATTCACTTACATTCATTTAAAACTTAAAATTAAACATTTAACAATTAAAAAGTAAGTTAGTCAGATTGGCAGAGAGGAGGAGGAGGAGGAGGAGGAGGATCAGGGCAGTGATGAGTTTGTTGATTCAGGCATGGAGGAGGACTATTGAGTCATTCATAGATGGGATTCTTCCATCTTGATCCACTCCTTTTTTGTATTTACTATTAGACTATTAGACTATTAGTCTATTAGTCTATTTGGCATTTGCCAGTGCCCAGTGGCATTCCGACATCTATGTAATACATTTTGATTTTGATGACTTAATGAGAAATATGGTTCCAAGTCTCTAACATGCATCTATGTGTCTCAATGTCTCATTGTGATTTGTGATTGTGAATGACAAATGTGTTGTGATTTGTGAATGATCTAATTTCTATTGAATATTTCATATTTGTAATTGTAAATGTAATTTCTATTGAATATTTGTAATTGTAAATGTTAAATTTTATTGGATCTATATGTCTATATTTTTAAATTTTAATATATTTTAAAAATATATTAATTCCGGGGGTCACCGTGTCCTACATGTCCTAATTCCGGGGGTCACCATGTCTAATGGGGACACTCGTGTCCCGTGTCCTCGTGTCGGGTGACTTAGATGGATACATTGTAGAAAGGGGGGAGTTCTATTTTTTTCAATTTTTGGTTGGATTAGGAATTTTTGAGTTTTTGAAAAGGGATTCATTTTAATTATTCACTTATCTTGGTTGAGGGAGATGTGAATTTAATTAGAGATTGGGTTATTCCCAATTTTATCAATATTACAAAACTAGGTTGTTTTAAACAATAAAAAAATAGTAATTTAGGTTAAGAAATGACAAAAAAATGGTATGGGTGAATGAATTACCTGATTAGATGACAATCCACCAGTGAATTTGTCTCCCCTCCAGCTAAATCGAGCAACACCGATACTTTAGGGCACACAAACCGTCCTCGTCCAGGGTCTATTTCACGTTTCTGATGCGTGAGCGCCGCGGGTGGTCGGGAATCGTCGGGACTGTGTATTTAAATTGATTTTAGATTTCAATAACGCGTACGCATTTTGTAACTACATAACGCGTATGCGTTTTGTAGTTATATAACGCGTACGTGTTATGGTTACCTATCCTACATGTCCAATGACATGTCAGGCTCGGGTCTTACCATGGCAGGTGCTAAATATCAGAAAAGCGTTATGTTTTATGTATCAGGAACGAGTTTTGAAAAAGTAGCATTGCATCTAAAGTGACCCTCATCTTCTTGCGCACACCCATAAGAAAATTAGGCGTCCTTGTAATCACAAATAAGGTCTAGGATGGAAAGGCTTCCATTGTTTCTATTTCTTTCACACATGTATATCAATAATTTTATACCTTGGCAAATACATTATGTAAAGAGTCTTTGTTCTTGCAAGAGGTACCTTACTTGAACAAGAATTCAAGGAGGAAACTCTCTAGACAACCATTCAAAGAAATTTATACTAAATGGGTCTTTTGGAATGTATATTTTGTTGCTCTAGTGTTGATATATAATTTGTGTATATTTGAATGAATTGAGAGTGCAACTCTCATTTTATGTAATTTTGAGGTGCTCTTTGGTTGGAAGTAATGATCTTGGATAAGTTACAAAAAACTTGTATTGTGCATATTACGATTTTGGAAGTCCAGTAAATGAATGTATTATGTAGGTTTTAGGATGTAGATGTTTCAAGAAGTCATCTCTAGCAAGCTAGATAGGTTTTGAGTCTGTATAGAATAAAATCATTTATATTTTGATTTATTTCTAAAAAATATACAATATAAAGCTTTTTTCTTTGGAAAAAAATATTTTGATAATAAATAAACAAATTTGAGAGAAAATAAGTCCCCAACTCCAACTAAAAAATAAGGAACACTAATACAAAAAACCCTAAATAAATTGTTATTATCCTTATTAAATTTCAATTCTCATAAATGATATCTTTATAATAAAATTGTTTTAATAACAAGAGCCATCTTGTTTTTACTAATTAATCATAATGTAAATATCTATCGAAAATACAAGTAAAATATACTATATATAGTTTATATAGTAAAATTGAACAACATTACAAATATGAAACTAGTAAATGTATAATAATATCAATTTTTTGTTGTTTCATTGACTTTATAAAATGTATTTGACATGGTGCCCAAAACTAACCTTTGGAAAGATAGATGAGATAAATGTTCTTTTCAAATTGAGAGTTCCTTCCATAATGTTGTATTAGAATATTAGTGCCAAGTTTAGGAACACTAAGGGTTGATCGGAAGAAATTAATTGTAATGTAGGATTAAAACAAGTTCCTCCCTATCATATACCCTTTTTAGTATATAATTAAAGGATTAATAGAGCTAGTCTCCAAAGTGCACACGATTGCCATTCTTGGGTCGATGTTTAGAATCCTCAAATAAATCTATCATAAAGACAAATAATCACTTGGTAAAAGTTGTAAACAAAACCTATACATAATGATCCAACAATGTAGCATCCATCATTTTCCAAATTACTTTAGAGGCAAATTAGTGTCAACTAAAAAAATAAAAAACAAACTACCAAGACCAACATGGAGAAAGAGAAAAAAAAAATAATCGAAAACAAAGGAAACAAACCCTAAAATCAAAAGGACATAAAATCAACCAAGAAAACTAAAAACAATTAAAAATAATTAAAACTAAACAAACTAATAAGCTGAAAGGTCAAATAAAAAAACAAACAAATTTAAAAAAAATAAAAAATAAACAAACTTTATAAAAAATAATGAAATAAATTATAAAAATAAAAGATATATAAAAACAAAAAAGACAAACCTAAAATCAAAAGGAACATAAAAGAAACCAAGCAATCAAAAGAGAATTTAAAATAACCGAAACTAAACAAATTAATATATTGAAAGATCAAAACACATTGACAAAAAAAATTAAAAACAAAGGAATAATAAAATAAACAAACCTTACAAGAAATAAAGCGACAATTAAAAAAATTAAAAAAAAGCCCTAAACAAATAATATGTTGAAAGATCAAAACACAAAGACAAAAAAAACTTAAAAACAAAGAAATAATAAAATAAACATACCTTACCAGTTACCAGAAACAAAGAGACAATTAAAAAAACAAACAAACCAACAAAAATAAAAAGTAACAAAATCAAATCACAAAGACAAATTAAAGAAACAATGATAATGTCCATTGGTTGTAGGTTGGGTGGTTGGGAGGAAAGATTGTTACCCTCCCCACCCAGGTTCAATTCTTGTAAGTGACATGATGCTCTTGTTGAGCCCTATTGTAATGATTG
The DNA here is from genome assembly GCA_027924585.1 of Larix kaempferi. Classification (NCBI taxonomy): domain Eukaryota; kingdom Viridiplantae; phylum Streptophyta; class Pinopsida; order Pinales; family Pinaceae; genus Larix; species Larix kaempferi. Next base: position 972,878 of record BSBM01000767.1, on the reverse strand, counting down.
TATTTCAAGCTTTATATCTAAAGGTAAAATAGGTAAGTAAAAAGTACCGCCGAAACAAAAACAAAAATATAATAAATTTAAAAACATAAAGACGTGAATAAGAATAAGTAATCAAAGCAAATAAACACAAAATTGTTAAAAATGGAGAAGAAAAGAACTTAAGAATAGAAAATTCAATTGTTTAAAAACAACAACAAAGGAAATATTAGAAACAAATTTCACACACAATAAAGGACAAAATTAAAAAACAAAAGAAATTTAAAAGTTTAAAAAAACCAACCACTCATAGTAACAAATTAATGAGACAAAAAACAAATAAGCATAGAACAAAAGGATATAAAATAATAAAATAGTAACTCTAAGAAGAATGAAATTATCATGAAAGGAAAGAAGAAAAGGGAAAAGACTAAAAACTTTGGACATCCAATAAAGAAATAAAAAGGAAGAAGGTTAAATAAATACTAGACATTCTTATTTATTCATGATGATTTTGTACTTTGCTCATTATCGGAAGCTAACTTTTATTGATTTCAAAGTCCTCATCTCTATTCAGGTTATTGGTATGCTTCTTAATCTCCAAAGCTTTTTTCATTCTTCGTTTATAATAGTGATATTTCTTGGTAAGGATTTTTGTGTTCTTTAAGGACACGTGATGCTTGCTCTTAAGAGAATGCTCAGCAAGTGCAGAAGTGCGTGCACACTCCTTTCTAACATCATCCCCGTGTTCTTTAATCTATACATGAAATGAAAAGCCAATTTCCTCAATATAGCACTTCCCACATGAGCACTCAATCTTGTAGACTCCCTTGAATTGTTGCCAATCCACCGTGTCTTTAATAGATCTCATTTTCTATCTAATGGTTTCCATAGGTTTGAATGACGTCTATATATCCTTTCTTATTTATACTTTTCCAATTTCATCAGTTACTCCTTGAATGTATGGGAGAAATGCTTTAGACCTAGAAGTCTTACTGCTATTAGGTTGAGTCCAACTTTCAACTCTCTCAATGTCTTTCTTGATGCGTTTACCCTTATATCCTATGCTTTTAAAGACTTTGGTTAGGTGGTATTTTTCCTTTTGAAGGTGTCCTTGTTTGATATCTTGAAAGCTCGCATAGCTGAAGTGTTAATTACTCCAATATTCTGTGCAGGATGGTGAAGGTAACTATTAGTATGGGTTTTCTTTCTAAATACTTCATGGCTTAAGGGTTCCATCCTGCTTCCTCTTGATTAATACATCTAAGAAAGGGAATCCTCCCATTCTCCTCCAAATTCATGGTGAAGTTAAAGGGTTGTTTGCAAGAAGTGGTTTGTGTTGGTGTGACTCTAGTTGGTACTATTAGGGTCCTTCCCTAACCCCCTTAATTTACGAGTTAGTCAAGTAATGTATGCAGCCATTTATTTTGAATAAAGTTGAGTAGTTAATAGTAAATAATTAATTAATGTAAAAATGGTCTCTCTATTAATTAAGTCCCACTAGGTATTTGGTACTCATTAATCATTGGACCAAGTCAAGTAGTCAGGGTTTTGGGATATTAATCCTATCTAAAGAGCTAGAAAGATATGGGTTGATTTGTACATAATTATTTTATTGGATATTCCTTAAGTGAAAGGTCACCCAACCTTAAGAGATGAGTGAACATTGCTTCCTAAATTGATTATCATAATACAAGTGTTATTTCTATCACATTTTTTGTCACATCTATCTTTTATATTGTCTCGTGTTTGGTTATTCCGCACTATAATTTCTAGATTATTGCATCATAAATATCTGTATATCTTGTGTTGTTTTAAGTTTCAATGTTAAAACACCATAAGTGACCTATCAAAGCTTTTTTTTGAGCTAGCATGCCTCCATAAATGTTGCACTTTTTTTATAGACTAGAGACATGTTCCAACATCTTTAAATGATAGAGAGATCTATCTTTTAATGGATAAACCTGCAGTTGGGGAATCATAAATGCAAAGAACACACGTGGTACTTAGTCCCATTTGTTGGAAACCCATGTAACCTTTTTGGTACCCCTTCAAGTACTATCACATCAGACATAAACTATATATAGAATATCACTTCCGTTTACCCTCGGGTATATTAGAAGTCCCCTAGGAAACCTGAAACCAACTGTAGATCATCCAATTAATTGTCTTGATTCTATAGTGGCATTGAGCATATCACTCGAGAATATTATGAACTCTAGTACCTAGGTAGTTGGGTAGTACAACTAAGGGCATGGTTCATCCTCCTTAGTTAGCACCCTGAGAGATTGGGCCAAGTAATTTTGTTGGACCCCACAAGTAAATCAAAGAGCTATAGAACCTGACAATCCCTTTCCATCAGGACCCTAGAAACCCTATCCTTTATGACTAGCCTGAAAAATTTCTACATATTTGCATCCAAAAGGAATTTGGAAATTTTGTCAATGCAATAAAACAGTATAAGATCCACCAACACCATTGTTGGAGACCTATCTCAAAAGAATCCTTACATTGTGCTAATAATTTTGATATGCATCTCTAACAACCCTTTTTTTTTGTGGAACCACTAGTAACACATTTGGTGGTGCATCTCAAAAGAATCCTCTTTTTCCACTAGTCATTTTGAGATAAGTTGGTGTTAATACTATTCATATCATAAGTGGTCCCATGGTTCACACCCATAATCAACCAAACATAGAGGACTCACAAAAGGATCTTCCAAAGGATACTCGTGATATAGAATCATTGGTCATGGCATTGAAGCATTCAATTGACCAGCTCAACATCAATATGGCTAACCAACAACAATTGATTAATTCCCTCACTCAACATGTGGGACTAGCATCCAAAAACAAGGATCCCTCCAATGAAGCATTTGTAAATGAAGAACATGCATCTCACACTCTCTTTCCAAAAACCCAATCTCCATACTTTCAAGATAACAATCCATCGTGCATTGATTCCCAAACATATGCACAAATTTGATGGCTCAAATACCTCGGGTTTAGTTACCCAAATATAATACTATTTTTCTCTCCATGGCATTAAAGTTGACTTCCAAAAGTTAAAAGTGGGAGTCTTATATTTAGACTCAAAACATTGACATTGGTGGTAATGCTACAATAAATATTATCGTTATGTCCCTTGGAACGAATTTGTGAAGATCCTTCATCATGATCATTTTGAAATGGATACTCACCACTTGCGGAGACTAACCAAATTACACCAAAGTGGCAATTTTGAGCTATACTACATCATTTAAAAGATTGGAAATCCACACAAATGGTCTAACTAATTCTTTTTTGGGGGAATGCTTCATCATTGGCCTCAAAAAGGAAATTTGAGCACATATTATTATGTAGTGCCACACAACATGGTTAGATTCTTGTCAAAGATCTAGAGAATCGAAAATCGCAATAAACACCCAACCCAAAAGATCTGAACATTCCATACTCGCATTATGTTTCCCATGACTCCTACTCCCAACAATTCGAACACACCGCCATTAAGAATCCAAAATTTATCTCTTGATGCGATGGTCAAACCTCAACACCTCAGACTTTGCTATAACTTTGATGAAAAATATTTTTGAGAGCATAAATGCAAAGAACAAAAATTATTCCAAATAGACATTAGGGGAGTTTTGAGGTCAAAATGGGCCTCAAAACCAATAATGTACCATAAAAAATCACTTTATAAGAACCAATAGGATTCAAGATGATGATGTCAACCATAAGGGTAAAATTTGTAAAACAAATTGGAGGGAAAAAAGAAAAAACTACTTTTTCTTATCGTATTTTTGACATATCTCCTTAACGATTTACCCAAATTTCAAGTTTTGGAACTTGTTGGATGCGGATTTTAATTCCGCATCCAACCCATACCCACACTGCATACTTCTGAGGCAACCACGACATGAAAAAATGAAAATTTCAATCAACGTTTTTTATTGAAATTTTCATTTTTTCATGTCGTGGTTGCCTCAGAAGTATGCAGTGTGCGTATGGGTTGGATGCGAAATTAAAATCCGCATCGAATGAGTGCCAAAACTTGAAATTTGGGTAAATCGTTAAGGGGATATGTCAAAAATACGATAAGAAAAGGTAGTTTTTCTTTTTCCCCTCTAAAATTTAGAACTCTTATTTTTTTATTATAACTCTTATTTTATTATTTCCCTTAGGAGGCCCATTTTGGACCTCAAAACTCCCCTAATGTGTATCCTAACATGAGCACTTAACAAATATAACAATTGAAGGCATTCACAAACGTGAAGTGGAGGATTTTTCTCATCCAATGGAAGATGACAACACGTCGCAAGATCCTAGGGGGGGACCCCAAATCTCACTCCATGCCTTTTTAGGCTTCTTAACACCCTAGACCTTGAAGTTGATCAACTACATCAAGCACCACAATGTCATTGTATTCATGGATAATGGCAACATCCACAATTTTATTCACAGGAGAGTGGCAGAAGAAACCCACTGCTATGTACAACCTCTATCAAATTTCCAAATTATGATATCAAATGGTGGTATGATGAAATATGGGGGTCATCGTGAAAATGTGAAACTCCAAATGGGTGACTACCATATGAAAACCCACATGTTTTCTATTGAAATGGGTGGTTGTGATATATATTTTTTTTTTTGGGGGGGGCGCATAATGGCTAAATAGTTTGGGACTGATCACCACATATTTCAAGGAACTATATATCAAACTTTCTAAGGAAGGGTACGAAGATAATATCAAATGGATTACTTCAGGTTTCCCATAAATTATCACCTCCCACCACGTGGAGAAGTTATTGAAGAAAGGCCATTTATGCATTTTACACAATTCAATGCCATCTAAGTAATGTACACACCCCCACATGACATTCACCCTAGTTTGCAGTTGGTTCTTTCCAAACATTAACATGTTTTTGAACTTAACACCTAATGGTTTACCACCGAGTCGTTGGGATCACAACCATGGTATTACACTAGTTCTCAGTAGTCAACCCCCTAATGTAAACCCTTATCAACACTTATTTTCCTAAAAAAATGAAATAGAAAATTTTCATTAAGGAGTTGTTGGAGGATGGCATCATTCGTTCAAGTACAAGACCTTATTCCTCACCAGTGGTTATGGTATTGAAAAAAGAAGGCACCTGGTGCATGTGTCTAGATTGATGAGCTCATAATAAGTTAATGATCAATGATAAATTTCTCATTCCAGTCATTGATGATCTCCTAGATGAGATTCACGACACAAAGTTATTCACAAAACTAGACCTTTGGTTTGACTGCCACCAAATTAGGATGAAATAAGATGAGATTTGTAAGACAAATTTCTACACCCATGAGGGTCATTATGAGTTCTTAGTCATGCCTTTTGTCCTTCTCAATTCTCCCTCCACCTTTCAGAGCCTCGTGAACAATATTTTCCACCCTTTCCTTGTAATTTTGTGTTGGTTTTCTTTGATGATATCTTGATCTACATCACCAGATGGGAATTCCACCTCATGCATGTTGATTGCGCCTTGCAACTACTCAAGGATCATCAATTATTTATGTTGCATTTAAAATATGCCTTTGGGGTTATTGAGGTTGAATACTTTGGTGGCATTGTGAGTCAAGGTGGAGAGCAAGTGGACCCAAAGAAAGTGGCGACTATGCAAGATTGGCCATACGCAAAGAAACTCAAGAGCTTGCATGGGTTTCTAGGACTAACTGGATACTGCATAAAGTTTGTGAAAATTATGTCAAAATTGCATCGCGCTTAATGTCATTGCTAAAACATAATGTATTTTCTTAAAGATACAAAGTTGCATAGGCCTTCTCCACCTTAAATGATGCCATGTTCATTACTCCAATACTAGCAATGCCTAATTTCACTAAGAATGTTGTCTTAGAAAGTGATGCCTCACGTAGAGCTCTTGGAGAAGTATTCATGAAAGTAAGCTACCATTTGAACTTCACTAGTAACTAGTTATGTGATTAGAATTTGGGTAAATCTAAAAATGAAAAAGAGATGATGGCCATCTTTCATGCGAATGAGACATGGTACCCTTATTTAATGGGATATGTTGCCAGATCAATACTAGTCATCATAGTTTAAAAATATTTCCTTGAACAAAGGTTTTCATCTCTAAAGAAACATAAGTGGGTTGCTAGAATGTCGGGGTATGATTATAAGATTATATACAGTAAGGGTAGAGAAAACGTGGTGCATGATGCATTGTCTTGCCAATTTGAAGAGGATGAATTTATCTTTGCATTCTCCTTACCAATTCCAAGTTGGATCGGGGAAGTGCATCAAGAATGAAGGTCCAATGACACCATAGTGCAACTCATCCAATGGCTTAAGGAAGATATGAACCCTCCTCCAGGGTCTACATGGCAGTAAGATACATTGCACTATAAAGAGTGCATTTTTATGGCATTGAATTCATCCTTGAAATAAAGAATATTGGAGGAGTTACATTCATCACCCTTAGTAGATCACTCAGGTTTTCATAAAACCTACATGAAATGATTAAGAACTAATATTTTTGGGAAGGCATGAAAACATACATCCAAAATTTTATTGTAGTTTGTGACACTTGCCAAAGACACAAGGGATGGTGAAGTTGCCAGGGGCCTTGCAGCTACTTCCAATTCCAACCCATTTATGAATTGATATTTTTATGGATTTTATAGTGGGGATTCCTAGAGATGGTAATAAATCTATTATCATGGTGGTCATTGATCATCTTTCAAAATATGCCCACTTTTGTGCATTGTCACACCCTTTTACTTCATCATTAGTTGCTTAATCCTTCTTGGATCATATTTTTAAATTACATGTCATTCCCACTTCCATTGTCTCTAATCGAGAGCGTACCTTCACAAACAACTTTTGGTAGGATTTATTTAAACTTTAGGGTACCCATTTGAAACTAAGCACATCCTATCACTAACAAACATAAGGTAAAACATAACCAATGTATAAGTGTTTAGAAACTAATTTGAGATGCTTTGCATTAGAATAGATGCACCAATGGGCACATTGGATTCCTCTTGCAACATGGTGCTATAATATCACTTATCATGGAGCTACCAAAATGATCCGATATGAAGTAGTATATGATCAAAATTCCTTGTTTATGGTTTCCTATTTACCAGGAACTTCCTGAGTCCAAACAATGGACAACATACTTAGCACCAAAGAAGCTATTCCCCACACACTTAAGGAAATTTTGGCTTTGGATCAAAATAGAATGAAACGATAGGTGGATCAACATCACTTAGATAATTCTATTGCAGAAGGGGATCATGAGTTTCTTCGAATTGAACCTTATAAATACGCATCACTAAAAAATAACCGCTACCAAAAACTAACCTTGAAGTTCTTTGGACCTTACATGATCTTGCAATGCATTGGACACATGGCCTACAAGCTAGATTTTTGATATCACTCCAAGATTCACCTGATCTTTCATGTATCTTACCTTAAAAAGGTGGTTGGATCCACTCATAAACTATAGATCAAGTTACCAGAATTTGATAAAGAAAGTTCCATTTGGATATAGTCGGAAGCAATATTGGATACCAAGGAACATCAATTGCAAAGGCGCACAATAAAAAAGTCTTTATCTAGTGAAAGATATGAAACCAAAAGATTCCACTTGGGAATCTGAAAGGGATTTTGTAGCAATTTCCTCATCTTCAACCTTGAGAACAACGTTTCTCTTGAAAGGAGAGGGTGTGTTAGGGTCCTAACCTAACACCCTTAATTTAGGAGTTAGTTGGCAAGTAATGTATGCATCCATCTCTTTTGAATAAGGTGGAGTAGTTAGTAGTGAACAATTAATTAATGTAAAAAGGTATCTCTATTAATTAAGGCCCAATAGGTAGTTGGTACTCGTTAATTATTCGACCAAGTCAAGTAGCTAGGGTTTTGGGATATTAAAAGCTTATTTAAAGACCTAGAAGGCTATGGATCAAGAATTATTGTATTGGATTTCTACTCAAGTTAAAGGTTACCCAACCTTAAGAGATGAGTGAGCATTGCTTCCTGAATTGATTATCATAATACATAGGCCTCTCTCTCTCATATTGTCTTCTGTTTGGTTATTTTGCACTATAATTTCTAGTTTATTACATCATTAATCTCTGTATATCTAATGTTGTTTTAAGTTTAGGGGTTAAGAACAACATAGGTATAGTAATCATTATTCTTCATTATGTTGATGATATTCTTCTCATGGTGAGGAGTCCCTATGATATTGACAAGAAACTAAATATTTTCAAGGATGTTTGCTCCAATATGTGTATGCTAATTGTTAACATTGACAAAACAAAGGTTATGATGGTCAAATCCAAAAATATCGCTTATGTTAATTTCATGTAGTATGACAACAACAACTGGGAGGAAGTGGCCTCATACAACTATCTTGGAATCCATATTCATCACAAGCTTTTAACTAGAAGTATAACATTGAGAAATGATCAATGGAGGGTGGAAAGCTTAACGTGGACTTGAAAACAATTGTAAAATTCAATGGAGCTTTGGCTTTTGGATAAGGAAAAACTCCTTTTGAGGCTCTTTTCATTCATGTTATCTTATATGGTTGTGAAGTTTGGCTCTGCAAGAGCAAATTCAAAGGTGTTTTATAACTTAAAATCTCAAAATCAATGGAAATACACCATGGCCTATCATTTGTCATACAAGTGAGTCTCACCACCATTTATAGCACGGCTATGACTAAGTACCTAATGTAGAAGAACAAGATAAACAACACGGAAGATAAGAGGCTTCCTAAGATTGCTTCAAACTCTAGTCAAAATCACCTAAAACTCAAGCAAGGTTGGCATCAAGATGCCAAGTCTTAGCTAAATGATTGGAGAATCAAGGAAGAGGTCACTCTACATAATAATGATAATATAAACAACAAAAATACATCTAACTTTAAGGAGAAATCATGGTGTGATAAAGAAGTAAAGGATAATAATTAGGAAGCAATCAAAAGCATAAAGAAGAAATCAACATTGCTAAAATAAGAACCAACTCTCACAATTCCCTAGTGGAAAATCATGTTGGACAAAGACTAAAAAGTAGAAATTGTCATTTTTGTGACACTAAGATGATTGAAGATGAAAAACACTTTATTTGAGATTGTATGTATACACCCACATCATATCTAAATTTCAAAAGATTTATTACAATACTAACCTCCTAACCTTTTATATATGTGTTTGTCATCCTTGTGCAAGGGCCATGTCAGGTATTGTATCGTTCCAATTTTATCCAATATATCCTTACTTTTTTAACAAACCAAATAATTCCTTACCTTTTCAAAAATCTAATAAAACAAAGTTCGAATCATCATAATTATAATATAAAAATGGATTCAACCACTTAATAATTTTACATTAAAATATATTCAACCACTTCATAATCCATAATTTCACATCAATATATTAAAGTTTAAAAAAAACACAATTTACAACTTAATTATTAAAATAACTTTCGAATTTTTATAAAATTTCAATAAAAATAATTAACCCACGTAGACATATATAAAAATAATAATAATAATTAACCCACGTAACTTTGACAAACATTAAAAATATAAAAGTAATATATATATATATATATATATATATTCAACCACTCCAAAATTTTACACATCATTACACGTCGAACCGCGTCAAAATAATCTGGCACGCGTCCGGCAATACGCGTGCAAAGGAAGAGTCTGTGACGTTAAGCGGTCGATCCCCGTCAACGCCCTCCTGTGTCTTCCATTGCAAGCAAGCCGCAATCTTAAATCTTCATCTACCCCGAACAACAGACTGACTTGCTGTGAATTGTGCCCCAGATTTTGGATTTTCTGTGAATTGTTAAACCCTGCTTCGAAATTAAGATTGCAAGAATGGGTAACGAAGATGACCAGAAGCAGCACCTTCTTCAATCCGATGACACAGACAAGGCCGGTACAGCCGCCGGAGCGACGCAGCCGAGTGTTTATTCGAAGCTGAATGGCAAGGGTTCGAATCCCCCAGAGACGCTGAATCGAGATTCAGTTTCCTCAGAGAAGGCTACGCGAAAATGGGGAACCAAAGTTATGGGCGCTCCTGCGGCCCCCTCCGCCCATCCTCAGAACCAAGAAGCTGCCACGTGGACAGCCACCACCGCAGAAAGCTCATATATCGTGCAACCCTCTCCAGTACGACAATCAAAATGTACGCTCGCATTAAAAATATATTTCATCGACCAAAAATTCTCAATTTGTTTCTCTGATTAGATTGTCTGTGCACAGGCCCCATGAACTCGGTGCTGCACTGCTTCAACAAATGGATCAAGAAGGCCGAGAATTCGGCCTCAGAGGTCTGGACCAACCGTAAGTATAATTTTACCTTCTCTTATTGTTCTTGCCTGCCTGCGTTTTGAATTTGAATTGACGGATTCCGTTTAATGCAGTGAAAACTGGGAACAGCATGTCGGATGCAGCGTGGGGGAAGGTGACCTTGGGTGCCAAAGCCCTAACGGAGGGAGGCTTTGAAGCTCTTTTCCGACATATGTTTTCCGTCTCTCCAGAGGAAAAGTTACGAAAAACGTACGCCTGTTATCTGTCGACTTGCACCGGCCCCGTTGCGGGAACTCTGTATATCTCCACCGTGAAGATCGCTTTCTGCAGCGATCGGCCCTTGTCGTTCACCACTCTCTCAGGAGAGGAGTTGTGGAGTTACTACAGGGTGAGTGATGGCCACATTCTTCATTCTTTTTGTATGTAAATTGGCACTGCCGGAAACTGAAATAATTGTGATGATAATGAATGCAGGTTGTGATCCCGTTGGCGAGTGTGCAGGCTGTGAGTCCGTCTACGAACAAAGAGAATCGTGCTTAAAAGTTTATTCAGATCGTCACGGTGGACGGCCACGATTTCTGGATGATGGGATTCGTTAACTATCAGAAAGCTGTGAGCAATCTGCTGCAGGGATCCGCCGCTCGAATTCAGCCCTCTCAGGTTCCACCTCATCAGCATCAACCAGATTCTTCAACACTCGACCCGACAGCTGCCCACGTGCATTAAATACAACGTCCCGACTCCGGACTTCTTGTCTTTCTACTTACTAGAATTGTGCATTTTATACTTATGACGGCGATTTTATATGATTCTGATTTCTCAATAGTAGTTTTCTATATGGTAACATATTTTTCAGCAATATAAACTTTTCACAAAATGATATTTCCATAAATTGTTAAATTTGTTATAAAATTTGGTTTTTTTTAAATTTTGAATATTTCCGTAAAATTGTTAAATTTGTTATAAAATTTGGTTCTTAACAAAATTTGAATATTTGTTATAAAATTTTTTGGTAAATTTCAAAATGCCTCAAATTTAAAAAATAAATAAAAATAGAACCCAAAAAAAACAAGCATCTCTTTATTAATTCAATTGCATGCTTTTAATTGTATTTATGAATTAGGTGGTCTTGATTTCATAATGAGGAATATTCATAGTTGTCTCCATCAAATTGATGGCAGAGATTTGAGACCATAAATGCTTTGCAAGTATTAAGAGCACTAGCATAGCTAGGTACCTTGTGGTGCCTCATGAGCTATCAACTATCCATGTATCAACTATCACTTATTGTTTATGTTTTTTTTTATAATTGTTTACTTCAAATTTAGAACTACCTGGCCACTTACCAATTATTGTTTATGTTTTTTTTTTATGGAGATAGTTGGTTGTTAAACAAAGGCTAAACATTAAACTAATTACCAGATTGTTATAAGATTGTTTTATAACATAAACATTAAACTACATGTGCCATTATTGTTACCCCTTTTTTTAATCACTGCTTAATTTAATGAAGCTTATTTAAATCTTAATCAAGATGCATTTAAATATAACGAGATATGAAATGAATCTCAATATACACTTGTGACACTCACGTTAATCTTATTGATTTGTTGAAAGAAACCCAAAATCTAAAATAATTACACCGATAGGTATTTAGATATTATCTAGGATTTTGGACTTCCTTGAGTGGATCAACAAGATTAACCTAATTTTTTGAAACTTTAATTTTTTTTAAAATAACAATTTATAAACTAAATACAATATACTATGCCCATCATATATTACAACAATAATAAAAAAACTCACATATATATATATATATATATCCGAAAGTTTAATTTTTTTAAGATATAATTGTGTATAAAACAATATGAAAAATTAAGATCAAGATATTATCTTTTTTTTTTGTAAGCTAGAGATAGAACCTTATATTGCCTTCATCAAAATGTACAGATTGAAACCGGGCCCTCTCGTGGTCGAGAAAACAGACCCCAAAATATAGTTTGAAACTAGAGTTGTCATCCTACCGAGGAAACCAAAGTTTTGCAGAAAAGAGAGTAACAGAGCTACTGACATGTAATAGGGCTCATAAGCCATATAAAAAACAAGACTAAACAGAGCTAGAAGAGCAGACAAAGCTAATTACTGGTGTGATCATGCTTCCCAACCTGAGTGGGCTGGGTGGTCGGTTCCTTGGCCAGGGTGATCCCAAATCATCGAACGAATTGTTGTTGATTAAATAGAATCTGCTTCATGTAGTCAAGCATCTCATCCTGCTGCATGACAATTTCTTCCTGAGCCTCGTTTTTGTCTGTGAGGGCTTTGCCAAGCACTAGCTTCTGCGTCCAAGGAAAGTCCAGCGTCTTCTGGTACAAAGTGGTTTGACCCCTGGCATTCCCGGGATCGGGAACCAAGGCCTCGAACTCGCTACAGATTTCTTCATCGGTGGTGCACCTGTGAGAAACCCAAGCATCTTCCTCTGCATCGAGGATTTCAGCTTGAGCTCCCATCGGAATGTCTTTCTGGAACCTTCAAGCTTTTTCAACCACACAACGCATGAGGCACATCGGCAGAGTGGAGGAAGAATTGCCTTGCTACGCCGAGCTGCGAGTGCGGGGAGGCATGACAGCGTTCTCAGCAAGAGGGAAATTGTGGAGCAAAGAGCGTCGAGCTCTTGCAGGGTGGGGGTGCAAAGGACCGAAGTGGGGCCGGTGCTGCCAAATAGAGGGCTGCAGACTCGAATCGACGGTGGCCAAGAGAGCCCAAGAACCAGTTAGAGCCGAGAGAGCTGGTGAACCCGCAAGAGCTAAGAGCAAAGTTTCAGCTAGGGAAACAAGAACCAAATGAATAGCGAGAGTCGGAGCCGAACATCAGGTGGGAAAGAACCAACGAGCTGAAAATGCAAGAGCCAAGTGGAGCCTTTGCGCCTTAAAGCTCACTGTCGAGCATCATCATTGCTAACGAAATTCTGAATGAAGTGCAGATGAACCAATAGATCGTCACTTAAGCTGCCTATTAAAGTCATGAAGGTGATATGATAGTCCCATTCACAAAAATGCGTGGGAGCCATAATGGCTAGAGCACATAGCAGGGCAGGAGTGGTCAAAAGGATGTCGTGCATGCTGGAGTGATCAAGCAACAGCTGGGAGAAGAAGCTCTGGATGAAGAGCCAGCAGGAGGAGTTATGGAAGTGAATGGGGTGCGTGGAAGGAGGTGGTCAGCACGTGGTCGGCCTCGGAAGTGGAGCAGGCGGGAAGGTGGGCATGCCGATGGGCAGGCAGGTGGCTTGCTCTGGTGGAGGACTCATGGCAGTTCATGTAGGCGGGCAAGTCGACCCTGATGGCAAGCGCATGGTAGAGATCAAGATATTATCTAATGAAAAATGTTAAAGGTGATTATAAAGTTCTTTCCATTTTCTATTGAAATATATTTTCTTATTTTAAGAATTTTTTTAGATAAATTTGATAGTTCATCATTCACCTTACATTACACATTTTAATTTAAGTTTATTTTAATCCATCCAAATTTATAATTTTCTTAACTTATAAGGTTTTTCAAAATCCATAGATATTCATCCCAATTTTCCAAAATAAATTTGATATGTTCTCTTTACTTATTTATCCATCCTCAAATACAATGTTTTTAGATTTTTAAAGTCTTATTTGTTAATATGGATATGTTGCCAATTTGGTTTTCAAAATCCATAGATATTCATCCTAATTTTCCAATTTTCATAACTCACAAGGTTTTTAAAATCCATATATATTTATCCCAATTTTCCAAGATAAATTTTTTATGTTCTCTTTTACTTATTTATCCATCCTCAAATACAATGTTTTTGGATTTTTTAAGTATTGTTTGTTGATGTGGATATATCACCAATTTGGTTTTTAAATGGTTCATCCCAATTTCCCAAATTTCATAATTCATAAGGGTTTTCAAAATCCATAGATATTCATCCCAATTTTCGAAGATAAATTTTATATGTTCTCTTTTACTTATTTATCCATCCTCAAATACAATGTTTTTGAATTTTTTAGTTGATGTTTGAATTTTTTAAGTCTGGTTGGTTGATGTGGATATATGGCCAATTTGGTTTTCAAAATCGATAGATGTTCATCCCAATTTCCCAAGATGAATTTTAAATTTTCTTGGTGAGTTTTCCTTCACTTTTTAAAACTATCTTCCAAGACAATGTATTTTGTATTTTTTAAGTGTTATGTGTTGATATTTGTTTTTTGCATTTTTTGAGTGTTATTTGTTGATATGAATATGTTACCAATTTAGCATGGTTGTTGCATTTTTGACATTTTTAATTTAGAAATTTCTAATAATCCTTATCCTATCTATATTTTAATATTTGAATACAAACCCAACCATACAAAGTTCAAATTGATAAATATAATAAAATATTATATTAAAGATGCCCATTGATTATATATTCAAAATGTACATATCATTATGAACATTTGGCTTAAAACAATAATGTATACTATGTATACTATCTACTAATTAAGAGTAGTGAGTATATTTGTTAAGAGTGGTACCAACGATAAGGGGTGGGATTTATTTGATCACTAAAATTTTTGATATGGAGTGTTTTTTTTAAGTTTAACTTATTTTAAAATGTCTCAAGTCACATGCCCGTGAAATAAACACTAACGATGAGTGGTATTGTTTCTTTCAATCCCTACGTAGATTAGGGGCTCTAAAATGTGTAGGTGAGGAAGATATTAATTTATGGGCTTTAATGTCTAGGTAAGGATGCTATAATGTGTAACACTCATCTATGAAGATTGTGCACTTCCTTGCTTTTTTTTTTCCACAGTAGGTGAATTGGTGCGCTCTATTGAGCAAGGGCGCCACAAATATACAGTGAATTTATAAGTTCTGGGTTCAATACACAATAAGGTTACATTTTTCTGGGGTCAAACCCAGATGGAGACGACAACAGCCGACCGCCCCAGCCACCCGGAATATACATATCCCCTTTCCTTACTTGCATGTCTGATTGGTTGTATGTTGACGAGTTTTGATTATATGATTTGCTTTCTTTGTAGAAACTAATATGCTAGCTACTTTATATTTGTTCTTATAGTAATAACATTATTGTGCAATCTTAGAATGTAATTTGTGAAAGTAGTGTTAACTTTAGATTAATGTCATTGGTTTAGATAACTATATAATAAAAATAAAGTGTATGCTCTGAAATCTTACACATATTTCTATTTTGATAGTTTGAAAATTATAATAAGTAAATATAAAAAGATTGTTTATATATATATATATATATAAAAGTTCATATATATATATATGTGGTTGTTTGTTTACATAAAAGATATTCAATTATGTTTATATTTTTTTTTAAAGACTAAAATGCCAATCCAAGGTGCGATTAGTATAAACTTTAAATTGATAATATTGGTTTAGAGATTTATATAACAAAAAAAATGAATTTTTTTGAACTCTTCCTCATATTTTTATTATGATGTTTATACCAGGGGCACCAAGATCGATTTTACAAACGTCTTCGTAATCTTCTATGGCAATCGTCCATTTTCTTTGCATTAATCTTTCACACACAACACAAAATCATTTACAGACTATCAGCTTGTCTTCGGACTACGAAGATCATCACTGATGACACACCAGGGGCACCAAGATCGATTTTACAAACGTCTTCGAAATCTTCTATGGCAATCGTCCCTTTTCTTTGCATTAATCTTTCACACGCAATACAAAATCATTTACAAACTATCAGCTCGCCTTCGGACTGCGAATATCATCGTTGATGACACACAGAAAACCAGATAGCTTTTGATCATAGCTGGTTGCACAAAGCACAGAGGGAGAGCATACGCTACTGACCTCTTACAGACTCTTTACACTTAAGATATCTGTTTTTCATATGCCAGTTCGCACTAGATGCGGGCATAGAGGATACACATACCTCGACTCTAAAACTTGCAGATCTCTTGACTTGCACACTTTCGAATGTCCCAAAAGAGACCCGAAGGGCTTTATTTATACAAATTTGAACCGCTCACCCGGTGACCTCTGACTGACAACACACAGTCAAAATCAAAGATTCAGGGCGGTGACTGGGGACCACCACTACCATTATCTCGTCCCTTGAATGGTCTAGCAGACATGTGGGGACCCGAATAAAATACTTCCGACAGACTTTGACAGACTAACAAAAGGACAAATGTCCGACAAAATTAAACAATGTGGAACCTATAAAGGCGGCCCACCATGTCTTTCAATCATAGGGGTCCCACCCTTGAAGACAAATACAAATTTCTCGGCCATCACCAAGATTGACGCCACCACATGGGCAATTAAATGGGTCCCCGCCAGAATCCTCAGGTTCATCGAGTAAGGCATATGGATATAGATTATAATCAAAGCATTGCTCAACATTTGAACCAAACATAACTTTGTTATGTTCACACATGAATTCGCCTTGAAAAGTCGATTCAACTCTAAAATTCAGAGGAATCCATTTGTTGTGAACTTTAGAATCAATCCTATTGCCGGTTTGGTCCCTTTTGATAAACTTCTGAGTTGTGTACACAGTGTGTTCAAGTGGTGAATAACGGCCCCCAAGGTCTCGTAACTTGAATTTGAACCACATATGGTTCTGATCAGCAACCTGCATATCAGCCTGGAGGTGAAGAATAAATTTGCCTCTCCTTTGGATCCAATCTTTCCTTGGGAAGAATTTATCCAAAAGGATTTATGTCCATCCTGACCACATAGTGTTGCGCAGATTAGATGGATATGCACAAATAACAATCTCTCTTTCTTCTCTGCAAAATTGAAGAATAAGGTTGTATGTTGTCCATGTAAGATCACCATGTCCAATGTCAACATACCAAACATCTCTTCTTTCTTCTTCATTATAATCCAGCTAGACTTCTCAACAACCAATTAGTTTATCTTGTGCCTTTTCTAAGCCAAGAAAGGCGTCTTTCTCCCCTTTCTCCAAAATTTGGAGTTTAAGTGGGGATTCTTGGATTTGTTTGATAAGCATCAAAGAGAGGAACTTTTCAGCTTCTATTATGTTTGCATATTCCAAAGATAGCTTGCGTTCTTCAGGTGTCACCGATTCATCCCAAGGTTTCAAGAACAACCCTGCCTGGGAATGGCTGAGAGGGGAAGGAAACGGTCTTGCAGGCCCTTTTCCTTTATCCTACTACTGGGAGCTGGAGGCTCCTGTATGGAACATATTTAGTTGGGGCAAAACTGGAGTATGTGGTTCTTCTTTGGTTAACATGTCAGCAACACAATTAAGATAACCAGGTTTATATACAATATCAAAATCAAAATTTTGTAACCAAAAAAACCATTTTAAAATCCTAGAACTATTTTCGGCCATCAGATTTTCATTTTTAAATATCCCAGGCATTATTTTCAAATCAGTCCTAATAAAAAAATTTATAGGTTTTAAAAATAAACGAAACTAATTGACTGTCTTTTTAACAACCATAATTTCTTTATGACTAGAAGGATAATTAAGTTCTGCAGATTTGAACGATCCTGAAGCGTAGCCACAAATTTCTTCTTTTCCATCCTGTAATTCAATAAGAATGCCACCCCATGAATTAGTCGAAGCATCTGTTTCGATGATCAGGTGACCAGTTCCTTGAGGGAGAGACAAAGCAGGGAGTTGCTGTACTTTAGTCTTTATTTTTTATACTATTGCAGTCATTTCTTGAGACCATTTCGGAGTATTCTTTTTCAATCTTTTATGAAGGATATGGATAACCTTAGCTTGTCTTTTATAGAATGGTCTGATATAATTTAGACTTCCTAGAAATCTCTGAAGCTGGACTTTTTCTAGAATCTGATCTGGGAACAGGGAGAAGAGTTTCAAGACATGGTCTTGAAGAATTAATTGTCCTTTATTACTCTTGAAACCGAGAAACTCAATTTCAATTTTTCCAATCCCATCATGCTCTTTGAGAGAACAAGACCATGTTTATAGACCAGATGATAAAATTCCTGCAAATGCTTTAAATGTTCCTGCAAATTCTTGGAGCATATAAGTATATCATCAATCAAGACTAATTCCCATCCCTTTTCTCTAAAAATATCTTCCATCCTCTTTTGAAATTCTGAGGGAGCATTGTTTATTCGAAAGGGTAAGACTTTCCACTGATATTGGCCATGAGGAACAACAAAGGCAGTTTTAAATCTATTTTTAGCATCAATTCCAATCTGATAAAATCCAGTTTTCAAATCGAACTTACTGAATATAGAACATCCAGTAATTCTCTGCAGAAGGCTAGCTTTATCAGGTAAAGGATACCTATCTTTTTGGAGTACTGCATTGAGAGGTTTATAGTTTACAACCAATCTGGGTTGTACTGCATTGAGAGGTTTATAGTTTACAACAAATCTGGGTTTTCCTCTTTTTATCTCTGAATGTTTATTGACAACAAAGGCTCTACAGGCCCGAGGACTCTTAGAGGGCTCAATCAATCCTTTTGAAAGCAGCTCTTTTATTTCATTGGCACAAAATTCCCTTTCATAGGGAGACATCAGTCTAGCAGAGGCTTTCATGGCTTTGTGTTTTACCAGAGGATTAAAGGGAAGGGAAACAAAATATTTCTCTCTGGTCCAAAAAGCATTAGGGATTTCTAAAGTACAATCCTTTTCTAATTTAGCAGAGATCTCGGCCAAGGATTTTTCCTTATGCATTTCTACATAAGCAATGCATCTTTCCATTTTGAACAGTTCTGCAATGTTTGGCTTAAGGTTTGTTTTCTTAGCAGGGTTCTTGCATTTCGATTGAGCTTCAAAGGATAGGGGACATGAGATCGAATTTCCATTTATGGTGCAAGTAAACAACATTTTCTTTGTATCCACAGTGATAGGGCTGACTCTATTCAGAAACTCTGAACCTAGAATACAAGAATCTTTTATGCTATCTAATCTATTCAAAGATAAAGCGTTTAGATAGCTACCTACTTGAATGGGGAAATCTGCTACTTTACCCGAAAGCTGTACAGGGGTTCCTTCTATAGCAACTCCATGATCTGAATCCTTTTCCCAGTAAAATGAGGGGATTGCACCACCTTTTGCTAGATTCATCTGACATCCTGAATCAATCATGCAATCCATCTTATAATATTTGAACTCTGGAGGACAAAACAAAACTTGAATATACATTTTAGGACCTGTGAAAAGTCCTAAGGATGGTTCTGGAAACATTGTGAGACTATTATGGGAATCCTTTTTAGGGGAATCCTCATTATGCTCTAGGCTCTTTAAAGCTTCTTCATACTGTCTGCTCATTTCATCATCAAAAGACCGATCTTTTTCCCGGATTGTTCCCTCAAGTAGTCCTTTTAAGTCTTTGATTTCCCTTACAAGCTTTCGAAGGGAACTCTGCTTTTCCTTGATTTGTAATCTAAAAAGATTTTCTTTGTCTTGTCTAAATTGTTGTATATCCTTATGTTTTGCTGGATAGTGTTTGTATAAATTTGCAGGATTATAGAATACAGGGTTATTCTCTTTTGATTGATTTTTTCTTTCTTTTAGTAATGACAATAATCTTTGCTTTTCTTCTCTTAATTCTCCTCTGAGAATATATTCAAAAATAGGAATTTCTGAAAGCTATCGATCAATTGAAGCTATTTGTTGTTGAGGAGATGGTTTAGCTGAAGCCGAAAACATAAAACAAGAAAAATCAAAATCTGGAGGTCTTTCACACCCCCCTAAATTTGCTTCCGAAGCACAATTGGAGTCGGAGGAGGATGAATCTGAATTGGAGGGAGCAAATTTATTTAATTGGATGGAAGAATATGAATCAGAAGAATTATCCTCAGGGAGAAATATAATTTCACCCGAAGGATATTGGTTGGATGTACAGGAGCAGAGATCCCACCAGGCTGCATCTAGTTGGGAGAAAAATGCTGCAAGCTTAGGCTGGATCTAGTAATTAAATGTAAAAAGATTTTTGATATAAATTTGTTATATCTATATATATAATTGGATTTTGTGCATGGCAAGTGTTGTTGGAAAATTTGAGTGTAGCTTGGCTGTTGTCAAATGTTAAATTAGATTACATGCCTTGGTTTCATGTGCCTTGACACATTTCCTAAAGCTATGCTTCACAACTTAGACAATTGTTGCCTCAAATATAGCTTGGGGTTCAATGCTCTTAGCATAAACAATTTATTTGAATCATGACATATTTTCTTTGGCCATTTATATGGGGAAAAATATACTATGACATATCTAGTATTTAGTCGTTTGCTTGCATTCTTGTGATATTCCAATGCTGGAACATTGGCATCCCTAAACCATTTAGACATGAGCAATGGCAATATTTTCACCACATGGTGGAAATTAGGAATCTTATGTAACTTGTGGTGTTAGGATCAACATAAAATTGAACTTAGTTTTGTTTCACTTGGTATATTTGCTACAATTGTGCTTTAGAAGTTGAACAAGTATTGATTCAAAGAAAACTAAAGATTCAATGCTTTGGACATAAAAGTAGTTTGCAATGTGTGTTCAATTGTTGCGTCGTAGTGTCTATGGTTGAGTGATACATTTTTCAATCACTACTTGTTTTTTCATGTTAAAGTTCTGTTCATTTTTCCTAGTTTAATGCATCCTTTAACCCATTAGAAGTATCATAACTTTTTCATATATGAAAAAGCCTGTAACTTTTCCAAGCTACAAGAACATGCTATATTTTTTCCATGCAATGGTCATCTGCACTGAGTATGCAATGCTATATTGAACCATTCATACATGGACAATGTCAAGAATCTCACCACATGGTCCATTTTATAATTGGAGCTTGAAAATATATGGGACAAAATAGTTTTATTACCTTCAAATACTTTGACTAGTATTTAGGCACTTTCTTTTATTGTTGCAATATTCCAATTTCCTATGCTAGATCATTGACATCCCTCGAGTATTCAGACATCAACAATGTCGAGATTATCACCACATGCTGAAAAGTAAGAATCTCACCTAACGTGCGATCTTAGGCTCAAAATATAATTGAAATTAGGCTAATTTGATTTCGTATAATTGTTGCAACTGTGCTTTGCAAGCTGAACAGGTATTGTCTCAAAGAGAACTAGACATTCAATGCTTTTGACGTAGTAGTAACTTACAGCGTGTATTCAGTTGATTCTCCATAGTGTCTATGGTTGTGTGCCTGATTTTGAAAATTCTGCTTGTTTTGTGTATTAAAGTTTTGCTCATGTTTTCTAGTTTAGTGCATCTCTTCGACCCATTGCAAATATTCTACCTACTGCATATATGAGAAACATTGTAAGTTTTCCATACTACAAGAACATGTCATATTTCTTCCATGCAATGGTCACTTGCACTACATATTCAAAAGTTGTTTAATGATGCTCGTCATTGTGTAGTTTTGTGCACAACCTAATGGAAAATCCTGACTGTGCATTTCTTGATTGGAACTCAAACACAGCTACCGTATGTACATTTAACAAATGCAGTTGCGCTTGGCCATTTGTTGTTGCTATTGAATTTGTACATGGCATGGGGGAAGACAAGAATATAAGTGATTATATTGGAAGAGAAGATGGTCTTGGAATCAAATACACCAGCTGGGGGGAATTGATGTGGCTTTGGCTAGAAGCCATTTGTTTCAACTATGCAAATTCCATTATGAAATAGGGAATTGCCTTTTCGATGCATTTGCAGTGTTATTGCACTTTCTCTATACATCGACAGAAATAAGAGAGGAAATTGTAAATCATTTTCTTGTTCGTTTAGGTCAAAGAGATCCTTCTACCTACTGTTATCAATGCAAACAGATTTGGCAATTGAATACTTATCATAATTACATGGTGTAGAAAATGTTGATGTATATCTTAACTTAATGTCACAATCTTCCTCACAACCAAATGAGAAAATTGTTCATAGATTGTGGGGTGATACATTTTGAATCAAGTGGTTTTATCACTGGTTAAATGTCCTAGTCATTGTTTGGTCATTGAAAAAAAAGAAAACATACCTTCATTTCAATTCTAGGTAAGTTGGATATTGCTACAATATATTGTTCCATGACCACACACCAGCTTCTGGCCACTTTGAACCACTATCGTCATACAAACCAATGCAAAGAAAAAATTGTGATTTGAATCAAACCTCGCAAAACATCAACATCGCACAATGTCCGAATGCCAAGAATGAAATCTCAACTTTCAAGCAAGTTCTTATGAAACAAGGTTTCAATATCCCTATTTGCATCGAAAGCAATTGTCATGATTCCTTATTTGAATCTATCCCCAAATTAACAATGTTTTCTGATGGCCTAAGTCTCAAAAATGAATTGCCCAGACATTTTACAATTACATGGCATCAAACGATAGTAAAACAATGAAATTTCTACACAGATATGTTAGTCAAAACAGAATACAGAAAAAATACTTGTTTCTAGTTGGAAAGCATATATTGTCCATTTGGCAGAGCCATTTAACACTGGACGCATAGAAGGAGATCACTTTTCTATTCAATGGTTGTGTGAGTTGCTAGATATTAACATATTCTTATGGAACACCAAGCTACACAAAATTGCATTTCAATTCTATCCAACAAATAACAAATCTAATATTATATACCGGATGCAACATGAAATACATCCATTGCATTCGCATTTTCCGCCATTGATAAAAACACTTCCTAAAATAACTCTCTCGACAACCCCCAGTTCTATAGCGAACACATTTATTTTTGTTTCAATGGACAACTCCCATGAGCAGATGCAACTAATGTCAATAGACAGTGGTATTGAACAAGGCATTAGCAATAATCTATGTCAAGAATAAAAAAACGAACATGGAGCCAAAAGAAAGAAATAGAATGCATGATTTCATATAGCACAGAAAAAAACAAAAGAGAATGAACATGGACATACACATTTCTTCCGTTAATGAAAGGTGTCCAAAAACCAAAAAACAATCTGCAATGTCTCGTTGTTAATGAGATATCTAAAAGCTTGCGTTCATTGAAACAAAACATATGCGAAGAAGCATTTTATAGACGTAAAAATAAGGAATCTAAAAAGGAAGAGAAATTGATCGTTACATATTATAAACTTATCCAGGATACTCCTATCCATGCATGTTCCATTTGTAGACAAATACATTTCAAAAGAGACATTTGCGCCATTGACAATAAAATTATGTTGGCATATAAGTTTTTGACAAGCATGACAGAGACAACACCATTTGTCTTGCACAAACAAATTTGTAAATTTTGTAAAAACACCCTTGCAAATGCACAAATGCCAATTTTTGCATCGCCTGCTAAAAACACCCTTGCAAATGTAACAACTAGTTTCACCAAGAACTGCTTTTGCACTGATAAGACAACGTGGTTATAGAAGATCCCAGCTAGGGATGACTGGAACAATTATCAATCCGCCTGCATATTTATATAAAGTTAAAACATCATTTCCTAGAAGCCTGGATGACACTATGACAGTTGCAGTTGTTTTAAAACAAAAATTGGAATACAAAAATGCATTTTTTCCAGAAAATGTTCGTCCAAAGCTTATTATGGTTGCACTAAATGATCTATGCAAAACCAAACTTTACAAAGCTGAGGGTGTTCTTATTAATGCCAGTTGGGAAGAAGTATTTTATGAAACTACCCAACAAGTTTTAACTGTGAAACCATTCATACAGGTGCCAAGTGAAATTGAAAATGGAACAGATCTTGAACCAATAGAAGAAAGTGAAAATGAGATAGAATAAGAACCAGTATCTGAAACATTGGTGCATGGATATGAAGGAAATCATCTAATAGATGAATTGAGCAACGGGATCATAGAAATTGCACCGTGGTCTTCTAAGAATTATCTCCCATTAGGCATTTTCCAAGGTAGGTATTCTGAAGAACTAAATTTCGTGACACTTTTCTTAGGGTGAAATCGACTTGATGAAATTTACAAATAGTTTTGTTATCAACAAATAGCACAATGGGAACTTCTGCATGAAAGTACAGACTTTGAGACACAACCCACCAATATTTTCTTTAAAATAGTGAAGGTCATTATAAAAAAAACATTCCAACGCTATTTGGATATCAATTCTTATAGGAGAATTAAAAGGAAAAAAAAATTATTGCTAAAAGACGTCAAATCATAAAACAATCTTGAAAAACTTATTAAATATCCAATCGAGTATTGCACATTGAAGACAATAAGAACATCACCTGGTTACTTTGAGAATATGAAGAAATATTTATTCACAATGATAAGGCAACTAGGTCGTCCCACTTTTTTGTGACTTTTACCACTCTTAAACATCTTTAGACACCTTTATGTAATGCATTGGAACAAATTGAAAAAAAAAACTTGAAAACTTACACGACAATTGCCTAGAAAATGCCATTGACTCATTGATAAGAAGACACATGGTGCTCTATAGTGGTTACTATACACCTAAAATGGTAGTAATCCTAAAGAATGATAACTTCTTTGAGAGAGTCCAAGACTACTTCTTTACAACTAAATTTAAACAAAGGGAAAATTAACATGAACATGGACTACTTTAGATTCAAAATGCCCCAATTTATGGGAAAAAATCTAATGGCGAGATCACTTCTTTTGTCGATCATTACATATCAACAGATTCATCATTGCTTAAACAATATTTTGTTAAATTTCAAACACATTGTCTTACTTTAGGACATGCAAAAAACATCACCATTCTAAATGCATGTTCAATTTCCCAATGCTCCCTATCGATACTACAATAATCCTAGAACCACTTAAAGATAAATCCAATAGTCTAGTTGACAAAGCAAAACAAATATGCCCTATTTTTTAATCTAAAGAATACTCTAAAAAAAATGTCCTTCACATCATTTCTTCAAGAATTGCAAGTCACTAGAGATGAATACATTTTGCTTTTGCGTTCTTTGGTCACTCATCCTACTTTGATGTTAAAAAGAGATCCTGCAAACATTTTGGATCAACTCAAATGCAAAAGTAATACCAAAATTGTGGCAGGAAAACATTGGTGCATAGTTTATCTTAGATGCCTATGCCACGGCCACATTGGGAAGCTCTTACATAACCAAATTAGATAGACCTATGACAACTGCTTTTAAGAAGATCAAGGAATAATCTCTTTTTGAAAATAATGGAAAAATGGACACAATAAACAAGTTCGGGAACACACTTTTGAACCTGCAACAAATGTCTACTCGACAAGTAGTACATATTATGATCTCCTTGATTTTTCATTTATCTTGTAGAAAGACAATTTTCATCAACATTGCACTAGACAATAAAAAACAGTTGTCCTAAATAGGCCATTGATTCTAAAAAAGATCCTGATGACTCCGAAGACGTCATTTCCCCGTCGATTTTAGAAAAATACATTGCACGCCCTTCTGAACTTGAAAATATTTCTTTGGCAGAGTATGCATCTTCATGTTCCTACATTCATACAAGCACAATAAAAATTGATGGAGGGCACAACAGATAGAGTGGGGGCAAATTATCAAGACAAAACTACACACAATAGAATAACCCAACAAAGGACAAAGGGAAAATGGTACAAACTACCCAGAATAGTCCTTCCATCTTCCATTAACCAAGAACAGGATTTATACAAGTGGTAAACACTCTCGACGCCTCTCAAGACATCTAGAAACCTCTATCAATTATCTTCCTAGAGAAGTTATATAGCATTAACTACACCAGCTGATATTCACATGAACACTAGGCTCGATGTATGTTGTGGCGGTTGGGAATTAATTCCAACACAAAAATACATGTTTCATAAACATGCCTTCCTGTCTTAGTCTCGGCTAGGGTTACAAGCATTCACAATTGTTCAAAAAACACATATCATCAAACTTAAACCTGTTAACACCTTTTCCATTTCCGTTGACTTCGAACCTTGAACTAGTTGTGCTTTGGCTTCTTCATTTTCACTTTCTTTTTTAGCTGTACTGTTTTCTTTGATTCTTCATATCTGCTATCTTCAGCATCCTTTGGCTTCATTCTTACATCAGCATCATCAAAGTTTTCAATGGTTTTCTTCCAATTGTACTCAAAACTTTTAAGCTGTAACATATCCATCTTACATTGAACAGGCTGCTACCATGCAATCAACTGATAGTAGTGCCTGATCTGTTTAGGACTCCATTTTGCAAGGGTTTCATTGCCAAATTGTTCTTCAATTTTTGTCTGCCCAATATGTACATTTCCTTCATCATTTACAGCATTAGCGCTTCCATTCTCATCATAACCATTCATTTTAGCTTCAATTTCTTTAATTATTTTTGCTGTAATTAAACTCATATAATCTTTATTTACATTTTATTCTACCCCATTCAACAATCTTTCTGTTTATTTCAACTTTATACCCATTTTAAACATTTCTTCAATCATATTTTCAAGAGTTTCATCATCTATACATAATTCTTCATCAACTTCTGCAGATTCTGAAATGTTTACTTCTGAATTGTCTTCATGTACTGCCTCAGCTGCAATCCTAAATTTCACTTCATCAAAAACATCTACATCATTTCCATCTTCATTGCATTCTGCAGAAAGTGAACCTTATTCACCATTAATCATATTAAAAATTAATTTCATTTCATTTCAAGTGCAATCTTTTCAGCTTCACCCAGAAATTCTTCATCATAAATTGGCCCTTCTTCAATTTTAATCTCTACCTCAGTTGTTATAATTTCTGCAAAATTTTCATCAATTGCATGTGCTTCAGCATCTAACATATCATTTTGAAGGATTTCGAAACTTTTAATGTCTTCATGAGCTTCATAGAGCTTAACCTCATGACTAGCAAGAGTTTTCTCCTCAACTTCAAATTCAATTTCGTATTGTGTTGCAGTATCAACACAGTTGCTTTCATCTTTCATAACAACAACAACATGAGCTTTGTCAATTTCTTCAAATTTACATTCTGCTTCTATGGGGTGGTTACCAATATTATTGACAATGTTCTCAACAACTACATCAACAGATTGACTGTCAACTCCATGTAACTCAGCCTGATGTTGATCGGTGTTTCTCCCCCTCACATCAAATTCTCTTCTCAAGCATTACCAAGCTTCTTTAGCACTGGTTGCATCAGCAACAATGTGAAAAACACTATCTTCCATGGCTTTCTGAATGAGATATAATGCAGAGGCATCACTTACCTCATCATAAGGTTCATTACAATCATTTTCAACACAATTCAATACACCTTCAGCACGAAACATAGTTTTCATTTTAATAGTCCAAAACTGATAATTCTTACCTGAGAAAATTGGAATGGGTAGAAAATTATGACAGACTTCTTCATTTTTCATCTCTGCTACAGCATACAAATCTGCAATGCAAGACTTGAATTTCTTTTCCTTGGAGAATTTGAGTCTTTTGCTCTTCGCCATCTTTGTCTTGGGTTCTACTGAAAATTCACCGAGCTTCTGCTCTTCTAGTCTCAATTTCGTTAAACATGGGAAAAAAACCTCTTCTTATACACAGCTAAATTTGGCCAGTGCAGGAACACCTGGGATTTCTTCAGAAGATGCCCAAAAATCAGTCAATTCAGTCACAGTGACTTCTTGCAACTAGCTCAACCATTATATTGTGGGAGCACCAACCAAAGAGAACCACTTTTGTGGGTTTTAACCATTCCACAAGATTCTTCAAGCTACAAGCTTCAGAACATTCATCTGCGGCCACAATTTTGGTTACAATGGGCGGGATAAACAACAGGTTTCTCAACCGTTAAACCGATGGGAGCACAATAACAATTTACACATCAGAACCAAGGAGGACCAGGGACTTTAACAGCTTCGCGGACATTGACTGCTTCATCGCAACACCATTCCACTTTCTTCATACAGAGAGCTTCAGCTCACACACCAAGATCCAACCTTCAACAGCAACAAAAGCCTCAGCAAGGGTCTTCTTAAGCCGGATGAACTTCTCAAAGCAAATGAACTTCTCAAATAGCAGGAGTCAAACTCGACCACACTCACCTTCACAATGCTCTACCATTAAACTATGGGAGCTAACAATTGTTACAACAGAGAAGGAAGTCTTCATTTCAACTACTCAACCTGTATCGAAGGGAGCACCTACACATATTCCAACTTCATTCACAAGATACAACACTTCTTTCTCAAAAGAAACATGGCCTTTCAAGCGTCCACATTAGACAACGTGGAAAGACTAGCTTCCAAATTGCACAAGCATACGCTCAACCACACTAATTTCATGCCAAGGGCACTACCTCCATAATGATAGCAAAGGTTTCTCTAATGATAGTTGTAATGTCAAACAGATCAAACCTATTTCAAAAACCAATAAAATTTACTTTGCTTAGAACCTTGATAGACTGTCACAAGAGGCGGATTGCCTTGGAAGGCCCATCCAACGGCAAGGAGAAATATTCAGTGGTGGCTCTCCTTCATCACACAGAATATCCCTTTTACTCAGGGTTCCTTTACCTTACACACATCCTAGACTAGTTCAAATATGGGCTCCCTTAAACATTCTTACCCAAGGACTGTGCGGCAATGAAAATGAGCTTCAGCTCCTTTTTTTTTTCTCCTCTCGTGATGCTACAGGAATGATTTCAGGCTACAACTAGCAAACAGGGTTGAAAGGTGTTAGTTCAACCATGAGCAGAGGAAGCATAGACTGATAATATCACACATCGACAGATGGACACTAAAGAATATGGACGCCACAACAACTTTGCTCTGATAAAGAAAGATGACAGAGCGATTGGCTCTGATAGCAATTGAAGGATGGGGGGCGCAGCGGACTGTGGAAAGACAAAGACCCAAAACAGAAATATACACCACAAAACAGTATTAAGACTCAACACTACATAGTAGCCATTGACGGAATAAGATAGGGCCAAACTGCCCAGAAAACCTCTTGTGACACTGCTCTAATACCATTTGATGGAGGGCACAACGGATAGAGTGGGGGCAAATTA
Source organism: Larix kaempferi (assembly GCA_027924585.1). NCBI lineage: Eukaryota > Viridiplantae > Streptophyta > Pinopsida > Pinales > Pinaceae > Larix > Larix kaempferi. The sequence continues at coordinate 943,589 of BSBM01000767.1, read as the reverse complement.
TCAAGACAAAACTACACACAACAGAGTAGCCCAGTAGAGGACAAAGGGAAAATGGTACAAACTACCCAGAATAGTCCACCCGTCTTCCATTAACCAAGAACATGATTTATACAAGTGGTAAACACTCTCGACGCCTCTCAAGACATCTAGAAACCTCTATCAATTGTCTTCCTGGAGAAGTTATATAGCATTAACTACACTAGCTAATATTCACGTGAACACTAGGCTCAATGTATGATGTGGCGGTTGGGAATTAATTCCAACAAAAATAAATAGACCATGTATCATACGATTCATTCGCTACAACAAAGAAAAGGATCCTGAGAATTTTTCTAGGGAAAAGATCTTGCTATTTGTGCCCCACAGAGACAATTACAAATTGTTAAAAGGCAGCTTCAAAACATGGACTGGAGATTATATCAACTACAAAGAACTAATAGCCAATGTCAAGCAAATGTTCATGGATAAAACAACAATAAAATGGGGCGACCTTGACACTGCAATTGAAACTATTGAATCGTATCTTGAAGAAATGAAACTATTGAATCATATCTTGAAGAAATGCAAGAACCTACTATAACAAACGAAAAAGTGATGCACACACTTATTTTTTAATAGTATGACATTCAACATGATATCATCTACAAAAGCTTATCCCAAATAGAACAACACAACAACATATGCAAATTGAGAAAGAAACCATTTATCCTAGATATGGATGAATACTATGCAATTAGAAGAAACTTAAATAATGAACAACAACCAATTGTCAAAGAAATTATTGCAAGGAAAAAGAACAACCCATTGACATTGATTCACTTGTTCTTTATAGGAGGAGCGGGAATAGGAAAAACTCATACTGCCAAAATAATGTATGGAATCTTGGTGCATTTCCATGACAAAGAAATTGGAAGTGACCCATTTGAAAAAAAAAAGGTCTCATTGTTGCATTTATTGGGAAAGCAACATACAATGCAAATGGATTTGCAATGCATTATGCTTTAAAATTTCCATTGAGTTCATCAAACATGCTCCCGCTAAGTTCAAACACACTAGACCTTCTAACAAAAGAATATGAACAACTACGAGTATTGCTAATTGACGAAATGTCTTTGATAGGATCTTGAATGCTTTATAACATAGAAAAATGACCACACAAAATTATCCATACATCAACAAAGCCATTCGGAAACCTTGATGTCGTATTCTATGGAAACCTTTGTTAGGCACATCGTGTTCATGACTTGTATTTTTTAACAACCAAGATTCTAACAACAAATATTTCCTTATAAATTTTGGCACGACGTTATAAAATGCTATGAGCTAAAAACAATGGTGAGGTAAACAAACCAAACATTCACATCAATATTGAATAGGCTTAGAACATGAATCCAAACAGTAGATGATTACTTAAACCAACATTTCTATAGACAACCACCAATAGATGTAGCATTTCCCTACCTATACCATTGTAATAAATATGTTCAGCAACACAATTCAAAAATTCTATCACTTGTACAGTTATAGACATTTACACTTGTAGCTCATGATAGAAAAGTTGAACCAATTGAAATGAATACCAATGCTCAAAAGTTAATGCAGCTTCCTTGTACAATAACACTAAAGAAAAACATGCTTGTTGAACTAGTCGGTGGAAACTACTCAATTGAACATGGCTTGGTAAATGATGCAGATTCAGGAATCTTCAAAGATTATACACAAACAATCCATGATATTGTTTGGGTCGATTTTGCATATCCAAGAGTCGGTGTGTTGGCATTGGCATGATCCAGTATGCAACATCTTTATACACTTTCCATCATGTGCAATTGGACACCCATCAAAAGAATCACAACACAGATATCACTTGAAAATAAAAAGAATATTATGTGGGCACAGTTCCCAATTCAATTGGCATGTGCACAAACAATACATAGAGCGCAATGACTAACATTGGAAAAGTTGGCATTCTATCCAAAGGGGATTATGAGACATGGAATCGTATACACTGCACTTTCTCGTGTCAAAGATATCAATCGTCCTTATATTATAAAAAAACTAAATGAAAAAAAACTTCTCCATTTGCACAAAAGTTGCTATTAAAATAAATAGATTAGAAAAAGTGCAACTTTGCAATTCGAATATGGACTAGATTCAATTCCAACTAATGGATATGTTCTAGTTTGTTCACTAAACACTTACAGTTTGATTTTCACATTCGCGATGTTGCAAATGAGAGTGAACTAACCAAAACAATCATTTTATGTTTGCAAGAAAGTCACATGCATATGCCACCCAATGAAACAACATTTTATGTTTGCAAGAAACTCACATGCATATGCCACCTAATGCAACAATGTTTGTAAAAAACTACAATCGTATATAATCATGTTGCATGGAATTCTTACGAGGATCATCAAAATCATTTTGATTGTCAACACAAAAAATTACAGAAAATTCGATTGAGGCACTTGTCACTGACCTTAAGCTTTCTAACAAGATGTTGAGGCTTGTGTCTATTTATAATAGACCACATGGCATTGTTGATACACTTCTCTCCATTCTAGATTGCAGTTTGTCAAATACCAAAATCAACATACAAGTTATAATAGCTGGTGACTTCAACATTGACATGTTGAATGAAACATCTTAAAAAGGAAATTGCAAACGTTTATGCAAATGAAAGATCTTAAATTGAAAACAATCAAGGCTACGACCAATGATGTTGCCATGCTTGACCATTCCTAGATGAAGTTAGATGAGGATAATCTCTCTTTCAATATTTCAGGTGCTTATTGGAATTACCATTATGCCATATTCCTATCAGTCCCTTCTGAATGCACTTGATCTATTGCACTGCCACATAGTTTAACATTGAATACTAGACTATTTGTTGTTGCATTTTATTCTTTATGTAGTTTCAATGCCATCAATAAATAAATGCTTGGCATGGAAAACTGCAACTGCAACTTCCATTAACAATTGCATTGTGCTGTTGGAAGCAAATGCAGTAGAAAATTTCGGAAAGTGCTTATCTGTCCAAGGTTTCCTATTTCCTCGGTTTTCCATTGCAACATTGTATTGCTTTTGATTCACCATAAACAGTATCTGGAATTACAATTGTTCTAAATTTTTTTTCTGAAATTAACTTCTGAAGCAATATATCTTTTATAAAGCTCGTTCATTTGTTTCGTTTCAAAAAATACATATACTCAGAAACCGTTAACAAAACAAGTACTATTGTCTATTTATTGGAAACAGAGATCCTTCAACCTGCACTTGACTGCTGAAAACAAAAGGTTCCTGTCCTAAGTTGCCTCTTCATTTCTTAATGTCGTCTTTTTCCTAAGTTGCTAATGTTCTTTTCCCCTTTATTTTCTTCATTAACCTAAAACTTATATTACAGTTGTGTCTCTTGTTTGATGCTACATCGCAAATACAGATGGGAACAAATCTATTCAGAATTCCAAAGAAAAATCCAAAACATTGAAGCATCTCTCATCTGCAAAATACATTGCATATGATGTCAACATCTAGCATTCCATCCAGATAAAAAAGTCCTACTCCTTCGCAAGACGTACAAGAGACAATGAAAATAGCTACAAGATCAATAGCAGTGGCAGTGCCAGCAACCGACAGCCCAAATAAGTTGTTGTCTTTTACGTTCTCAAACTGTTACAAGAAAAATGCATTTAATCAGAATTTTTGTCCTTCTCTTCGAATTCAACTCAAAAACATTGTAGAAAAAATCGTTCCCAACATGCTTTCTTCATCACAGCATTTACTATTAATAGTTGCGCTGTCACTTGTTTTTATTTATGTTTTTGCTTATTGTGTCATTGCAACTGCAGATTAAAACAAGTGGCAATATAGACATCTATTGTCATACAATTATGCACAGGACCACATAACAATTTCTTCGAAGGAGATATCTTGGCATTCTATGGACCTACACAGAGCTTGAGTCAAAAATCCCCTGTAAAGACAAAAATTATGCACGTATATCTAGACAAAAATTATGCACGTATATCTAGTAGATAGACATGGCTTGATGACCATTACAACTACCATAAATGACAATTTAATCAATCGCTTTGGTAGCTATTTATTTCCTGGAAAAAGTATCAGATTCATTGGCTTTGACCTGAAAAATAAAGGAACATATGACCGTGGGGTTGCAATATTCTCCATAATAATACTTCCAAACAATATAGTAGAGCCAATCGAACAAGTATGCAAAATGTGTTGTCTGCCACCAAACATGACAATCAATGAGTTAATTTCATCGGACGAGCACTACACCGTCGGCTCTGTAGTAGTGATTGTCGGCATGTCAATACAACAACAAATAGTTGTATTTGTATACCAGAGATGGTGAAACAACAATTGACTATGCGACTGTAAATTCCGCTTCCCCCTGCATAGATTATATCGCTTGGAATTTCTAGTTCTTTTTTGCTCATTCCTTTTCTGTTAGTCAAGTAAATAAAGGAAAAAAAATCATGTATCTTTCGCCAATTGCATTTTTTCGAGATATCTTATTATTGTTCTCTACTGCTACATCAGATTCAAGTGAACAAATCTTACAAAAAAAAATTCCTTAAAGTACATCAACAACTCGCAATTGATGAACCACCTCTTTATCTATTCAAAAACATTGTAACGAATGGTGCTAGAGGAAGTCACATGATGAAGACCTCTCAGTCCACGTTTATTGATCCTCTAAATGATGATTATGCAATTCATACTTTGATACCAATCATTGATTCAAAAACACAAGTGAGTTAGCAATATTGTCTCGTATTCTGCCAATTGGTATGAAATTTCATAGTTTGCTTTATATAGACTGCGCTCATTGCCCGATTGCACAGTCTACACGCATCAAATGATACTTGCACACATACCACTATACATTATAATAGAGGCCATAGTCAACTGATAAAGGTTCCAATTCATATCTTATAATAGAGGCCATAGTCAACTGATAAAGGTTCCAATTCATATCTTACATGCAAACGCTTTAGCATGTTCAGAATTTGAATTCTTCTAGATGTCACTATTTGAATACTTGCCATATTCTATTGTTTAAAAGATATAGAACAAAGTAGAGAAAAAAAGAGATACCTAAAGAACATGAGAATTTCCTATTCAACACGGAAAAGACTTATGCAGTGTCCATGTTGAAAATATATTCACATCGCATATATTTGTTATGACTGTTTTCTCTTTGCAAATGTTAAAAATACATGGAACACTCAAAACCAGAAAATGCATTTGCACCACCTTTTCAACGCAACTGCAATGAGTGTAAATTGTCATGATTCAAAATGCCACCACGTAAGCATTGTACAACTACAAACAAAAAGTACATATGAACATATTTTTCTATGAAAATTGGAGACAGAAGACGGCCTCATCGAATGCACCGTCCATGGATCACAGTTGAAAGAATGCTTCCTGGCTTTCGCAAATGTATCCTATCAAGAATACTCAATCAATGTTTCCTCAACAATTTTCAATCTCCGCAAACTCTACTATCAAGGAGTCAAGGACTATTTACTCTGGAAATGAGCAATAGAATCATTGACGTGAAAAAATATTGAATACCAGGTAAAACACAACCCTCTTTTCTCACACATTTGTTCCAATGCTTAGACTTTACTGCCCTTGCATTTGACAATGTATCAATCTGCATTTTTGCAATACATGTTTTCATGTGATTCAAAATTTTCATTGCAAATTGCAGTTGATTTGATATCATTAAAAAAAAACTTGAACTAGACCATATAATTGTAGATATCTATGCCTCTATATCTGCCTCCTACCTTGCAACTAAAAAAATAACAATTTTCTTTCAAAGTCAAAAAACTTCTACTAAATGTTAAAAGCAATAAATAAATAGATTACAATATTGGTCTTATACCTCTTGAAATATTGTAACTTTAAAGAATATTATATTTGTACTTTATTATTCCGGAGATGTTTCATTCCTCCGAGAAGATCTTATTGTATATCCGGAGATGTTTATTCCTCCGTCGGAATGTGGTAACTTGGGTTATTAGACTTCCGTAGTGGGGGTTGGCCCTGTATGTGTTATGTGGGTCAAAGGGTTATTACAACACCCTAGAGGGGTTGGCCCAGTTGTAATGGGGTGTTTAACCTAGTGGTAAAGTTGGGGCTGACCTAGTTAATATAAAATACAAGTCGGAGATGTGTATAAATAGAGGAGATGTGTTCCTTATTTTAACACACACTACACTCACTTATGAATAGCGCATAGGTGAGGGAGAGGTCTGCTATGGAGGAGAAGGAGCTCATGGTTGTGGATTACATCTTTGTATTTGTTGGTCATCTATATTGAGGAAGCTTTGCTGGGTTTTCTTCCCCATGAGGGTTTCCCAAGATAAATCTGTGTCTCTTGTGTTTATGCTGTGCTTGTTGTTCTTTCAGTGATCCTGTATATGCTATTATTGTGAAATGGAATGTAATGTTGATATTTTCTGTCCTAGCATATTGAATCTTAACATGGTATCAGAGCTAACCTGAAGGAAGGCAATGTATGGCACTTACAACACTTGCTTCACTTGCGACAATTTGAAGGTTAGGGTTTTATATAGCAAAAAACAAGTCATCGTGGAACTTTCGCTATAAATCCATTTTGGCAAAGGTTCAGGATCTGAAACGTTTATAGGTCGAAGATAACATCCCCATGTACCTTTTGTCGAAAGGACACCCTCAGTTTCGTTGTACTTTGTGAGTTATGATCAATACAAGTTAGGGTTTCTGCCTCTTCCAGATCTCAGTCATAATCAGGTGACCTAGGAAAAAAGGTCATAACTTGGGCTAGGAAGCTCCAAATTAAATTTCGTGAAAAGTGACAGGTAGTGCACAGACTGTACTATCTCAGGTAACATTTTCAGAGGCCGAAGTTGAACCAATGACACGTGGCACACCGTACAAGTTCGCTCTCCCGTTTTATCCCATAAACAGGTCATGTTGCGACACTTGGCATAAATCTCTCTCAGAGGATCCAATTGAGGTCAGACCTGTTGGAATGGAAAGATGACAAGTCAGGCTACCACAAGAAAAATTTTCAGACCCTATGGATCGAAAAGCTCGGAGTTACACCAGAAACAATTAGGTACATATTTCTGTCAAAACAGAATTATTTTTTATCACCTTCATTCATGGCTTCCGGAATTTAGGGTTTCGGAGAAAATTGGAATTTTTGTAATCGGAATCCACGGCTGAATAATCCTCATCGAAATCGAAATTTAGAGACCAAGATCAAAACTTTTGGTTGGTCAGAAGAGTGGGCTTGATCAAATCCTAGTTCGGGATTTTGATCGAAAAGGTGAAAATTAGGGCTTCTTCAAAAGTTGGAATTTTTGAATTCTATGACCATGGCTGGAAGCTCATAAAAAAAATAAAAGTTTAGAGATTTGGATCGAACCTTTTGATTGGGCAGAAGGGTGGGCTTCATCAAACCCTAGTTCGGTATCCTCTCAAGACGATCCAGAAGTTTCAAAGGCAATTTTGAGGGGTCAAATTTTGGAGATTTCAAAATTGAAGTATGCTAGTTTGATCAGCTCAACAAGACACATCTTTCCATCCATTCAGAAGTGTGAAAGTCAAAGTTTGAATTTTTAGGGTTGCTCTGACAAACCCTAATCGAGCTCCAGATCCAGTTTCTGGGGGAGATGAGGCTAAGGCCTTACATAAGAAGACTACAAGAAGTCTCGATAGGTATGACTTAAGGAGATACATGTATGTCTTGAAATTTGATTCTTGATTAAGTTCATAATATGTTTGTCTTCATATTATTTAGGTTAGTACAATGTTAGAATTGTCTTATCACCCTAATAAAAGTATGAATGCATGTGAATGATAGAAGACATTCATTGATTAGGGTTATATGATTGTACTAATGCACTGTGGTGTTGTATGAGGTTGATGTTGTCTGCTAACAAGATACGGGTACATTAAGAAAGACAAATCAAGTTCCATGACCATGATGACATGAAGAAAAAGACTCATCCATAATCCTTGATCATATGGAAGTTCTACTTACAAGGTATGTATGACTTTGTTCTACTATGCTTAACCTATGAGATATGCAGGTTCTAGCACAGGATCTCTAAATCATTGAAGAGAACAAAAGAAGATATTGTTTGACATGACCAAGCTTGATAATCCATGTATGTTTTCCTATATCAAGTTAGAAATCCTACTTTGTTAGGATCTTAGGTAAGTATACCTGTGTATGAAATAATCATGACCATACATACTTAAGATTATTTAGAATTATAATGTTCTGATAATATTGAGATTATACTAATAAATGTATGTTTGTGTATGAGATCATGAGAATGACACTAGTGCACACTTGAGCATGCATAGTGGTACAGGATGGATAGAAGCTCATGACATGGAAGGGAAGTCGAGACCAAGAAGGATGCAACCTCACAAGACATAAAAAGATAAGTATTTGAATTACTGAATAGTCTATGATATTGCTCGTAATAGTTGTATGCATATTTGTATTCCTAGAATATATCATGCTAAGTGTAAGCATTCATATAGCATTGAATAGTATACTACTAATATGCATATGATTGGTAAGTTGAAAAAACATTCCATTGTTGATTGTCTAGAATGAAACCTCTTTGCTGACATGCTGAGAGCTGTGCACGCTCTCGATAGTATGTTCTGGTAGAGATGGAAGGCATCTAGATAGCCACTGTATGCATACAGGATATGGAAAAGTGTTGTGCCAAAGTATTGGTCAAGGTAGTAGCATAACTATGAAAATCATATCTGTATGCATAATAGGTTATCATGTCAACATGATTTGATGATTACGAAGTATTACTAATCATGTACTTAATTTTGATTTGTAGGAAAGATCATGAAGAATGATGAACACTGAACAAGTGATGGATGTTCAACAAGAAAATTTACAAATCAAACATACTATAGAAGGCTCGTGGCTAGAAGATTCTCTTAGAAAGAGGAAGAGGATCATGACGAGATGTTTGCTCCAAGTAGCTAGATAAATACTATTTTCTCAATAGTGTGATTGAAGAAGAAGTTCGAATCGAGAAAACTCCCAGGATTCAATTGAAGAAAGCTCTGTACGGGTACCCAGGATCGATAATCATTTGATGAGCTTAATGATCACCATGGGTGATGCGGATTTCAACCCTTGCTATAAGGTTGAAGATGGTTTCTTTATATAGATGACATGGATGCAAGATGGAACCACAGAGTTTGAATGATATTGAGGCTCACATCAGTAGACCCATCTGACGAGAGATGGCACGGATAGATATGCAGAAGATCACTCAATACAGAGTGTGAATGATGTTCAGTCACAGAGGAAGAATTGATAGCTTCTTGACAAGCTTGGGATTTACCAAAAGTAAAGCTGATCCTAACCTTTACCTTAAGGTTATGGATGATGAACCTGTTATACTATTATTGTATGTGGATGATCTCCTTCTGACAGGGAATGAGAAACAGATCATGGAAAGCAAGAAGAAGCTAGCTACAGAATTTGAGATGAAAGATCTCGGATTAATGCAGGTCTTGAAGTATGGCAAGGCCCAGAAGGAATCTTTCTCAAACAGGGAAAGTATGCTGAGAAATCTTGAAAAGATTTGATGTGTTGGAATGGCCACTCTCATGGGTTCCAACTTCAAGCTGTTAGCGGATGAATCATCAGATTTAGTGGATGTAAATCTGTACATACAGAATATTGGGTCATTGATGTATCTAACGAATACTAGGCTAGATATATGCTTTGCTGTGAACACCTTGAGTCAGTATCTAGTGGAAACTAGATGTGTTCATCTGATAGTTGCAAAGCATGTGATGAGGTACCTAAAGGGTACGATAGACTTTGGTCTATGTTGTCTTGGAGATCATGATTTCAGATTGTATGTCTACACAAGATGTTGATTGGGCAGGAAGTGTATCAGACAGGAAGAGCACGTCAGGTGGATGTTATTGTCTGGGATCTGCCATGATCTTGTAGTTTATCAGAAAGCAGTCAAGTGTGGATCTCAGCACAGCTGAAGCAGAATATATAGCTTCCTGCTCTGCTAGTTGCAAAGCGGTATGGCTTCAGAAATCATTATCAGGATTGTTTGACTTAGATATGGAATCCACTGTGATCATGTGTGACAACCAGAGTTGTATCAAGATGACAGAGAATCTAGTGTTCCATGATAAGTCAAAGCACATAGAGATCTGATACTTCTATATACAGGATATGGTGCAGAAAGGAGCTATCAAGCTCGAGTATGTGAGCACTGACGAACAAATTGTTGATGTATTGACCAAACCTCTGTCTCGAGTAAAGTTTAAGTATTTCCAAGACAAGCTTGGTGTAGTTCAGAAGGACCCTCCTCGAAAGGGGGAGTCATATATTCGTTGATGATGAGATTGCCTGCATCGATAGTGAGGTCGATGATGTGGATACCTATATTGGTGATGCCGATAGTGAGGTTGGTGAATGGTCCTTAGACAGGGTCTAAGTTGACGAGGGGATTGCATCATCCTTGAACACATGTTCTAAAAGGATCCGTAAACATATGTCTCCGAGGAAGAAGAGGGATTGCATCATCCTTGAACATATGTTCTAAAAGGATCCGTAGACATATGTCTTCAAGAATGAGGTCCTTAGTGGATAGGTGGGGATTGTATCGTCCCCAGACTTCGGTCCCTTGAATTGATCCGTAAACCTATGTCTTCGAGAATGAAGTCCTTAGTGGATAGGTGGGGATTGTATCATCCCTGGACTTCAGTCCCTTGAATTGATCCATAGACCTATGTCTTCGAGAATGAAGTCCTTAGTGGACAGGTGGGGATTGTATCGTCACCGGACTTCAATCCCTTGAATTGATTCATAGACCTATGTCTTCGAGAATGAAGTCCTTAGTGGACAGGTGGGGATTGTATCGTCCCCAGACTTCGGTCCCTTGAATTGATCCATAGACCTATGTCTTCGAGAATGAATTCCTTAGTGAACAGGTGGGGATTGTATCGTCCCCGGACTTCGGTCCCTTGAATTGATTCGTAGACATATTTCTTCAAGAATGAATTCCTTAGTGGATAGGTGGGGATTGTATCGTCCCCGGACTTTGGTCCCTTGAATTGATCCGTAGACGTATGTCTCCGAGAGGATTGCATCATCCCTAGGCATGATGAAGTGTCTTAAATGATCCGTAGACGTATGTCTCCAAGAAGTGGTCCTTAGACTTTGTCTAAGTTGACGAGAGGATTGCATCATCCCTGGGCATGATGAGGTGTCTTAAATGATCCGTAGATGTATGTCTCCGAGAAGTGGACCTTAGACTTTGTCTAAGTTGACGAGTGGACTGCATTGTCCCTAGACATGATGAGGTGTCTTAAATAGATCATGTGTGTTGCAGGGTATGCTGCTATTGTGTATACTTGACTGATGAGGATACTTGTATTGATGATATGTATTGATGAGGATACTTGTATTGATGTATTGATACTTGTATTGATGATATGTATTGATGAGGATACTTGTATTGATGAGGATACTTGTATTGATGATGTGTATACTTGTATTGGTGTGGATACTAATACTAATGATCTAGATGACAATGTTGTTGATTGTGATGATCTAGATGACGATGTTGTTGATCGTGTTGATCTAGATGACGATGCTGCTGATTGTGATGATCTAGATGATGATGCTGCCGATCGTGATGATTGTGATGATGATGCTGCTAATCGTGATGGTCTAGATGACGATGCTGCTAATCGTGATGATCTAGATGACGATGATGCTGATCGTGATGGTCTAGACGACGATGTTGATGATTGTGTGATGACGATGCTGATGATCGTGAGGATCTAGATGTTGATGTTGCTGTAGTTGTTCGAGTGCTGCAGAAGATAAAGACTTAGTACTGAAGATGTTGATGTTCCAGTATTGAAGATGTTCCATTAACTGCTTGAGTTACTGATGATGTTGAGAAAGCTTCCAATGATTTATAGATGTATCATGTATGACGTTGATAACTCCTTGCTCATGCAGATGTTGTTATAATATCCTTCTCGTTAAGGGGGAGTGTTGAAATATTGTGACTTCAAAGAATATTATATTTGTACTTTATTATTCCATAGATGTTTCATTCCTCTGAGAAGATCTTATTGTATATCCGGAGATGTTTATTCCTCCGTCGGAATGTGGTAACTTGGGTTATTAGACTTCCCTAGTGGGGTTCGGCCCTGTATGTGTTATGTGGGTCAAAGGGTTATTAGACCACCCTAGAGGGGTCGGCCCAATCAGTTGTAATGGCGTGTTTAACCCAATGGTAAAGTTGGGGCCGACCTAGTTAATATAAAATACAAGTCGGAGATGTGTATAAATAGAGGAGGTGTGTTCCTCATTTTAACACACACTACACTCACTTGTGAATAGCGCATAGGTGAGAGATAGGTCTGCTATGGAGGAGAAGGAGCTCATGGTTTTGGATTACATCTTTGTATTTGTTGGTCATCTATATTGGGGAAGCTTTGTTGGGTTTTCTTCCCCATGAGGGTTTCCCAGAATAAATCTGTGTCTCTTGTGTTTATGATGTGCTTGTTGTTCTTTCAATGATCCTGTATATGCTATTATTGTGAAATGGAATTTAATGTTGATATTTTATGTCTTAGCATATTGAATCTTAACAATACCAAACAACATATGATGTGCAGCTACTTCTCTTGCACTTTGCTACAGGGTTAAAGCCTTGCTACCTTTAAAATTCATAGCATGTTCACAAACACCTTTGCAACACATATTTATTGCTTCATCGCTGAGTAGTATTTGTTTCATGCCATAGAAAATTTCTTTCATTACAAAAAGTCTATGTAGATTGCAATTTTGGAAATTTGCAACCAGATAACCTTTATTCAAATGTTTAAAACAATCCACTTTATTGCTTTACCAGATTGTTGTTTCTGTTTTTGCCCTTATCGCATTGTAATTACCTTTTTAACAAGACATTAATCAAGTGAAAATCTACCACTGTCCTATGCCACTTCAACATGCCTCAAGACATCTATTAAATATTCTCTTCATTGAAATCCTTGTCAATTTTATTTTCCCTTCTTTGTTGTCTATGGCTAGTTACAACTACTTCAAATTAAAAACCAAATAACAGTGTTGTCTTCATTTTCTATTTGCATAATTTTCCTCGACTATCGCAAAAACATATAGAATAAGTGTTCTAGAACTAACAATGCCAGTGCTAGAAATCCTGGCATTACCCATAGCAATACACAGGGGATTCACTAGCAAGGCAATATCATGTCACGTCCATTCATATTGGGGGTTTGAATACTCTTAAAAACCTCAAAAATATATTGCTATGTAATAAGGGGTCAAGGGGGTTTTTTAATTTGACATAGCAGTATAAATATTAGGGGTTGTTTTATTTGGGTGGGATAAGGAATAGCCTCCAAATCGTGGGATGGATTCATACATCCAAACCATGGGCTCAATTCATACCTACCTAAAACTTATGAACCCTTCATTTTTATTTGATATTGCTTATGATCCTATGTTTTGCATAGATATGATAATAATGTACCAATGATAGTATCGATAGAATTCTCTTTGGATTACTATACTTGAGAAATCCTCATTTGATAGCTTATTTAGGCTTGGTTTGAATTGATGTTGTTTTCATCTTTAAGTTAAGATATGTAGCTAATCGAGAGTTCCAGAGTTGAACAATTGTATTGTATTTTTTGTAAGCATTCAAGTAAAATGTATAACTCTTCATTTTTTAGGTTGGGGTTTAGGTGGGTATTGATATTCAATCAAACCTTGCTCCACAAAAACCAAGAAAAGTGAGATCAATATTTCTTGGCTCACTAGAACCAAGATGTTTGTTTTGCTAGGAAGGTAGGGGAGTCCATCCATGAAAGGGTTTCAATTTTTCCTTTTTATGGAGTTTAATTATTAAGCTTATAGAAAACATGAGCTCTCTATGGCTATACTTGTATTTACATGATATAAATTTGGTAGATTGGCAGGCTGTGGTGTGAAACATTTGTGATTCTCATATTTTCTAAGCATTGCACTAACTAATGGACTATGAGTGTTTTACAGTATTTGTTATGTTAATCTCTTGACTGGATTTCCTTTTACACATTTTTCCTCCCCTAGTACTATTTAGTTGGGTTTTCCATTATCCAATGCTACAAATTGATCAGTCGTCCTTGCAATCCTTGTGGGATCATTATTAGCATTGCACTACTATTTTATTTAGCATCTTGTTTGCTTATACTACGATGTGTTAGGGTTCTTGTTTGTTACAACTTGATAAGATGATATAAAGGTGGTATTAAAAATGGGTTGATAAAATTTGATACCTACAATATCTGGTGAAACTAGGGGTTTTCTTAATTGGAAAGGCATATTCGAAGGGGGGTACAACAATGTAATTTTAGGAGGGATTTTCCAATATTTACTGAAATTATGAATATTCTTTAATATCATGTAAACAATCATGCTATATAACAAGTTCACTAAGTGAACCCCCCATGTAGCAATAGCGAAAAAATTACATGCCATGTACTGTCCATAGCAATAGCCACATTGCAAGTGCATATGATATTGCTATCTTGTTTCATGTTTTAACCATTGTATACACATAATGTGCACTTGCATGTTCATATAAATCCAAACAACAAAAAAACAAATGGCTAATGGTTTGATTTTTTTTGTCTCCTTTTCTTTTGCAAATATCATCTCCAAAACTGCACACGGGTTTTTGAACAGCTAAAACCAATCCAACTATAACCTTTCCAATGCTATTGATAGCTTGCAAGTCATTTTCGAGTTTGATTAGCTAAAATTATTGACGATTTCATTTTTCAGCATGTGATCTATTTTATGGCGCTTAAATGCTTCATATCAATTGCCTATATTTTATAGAATGACAATTTCTAATGGAAAACAATTAAATCAAATGTTTTGCTTATGGTTGAAAACAAAATTTTGAAACAATAGATAACTTCAAACTCTGCTTTCCTGTGAATTTGCATGGGCATCATTTCCTTGTGCCTAGATTTGCAAATTATTAAACTCTTACAACCAAGATAGATTCTTACATTTGGTTGTAGCATGCACAATATTCAAGGTATTTCTCGAATCTGTCAACTCTTTGAACCAAATATCTCTTCTTTGAAATGCTTGTCAATTTTATTTTCCCTTATTTGTCATCTATGCCTAGTTACAACTACATCAAATCTAAAACCAAATAACACTGTTGTGTTCATTTTCTATTTGCATCATAGTACGGTTTCATTTCCTTGACTATGGCATAAACATATAGAATAAGTTTTCTAGAACTAACAATTCCAATGCTAGAAATATTGGTACTGCCCATAGCAATAGCTAAAAAACTACCTGCCATGTATTGTCCATAGCAATAGTTATATTGCAAGTGCATATGCTACTACTATCTTGTTTTATGTTTTAATCATTGTATACACACAACTCTTACAACTAGGACAGATTCTTGCATTTTCTTGTAGCATGCACAACATTTAACGCATTTCTAGAATTTTTCAATACTTTGAACCAAATCTATCTTCATGATTTCAGTTATTGTACTTCAACATTAAAATAAATACAACAACTTGCAACCTGTTGCAGAAGATTGTGTCTAATTTTTCTTACTTTTACAGCTACATCTACTTAGCTTATGTCTACTACAGCCCTGGAATAGTGTCCATAGCAGTTTCCTGATTTTTCCCATGCCTTTCAATTGTGATTGCACATTCACAACTAGTGAGATTTATACATTCTAAATCAACACATCCATAAAATTTTCTAATGGCTATTGATAGTTAGCAACTTGTTAGTGTCTTAGACTCTTCTCCCATAATTTTCTTCTTCTTAGTTACATTGAATGGTTCTCACATGTCTATTAATATCAGTAAGCATGTAGCCATTCTTGCGCTCTACTATTGATCACTTTAATAAATAATGACTTTGTTTTATTCCTTGCATTATAATAAGTTGTAAGCTTCTTGACCATAACAGGCCCATTGACATAGTCCACAGATTTATGTGAATAAGTTGGCTTTCATCGTTGATTTCAATTGAATGCACATGCTGCAACAGAAATGGTTGCTTGTGACAAATGGTTAGATTAGCAAATGAGTCTCCTTTTGGTTTTATCTTTCCCTTGCATGTGAAGATGTCTTTGCTGCAACACATGCCTAAATATCCACATTCTAAAATAGATATGTTTATTGCTATACTATATATATATATATATATATATATATATATATATATCATGTTTACTTGCTCTAGATATGCATTGAACCAAATCTCTCTAACATCTATTATTGATTAGTTGTTAAACTGTACTTTTCACTTCAAAATAAGATATTTATGACAACTAGCACTACAAATAAATTACATCACTTGCACATGTAAAAAGGAAAATTGTGATAATTAAGAATTGGATTGCCTCTTGTGCCTATAAATACTTTCCATTTTTCCTGCATTGAACCTGTGCATGTTAAACTAGTGTGCAATGGAAATTATGCATTGTGGTGTAATGCATATGTTAATCTAGGATGCAATCACAATCATGCATTATGTCTACATGCAAACACACGAAAAATGAATATAGACTTCATTTTGTAACTCTAATATCTCTTACTTTCATGCACATATTGATTTTGCAAATTTCATCAAAATAAATGTGCAATGATATAGGACATTGCAAATAAAACCATTTATTTACAAAATTGGAAATAAGCATGTTATTTGTATATCCGTTGTTGTTCTCACCATAACTTGCACACCATGTGCAGGTACCACTGCAAGAATACATAAAAAACGATCAACAAATAGAAGAAGAAAACAACTTCTTTTACAAAAATGGACAAAACAATTTATTTTTTTCAAATGCGATTAAATCACCTAGATCATGTGCATTGCATTGCTCGTGCAATTTTCTTTGCTAGATAGTGCACCTAATGAAAAGAATTGTGTTGGTAGTAGTCCAAGTAAAGGAAGTAATGAAGGAAAGTACAGTTAGGCGAGGCCTGACATTAACTAGTTTTGGGAGAAAAGTGACTCCGCAAATCATGGGCAAAGGGTATGGAGCGAAGTGTAGTCGATAAGAAAGGACTTGTTTCCTTAGTAAATACAAATTACTAAGGATAGCCAGAGGTCGTTGATGCAGTTAAAGGCCGAGCGGCGACTTGACTGCTACAGGAGCAGAAAGTAAAGAAGCGGAATGGTGTAAAGGACATGCCACTGCAAAAGTCAGAAGTGCGTTGTTAGAGAAAGTGTCAGGGTCAGAAGAAGCGGCACCAAAGGGACAACAAAGTTAAATCTTAGCATGGTCTACAGAAGAACCACGCGAGGTTTTTGGGTTTCGGGTACTATGGGGGTTGGCCCATAGTTATTGTAATATGTGACCTTTGGGAACATCTATATATAAGGGTATTTTTGTATAAGGAAGGGTTGGTTGGGTGTTGTTATGCTATTATTGGGTATTTGGTTGGTTGGGTGTTGTTATGCTATTATTGGGTATTTGGTTGGTTACAACCTAGAGATAAAAAAGAGAGAGCAGACTCTACAGTTGAGTGCATAGATATTAGATTGTAGAGAAGAGTCTGCAGCTAAGTGCGCAGACTAGAACTGTTACCCTTCCAAGTAATATAAGAATAGTTCCTGTGGATGTAGCTCCCGCCTAGGGGTGAACGACATAAATCTATTTGTTATGTGTATGATTTTATGACATGTTTTGTATAAAAGTTATGATGGGGTTCTGTATTTGATTTCATGTATGAGTGAATGGTAATTACAGGTTAAGTAAATGGACCACATGTGCATGAATAATGAAGGGAAACTTGTATGATAAATGCGTAGTTAATTGGTAAAGACAGTAGAGAGTCAGCGTAGTTCTGTAGACTGTTGGTAACTGCAAGGTGCGACATCATCTGTTTATTATATTCGGTTACTAGATGTTAAGTAAGAAGACATGTTTAGAGGTTGTTAACCACATCAACACGTCACAGCGGTTACAGAAACATGATTCTGTAACCCCCTATCTTTGCTTCGGGTGAGACTTCGACCTGGTTACAAGTCGATGCCGAAAGGGCCAGTGAAAAGGGTTTTGTTGTTGCCGCGATAACTTCGTCGAACCCGGGTCAACCCAAGCAGACCAAATAATGGTTATGTTGCCAACATTGGACTGTTATATCAGTGATATTCTATGTTGATGTGGAATCTAGAGAAGAGTGAACTACAGAACTGGGTGAGTCAAATAGAACGTGAGTTTGCAAAGAAAGAAAACATACATCCTTGGCTTACTACAGAATAGTGGCTACATAGACATATATTTACTAATTTGCATGAAGTTTTCTTCACATATTTTTCTAATGAGTTATTTGAGTGGATATCCAGGGTAGCCGAAAGAAAAAGTTGTTTCCAAGGTGGAGAACCTACAGTTTGGAATCCAGAATTGATTCAGAGGCTTAAAGGAATTAATAATTAGATTTCAAGAGCAGTAGAATTTTGGATGGATAGCTTGTTGGAAGGATATATTACAGAGTTTATTGTGGACACTTTGAAGACTTACAGCGCAGCCGAAAGATACTTTTGCAAAGGATTTAGAGGTAAGTACTTGAAAAACCTGAGTTTATGCATTAAAATTCTACTTAATTAAAAAGGTGTATTAAGAATGCAACCAGATTCTTAGGGTTTGAGTCTGTAATGTTAAAAAACACAAATAGTGACACAGATGAAGACATTGGAATTTTGCGTAGTGGAAAAAGATATAAACAAATCACTAGAAAGAGCTCTCGCGAAGTTGAACCTTGCACATTCCTAGAAACTCAGTTAGAAAGTGATAGAAATTCATCTCAAGTTGAGTCCGATAGTGAGACAGAACCTAGACATATTGGCTATAATCCTATTACTCTGTAGAAACCTATAGTTGTCGAAAGAGATAGTACTAGTTCGCAGAACACTAGTAGTAGCAATACATGAACGAGCACAAAGAATCAGCTAAGTGGTGGTATATCTCCACCATTTCACTCCGCGGGTAGTACTGTAGTATTTCAGAACCCTACACCTCCTAGAATAAGAATGGTAGACGATATAAAGCTACCTGTTTTTAAAGGAACTGGTCTAGAAGATCTAGAGCAACATTGGTTTCTCTGTGACACTGTCTGGAACGTTAAAAAAGTACAAGATGATACTATAAAGCAAGCTCAATTAGTCACCACATTCAGAGACATAACTTTAACATGGTTCATGAAATATTTTGTTGGACAGAACATAACACTAGCTGATATCATAATTGCATTTATTAGAGAATTTAAGAAGCCTAAATCAGAGTCTCAATGCATTACAAAGTTGAAATAAATAAAACAAAAACCTAATGAGACTATGTGGGAATTTGATCAGAAATTCAAAGCCTTATTGGATCAAGTCAGCTTTGACATAGCACCGTAACAGCACCAAGAATGGTTTATCATTGCGTTGTTGCCCCACATTAGATTACCATTGATGCAACAAAAGGTTGCTTCGCAAACAGAAGCATTGTAAATTGCAATGAAGCTAGAAGCTTTTCCCATAGGAGAAAATAGTGTAGGAATGGTACAAATACAGACATAGCTAGGAAACCTGACATTACAGTTAGAGGATATACAAAAAGGAAAAGAAGTAAGAGAATAGGTTTGGTGTACTAAATGTAAAGGAGAAGGACATTCCAAGGAACATTGTCCTGTATTCATAGATTACCTCACTAGTGGGGTGCCGAACCCATTAAATCAACCTCAAGGACCATGATGCGATATTTTTCGATGCAGAGGACATCGACTAGAGGACTATTAAATACTTCAGAAGTATGTATAGACACCAAAGAACTTGTACTGCACATTTTGTAATTCAGTTGGCCATGACAACACCAACTGTAGAGCATACGACCTTATGATAGAAAGAAAGAATAATGTCTACAGAGTCCAAGGATAAACACAGAACAATAATGAGAATGCATAGTCTGATCAAGGTACATACAAAGGACGTGGTGGATTTAGAGGAAGAGGATGCAATACTGGCCAAGGATGAGGAAGAGGCTAGATTGACTGTTACAATTGTGCTCAACCTGGACATTTGGAAAGATATTGTCAGAACCCATGCACTACGTGTAAGTATTGTAAACCTTATGACCATATCATTGAAGCATGTCACATTTTGCTAGGAAAAATGCAAGAAAAAAAGACCGAAAGGACAGAACCAGAATATTCAGATGATCACAGCTGAGAAAAGAAACGAAGATCACAACATCCATGTTGTGATGCCAAGTGGAGCTTTGAACGGAGATGATGGGACAAACGAAGCTTCGACTTCTGATAATCATATAAATGGGCCAAATCCTACTGATGGGGATTGGGTGAGAAAATCAGTTGAAAAGAGACCTGTATTCGACACTAACAGAGAAAAATAGGTATTCATGGAAGAAAGAAAAGGATTTCAGGACTCAAGAACTTCAAACACAAGTATCCCTTTGTGAAGTGAGCAGACACCTGCACTAGGTATGCTATCCTTATATGATGGGTCGCATGCTTCACCAGAGCAGACAAGACATGTAACAAAGTTTCTACAGAGCTGCATAAAGATGCTAAGGCATGAGCATGCCTTAGGAGAATTATAGAACGTGTTGGGATATGACGAACAACATAGTACAATGAACGACGCACATAGAGCATTCCATCACATTAAGAACCATAAAAGGACAAGAAGAGAAATTAGGTTAAGCGTGCAGATTGGATATTTTGAAATGAACCAGGTCATTCTTGATTTGGGCTCAAAGGTGAACGTGCTAACAAAACAAACATGGGAGCTAATGGGGAAAACAAAGTTATCTTGATCTCCTATACAATTGAGACTAGTTAACCAGCAGAAGGTTATACCTTTTGGGATATTATCAAGCGTTCATGTTAACATTGATTGAGTGCGAAGTAAAGCATACTTTGAGGTTATTGAGATCATAGATGACATAAATCCTTATCCTACATTATTATGGATTGATTGGGAATTTGATAACCTCACAATTATCAACTTGAAGAAAAAACAAATGATATTTGAAGGATAGAATATCAGGGTTATTGCACCCCTGGATCCTTCACAAGAACAAGGTATGTTCAACAAATAAGAGAAGAATGCAGAGCTCAAGAAATTGATAGCATCTACAAGATGACAGTTAATCAAGCAGATTACATTAATCCTATAGAATATGGAACATTAAGCTGGAGATGTGACATCTCTTGCGTATTAGAGTCAGACGTAGGACTGTAAAACTGGCAGAGTAGAATGCATGAAATATCTATTAGACGATGTGCAAAGATAACAAAGTCACTCTACTGGATTGGAACAGAGGTAACTACAATTCCTACGTATGATGGTTTGAGTAATATTCATGTATTCTTTCATGAATATCTAGCAGCAGTTTTAGATGAACATAGGCTATTAGATCTAGACATAGCATTGTGAGCTACACCTGCTAGGTGGTGGGTTGCGCACAAAAACAAATTGCGCACATGGAAAGAATGTAACCGCTTAATGGAAGTTATATAAACTGAGAATGTACAAGAAAATTATAGTGGACAGACTGATCCTAGAGATCATATAGAATCTTGCTTGAAAGCATGGAGGCATATACCAAAGACATAATGGGTCCATATGTTTGTGCACACATTGGATCCAGTAGCAAAAAAATGGTACATAGAAACAGAACTTCGACATGGTACAACAGACTGGCACATGGTGATAAAGAAATTTCAGCTAACTTTCAGTTTTGAGGATGACTGTCCGAGAATTAATGAGGCTCTACAAATCATTAAAAAGAAAATATTTGATGATGTCACATTTCCTGTGTATAATCAACCAGATTGGGCAATATAGTTGGAGAATGCCCTTGAGTGTTATAATTTTACACTGGATGAAAATGAAAATGAAGTTCCTCGTGAAGTAAATATACCTGAATCTGAAGGAAAACGCGATGTGCAAGGACCTGATATAGAAATTCCAGATAAGAGTAACCCCATTAATACTAAAAAGATAAAAATTAGAACGGATGATGAACCAAAGTTTGCCTCTATTGGAGATTACTGGGATGAAGAAACAGTGGGACAGATCGCAAACCTACTACGTGAATATCAGGACTTGTTCCCTACCAATGTTTCTGAAATGAAAGGCATTTTAGGTGACTTGGGAGTTATGAAAATACCTCTCGAGCATGATGCAAATCCTATCAAGCAAAGACCTTATAGACTGAACACCATATATAAATAAAGAGTGAAAGAAGAAATTGATAAAATGCTCGAGGCAAGGATCATTGAACCGGTAGAAGATTCAGAATGGATAAGCCCCATGGTGATTCAAGACAAGAAAGACAAAGGTAAAATCAGAATTTGTGTGAATGTCAGAAAATTGAATGATGCATCTATGCATGACCCATTTCCTATTCCATTCACAGATAAAGTACTAGATAATGTAGGTGGACAGGAAGCATACTCTTTTACTAATGGATTTTTGGGCTACCATCAGATCAGAATTGTTGCGGAAGACGGGCAAAAGACTACATTTGCTACTAAATGGGGATCATTTAAGTACACTATTATGCCTTTTGGATTGAAGAACACACCTACTATCTTTTCAAGAGTGGTTGTAGATGCATTTAAGGATTATATTCATAAATTATTAGAAGTTTACTTTGATGACTGGACTGTATTCGGTCTTCTGAAGAACCATCATGTAAACTTAAGGATGATGTTAGCGAAGTGTAGACAGGATCATATTTCCTTGAAATTGAAGAAGTGTGTCTTTTGTGTTCCTTATGGTATTTTAATAGGAAACATAGTATGTAAACAAGGATTGATGGTTGATCCAGCAAAAATAGATATCATAGTAAACCTCCCAGCTCCTTATTCAGTTAAGCAGCTACGCACTACATTGAAACACATAGGATATTATAGAAAATCCATTAAAGGATATGTGCAGATAATTGCACCCATGGAGAAACTATTGAAAAATGAAGCGAAGTACAACTGGACTGAATATTGACAAAGAGGATTGGACACACTGAAAGAAAAGATGGTTGCAACGCCTATTTTAGTCTTTCATGACTGGACTAATCCATTTCACGTACATGTATATTCTTCATGTTGACTCAAACCCAGTCGACAGGGGTTCCCATCACTGTCGACACCAACCCACCACGATCTCCCTGAGCACTGGCCCAGACAGCAACACCTGCAGAGCAGATGAGGTCTCACCCGAGTGTTAAGTTTAAACTAATTTGACTAGCAAGATCACTGAAAGAAACATAATCACAAGATAGACAAAGATATTACCCTGGGAAACCCTCATGGGGTAGAAAACCCAGCAAAGCTTTCCTCAATAAGATGATCAACCAAAATACAAGATGTGCTCCAAGACTTGACCTCCTTCTCTACCTCCTATGCAGACCTCTCAAACACAAGTGCGCTACTTTCTGAGCTGAGCAAGTGTGTGATAAGTGAGGAGCAATCTCCTCTACTTATACTAGTTCTAGACTTACTAAATTCCCTTATGGGGCCGACCTCTCCCAATGAAGTCTAATAACCCCTAATTAATTAACTCATGGCCGACCCCCACATGGAGGATCTAATAACCCTGGTTACCACAATTCATCGGAGGAATAAACATCTCCGGATACATAATAGGAACACCTGGGAGGGATGAAACATCTTGGGAATAATAAAGTACAAATATAATATTCTTAGAAGTTACAATATTCAACACTCCCCCTTAACGAGAAGGATATTATAACAACATCTGTAGGAGCAAGGAGTCATCGACTACATCATACATGATACATCTATAAATCATCGGAAGCTTTCTTCAATACATCATCATCAGTAACTCAACCAGTTACTGGAACATCAACATCATCAGCATCGTCATCGCACGATCATCAGCATCGTCATCACACGATCATCAGCATCGTCATCGCACGATCATCAACATCGTCATCACACGATCATCAGCATCGTCATCCCATGATCATCATTATCGTCATCGCATGATCATCAGCATCGTCATCACATGATCATCAGCATCATCATCACACGATCATCAATATCGTCATCGCACGATCATCAACATCATCATCACACGATCATCAGCATAGTCATCACACGATCATCAGCATCGTCATCATACGATCATCAGTATCGTCGTCACACCATCATCATCATCTAGATCATCTCGATCAATAGTATCATCATCACAACATACTCTGCAACACACATGATCCTTCCTTTCGGAATTACGGGATCATGGACAATCCTTCCTTTCAGAATTTATGGGATTCTAGTCCATCAACTCTGGTGATCCTTCCTTTCAGAATTACAGGATCATGGACAATCCTTCCTTTCAGAATTACGGGATTCTAGTCCATCAACACTGGTGATCCTTCCTTTCGAAATTACGGGATCATGGACAATCCTTCCTTTCAGAATTAAGAGATTCTAGTCCATCAACACTGGTGATCCTTCCTTTCGGAATTACGAGATCATGGACAATCCTTCCTTTCGGAATTATGGGATTCTATTCCATCAACACTGGTGATCCTTCCTTTCGGAATTACGGGATCATGGACAATCCTTCCTTTAAGAATTACGGGATTCTAGTCCATCAACACTGGTGATCCTTCCTTTCGGAATTACGGGATCATGGACAATCCTTCCTTTCAGAATTACGGGATTTTAGTCCATCAACACTGGTGATCCTTCCTTTCAGAATTACGAGACCCAATCTTTACAAAGCTATCACACTTGGACGATCCTTCCTTTCGGAATTACGGGATCCTTGTCCACTATGGACTTCATTCTCGAAGACATAGGTCTACGGATCAATTCAAGGGACCGAAGTCCGGGGATGATACAATCCCCACCTATCCACTAAGGACTTCATTCTTGAAGACATAGGTCTATGGATCAATTCAAGGGACCGAAGTCCAGGGACGATACAATCCCCACCTGTATCCTCATCAATACAAATATTGTTAGTACATTACTAGTACAAGTACATACAAGTATCCTCATCAATACATGTATACATATCATCAAAACATGTATCCTCATCAGTACATCAATATAAAAACAAATATCCTCATCAATACATCAATATAAAAACAAATATCCTCATCAATACATGTATACATATCATCAAAACATGTTTCCTCATCAATACATCAATGTAAAAACAAGTAATATAAGTATTCTAAGTATAAGTATCCTAAATCTAAGTAATCTAAGCATATATAAATATCTAGGTGTAATAAATAGGTATCCTCATCATCGACCTTGCTGTCGATGAGGGCAATCTCATCATCAGTGACTAAATCACTCCCCCTTTCGAGGAGGGTCCTTTTGAACTACACCAAGCTTGTCTCGAAAATATTCAAATTTCACTTGAGACAGATGTTTGGTCAATATATCAGCAATTTTTTCCTCAATGCTCACATACTCGAGTCTAATAGCTCCACTCTGCACCATATCTCGTATGTAGAAATAATGGATTTCTATGTGTTTTGACTTATCATGGAATACTGGATTTTCTGTCATCTTAATACAAATTTGATTGTCACACATGATCACAGTGGGATCCATTTCTAATTCAAACACTCCAGATAATAGTTTCTGAAGCCACACTGCTTCACAACTAGTAGAGCAAGCAGCTATATATTCTACTTCAGCAATACTGAGAGCCACACTAGATTGTTTCTTGCTGAACCATGAGATCATGGCAAATCTAAGATCATAACATCCACCTGATGTACTCTTTCTGTCTGAAACACTTCCTGCCCAATCATAATCTGAGTAACCATGTAATCTGAGTTCATGACTTCCAAGATAATATAGACCAAAATCTAATGTACCCTTTAGATACCTCATTACATGCTTTGCAGCTATTAAGTGAACCTTTCTAGGTTCTACTAGATACTGACTCAGGGTATTTACAACGAAGCATATATCTGGTCTGGTATTTGTTAAATACATCAATGACCCAATGATATGTCTATGTAAAGTTACATCCACTAATTCTGATGAGTCATTAACTAATAAATTCAAGTTGGAGTCCATGGGAGTGGCCATGTCTTTACACTCCAACATATCGAATCTTTTTAGAATCCCCACAGCATACTTACCTTGATTTAGAAAGATTCATTTTGGTTCTTTCCATACTTCTAGACCTAAGAAGTACTGCATTAATCCGAGATCTTTCATCTCGAATTCTGAAGAAAGCTTCTTCTTGCATTTAATAATTTGATTCTCATTTCCTGTTAGAAATAGATCATCTACATACAACAGTAATATAACAGGTTCATCATCCATAACTTTGAGGTAAAGATTAGGATCAACTTTACTTTTGGTAAAGCCCATGCTTGTTAAGAAACTGTCAATCCTTCCATACCAAGCTCTGGGAGCTTGCTTTAATCCATACAAAGCCTTTTTCAGCTTGCATACATGTGTTCTTCCATCTTTAACCTCAAATCCTTGTGGTTGTTCTATGTACACTTCTTCTTCAATCACACCATCCAGGAAGGTTGTCTTAACATCGATCTGGTGTAATTTCCACTTCATCATAGATGCAAGTGCCATGATAGTTCTAATTGAAGTGTACCTAGCAACTGGTGCAAATGTTTCTTCATAGTCGATTCCCTCTTTCTAAAAGAATCCTTTGGCTACAAATATTGCCTTATATTTTTCAATGCTACCATCTGCAGCATGTTTTATCTTGAATATCCATTTGGAAGAAACCACACTTTTATCTTTTGGTTTGGGAACTATATCCCAAACATCATTTTTCATTATTGACTGGTATTCTTCTGTCATTGCTTCTACCCACTCATTCTTCTAAGCTGCCTCTTCATAGCTAGTAGGTTGTTGATCCACAAGATCACACATCAAGGCCACATAGTTTGATACTAGCTTTGGTTTCTTTCTTTCTCTAGTGGAGCCTTCAGGAGCTCCATATTTTTCAGCTCCTTGAATAATGTCTCTAGCCCATGCTGGCCTTCTTTTTCTAAATAAATTTGTAATGGGGGTTCTTGTGGTTCTAACATGTCATGGTCCTCTGGTGCATCATCTTCAGGGATGGGTACAGCTTTTGTGATTCTAGGAGATGTATCTTCTTCATAGATTTCTTCAAGTTGGCATTTCCTAGATTTCTTGAGGGCTGATTCTTCATCAAAAGTTACATCTCTACTTATTTGCATATGATGAAAACCAGGTATGTAAATTCTGAAAGCTTTGGATGATTCACAATATCCAACAAATATTCCCTTCTTACCAAAATGATCCAACTTGGTTCTCTTTTCTTTTGGAATGTGAATGTACACAGGACATCCAAATATTTTGAGATGACTTACCTCAGGCTTCTTTCCAGTGAACACTTCTTCTGGAGTCTTGAATTCAAGAGCACTATGGGATAGTCTATTTTGTACATAGACTGCTGTCCTAGCTGCTTCAGCCCATAGATACATGGGTAGATCTTGGTCATGTATCATAGTATTTACAGCTTCCATGATAGTTCTATTCTTTCTTTCAGCAACCCAATTTTGCTGGGTATTGTAGGGAGTGGTTAGTTCCCTCTTGATTCCAGATTCCTTACAAAAGTCTTCAAATTCCTTTGAAGTATATTCTCCACCATTATCTATTCTGAGAATCTTGATTTTCTTTTCTGAGAGATTTTCTATTAAGGCCTTGAACTATTTGAATTTTTCAAAGACTTCATTCTTTCCTTTTAGAAAGTATATCCAAGTCTTCCTTGAATAGTCATCAATGAATGTGAGATAGTATTCAAACCCACTTAGGGATGTGGTGGGCATTGGTCCACATACATCTGAGTGCATTAACTCCATAATGTTCTTAGTCTTTGTTTCACTCTTTGGAAAAGGGTTCTTGACATTCTTCCCCTTTTCACATCCTTTGCATGAGCCATTATGGTCAATCTTTAAGTCTGGTAATACTATGACCCCCTTGCTCACATAGGGTAGGGCCTTGTAGTTAATGTGAGCAAGCCTTCTATCCCATAGCTCACTGGGGCTAGTGGTTTCATGGACAAGGGAAACTTCTGGGTGACCCTTGAGTTTGTAAAGAACTCCTTCTTCACCAATAACAATTGCATCCTCAATTGATTTTCCTTTGGGCCACATAAGTACTTGTCCATCAATAAATGCAATTCTAAAACCTTTCTTATCTAGTGTTGAGATAGAAAGTAGGTTCTTCTTCAAACCTGGTACATATAAAATTTCTTTCATATTTGAAGGTGTTCCAGAATCAAGCTTGTAGCTTGCTTCACCAATTCCCTTAATGGGATATTGATAATCATCTCCTAGAGATACTTTTTGTGGAGAATACTTTTCTTCAAGTCTGGAGAGAGTTTTCTTTTGACCTGTCATGTGCTTTGAAGCACCACTATCAATGAGCCATGTATCTTCTCCAGGAGACACAAATCCAAAGAGTGCAAAAAATAGAACATACTCTTCTGCATCTTCTTCTTCATTCCTTCTAGATCTTTTCCTAGGGAGGGGCCTTTCTTCTTCTTTTTCATCTCTTTTGGATCTTTTCCTATGAGGCCTTACTTCCTCTTCTTCTTCTTCTTCTTCACTATCATCTTCTGCAAGATGTGCTTGATGTCTTTTGTAGTGAAGATTTTTCTTCTTCCTTGAAGGACAAAATCTAGCAATGTGTCCTTCTTTATGACAATTGAAACATTGGAAAGAAGAGAATTTTCTACTTCCTTTCTTCTGAAATATTTGTGGATATTGAGACTCCTTGTGATTATCCTTCTTAAAGTAAGATTGATTCCTCCTTCTCTTAGTGTGTGTAGCTAAGGCTTGGTCATCCTCCTTGAGAAGGGCTTCTCTGTTGGCTACCCTAGCTTCTTCTTGAACACAATCCTCCCATACTACATCAAACTTCATACTTTCTTTTCTGGCACACATAGTTTGTATAAATGACTCCCAAGGTCTAGTGAGACCATTTAGAGCAGTCATTACAAGTTCATCTTCATCAAGAGTATCACCAATGGCATCTAGTTGTTCCTTGATTTGGGAGACCCTTGAGAAATAGTCTTGAATGGATTCTCCTTTGTGCATCTTGGTACTCTTCAACTGAGTTCTTAGGTTCATCTTCCTATTGATATTCTTTCCTTCATACATTCTTCCTAGGGCATCATACATTTCCTTTAGAGTCTTCTTGGAAGCCACTTGGGGAATCAAGTGGTCTTTAATAGAATCAGCTATGATTCTCTTTTCCCTAATCAAATCCTTCCTATGCTTCTCTTTGGCTTCATCTCCTTCAGGTTCTACAACTTCATCCTTGATATAATGAGCAAGATCATTCTCTTCAAGAATGAGACCAATTCTGTATTTCCATGCCCGAAAATTCTCTATTCCTTCAAGCTTGTCTTCAAGCTTAGTGCTTGGAGCCATCTTCTCTTGGGGGAGTCCAAGAGATAAGAAATAGAGTAGTACTTACCAGGAAACTTTACCTTTTCACTTTTCTGGATCTGCAACAAAATTTCTGGTTTATCGCACTTTTGGTAAAACTAGGGTTTGACTTTCCCGGAGTTCTACCCAACCAAAAACCTCGATACAGGGCTCAAAAGATATATCTTTAGAAGGGCTATTCAGCCATACAACCAGAATCCAAAAATGCTAACTTTTGCAGAAACCCTAATTTTGGGAGAGAGAGAGAAAGATAATTTCACCTTGTGAAAGATGTTCTATTCAGGCTAGCTCTGATACCATGTTAAGTTTAAACTAATTTGACTGGAAAGATCACTGAAAGAAACATAATCACAAGATAGAAAAAGATATTACCCTGGGAAACCCTCATGGGGTAGAAAACGCAGCAAAACTTTCCTCAATAAGATGATCAACCAAAATACAAGATGTGCTCCAAGACTTGACCTCCTTCTCTACCTCCTATGCAGACCTCTCAAACACAAGTGTGCTACTTTCTGAGTTGAGCAAGTGTGTGATAAGTGAGGAGCAATGTCCTCTACTTATACTAGTTCCTGACTGACTAAATTCCCTTATGGGGCCGACCTCTCCCAATGAAGTCTAATAACCCTTAATTAATTAACTCAGGGTTGACCCCCACATGGAGGATCTAATAACACCGGTTACCACAATTTATCAGAGGAATAAACGTCTCTGGATACATAATAGGATCACCTCGGAGGGATGAAACATCTCCGAAATAATAAAGTACAAATATAATATTCTTAGAAGTTACAATATTCAACACCGAGGGGATCAAGGGAGAGTGGACGGAACCATGTTTCCGCCGAATGAAGGAGGATGTATGTGGAATCAACTACTTAATCTTATTTCAACATTCAAAAATAAATATATGCATTCACTTCGACATTATTGTACTCATAGCATCATTTAATGGAAACATTCATTGTTGCGGCAGATTATAACAGTAAAGCGACTATGGCATCAAAGAAACATTGAATTACCATCAAAATATAGAAGACACATCAGGATTGCATAGAAATAGTTTCATCACATCATATTATTGCTGCAAAAACCCAATCCAATTCCTCTGCAGATCACAGACTTCAGCAATATCTCTTGATCTCAAAACATATGCACAAAACGCATACCAAAGATCTCTCCAAAGATATCCTACGACCCATAAACTTTCTGTCAATATATAGGCTTCCACCTTTACAATGCTTGTCCACTTATTAACAACTTCCTAACCGACTCCTGGACAAATGACCCAAAATCTAACTGACACAGTCCAAATGACCCAAAAACCCGCTTATTGCGGTATACTTAGCTCAAAATTACATCTCATATGGTTCAATGACCCAAAAACCCGCCTATTGCGGTACAAACGACTCAAAAAATAAATAAAATAATAGAGCCTTCTTCCTTCCGCGACCTCTTCTGACGTGTCACAGCATCGGCTATGCTGTGATTCTTCCTTACCAAACTGCCTGCCAACAGGCCCCCAACACAATATTGTGGTTTGCCCTCGAGCCACGTCAACTGGACATGGTGTATTCCGTGGTCTTCACTTTGAAGTCTTCATACTGATGTACAACTATCATCACCATTTCCTTGACTTTCGTAGCCACCACCTGACTGTCGACCACATCTTCTGCAGACGGATGCACAATGAGCTTTACCGTCACCTGTTGACGACCCTTCTGTACTGCCTGAAGCGCTTCACCTACAGGCCTTGGTCATGAACTATCCCCCGACATCCTGAAACTGCTCCAACTGCACAGCACGCTTCTTCTGTCGTTCATTAGCCTTGGTAACCCGTTGCTGCAATTCTTTTAAGTCCTGAGACTTGGCGACCTGTTCCATGGGTGGCATTGTGCACATGGCTGCCTTGATTGTCGTCAACTGTCCCTCTGTGTCCTGCCGATACTTGATCAACTAGTCAAGCTGCTCGTCCTAGACAATTTGGCTCCAAAAATGTACGGTATCGGCTGTGAGCTTCGTTGCGGCCTTTACCAGCTCCTCCATCTGAGTTGCGATGTCCTCAATTGCTCGTTTTCTATCGTCAACTTCAACTTGAGGCATACTAGGATTCACCCGAGCCTTCAACTCTTGGTTCTCCTGTCGCAACTGGACAATGGCAACCCCCAGCTGCTGCACCCGTTGGAGCACATCCACCTCTTCAATGGGATCTAGCACATGCTAATAAGCTTCCGTGATGGCCCGGTCGACCCATACACTGTCATCCCACATACGGGCCTTCTCCGTAATAAGGAAATCATGTTCCCTTTTTAGTCCTTCGATTTCGCGCACCTTCTCAGCCCGTTCTCTCTTAATGTGTTCTTCGAGTTCATCCACAACCTGTCATACTGAAGCAACGTTGCTGTTCAATTCTTCAGTGGTGCCCTTCGCATCGGCCTCACTCACCTACAATCGTACGCAAATGCCACTGATCTCCTGCAGTTGGTCTATCATTTCCTGGCTGGTAGATGCCTGCATAGTGGTCAACCCTTTCGCTCGCAATGCGTTCACATTAATGGTCACCTTCTTCAGCTGCTGCACCAAGGCGTTCACAGCCTCATCTTCAGTCACAATCGCAATCAAGGGAATCTCCAAATTCCTCACCTGTGGCGCGGTGCTGATTGTGCTAACTTTTGGTGCCACTGCATCGGTTGGTGCCCGTCGCGAAACCATGTCATACACAGAGTGCACAGGCAGTGAGCACGTGAAATCCTTCATTTGTCGCCCTTGTCATCTTCTGAGCTGCTGCGGTGGATGCATCAGCGATTTCTTGTATAAGTCGACCCAAGTGTGCTTCTGCCAATAGGGGCAGGCCACTGATTGTCGCTGGGTCCTGGTGCCCTTTTCTCCTATGCTCTTCCAAGGTGTGGTCACTGTCATCGTCCTTCGGTGTTCTGATGCACTCTTGACCAAAATCATGATGACTGGGCGAGTCCTGTGTCGATATACAATCTTCTGGACCCTTTGCAGGCCTGCCAGCCTCAATCTCGACCAACGTCGCAGGTTCACACCATTCCGCTGGCCAGTCGTTCACGATAGCCTTGAGTGCTTCCTTCGTTACCTTGTAAGGGGTCAGCAACCATTGTTGACCGGGGTCACGCCTTGCCTGCACATAAATAGCATGCGGTCGAACCGCAAACTCCATGATTGGCTTAAATCTTGCAGCAGTTTCTCGGAGTCACTTAGGTTCTCGTACATACCATAAGTTCTGATAGCACGCACCCCGTCGCTCTTTTGTAGCCTCAACTTCCATGCCCTGGTATGTGTCGGACTCCTTCCAGGCCACAAATGCAATCAAGAGAAGCATCCAGCTATATGTAAATGAGCCCTTACCGGTCTGAACTGTCGCAGCATCCACTGCCAAGTGATTTAGTAGAAACAAGGACCAGTTCATTTAGATGCCCTCCGCACATTGTACTGCACATGCAACAATCCCTGAGGTGCATTGGTTAGGACGACCACCCCTGACCACCTTGCAGGATAAAATCTTGGTGCCAGTGAGTACCACCTTATCATTGATACTGCTGGTGCGATACCCACGACCATCCATCTCCAAGCCATATTTCTTCACCGGCTGTCCTACCCGCTTTTAGTCATTCGCCTTCCCTTGGAAGAACTGGGATGGGTCGACCCCATCTTTGGGCAATTCGGTAATGCGCAAAATTAAATCAACAGTGACCGAGATTTCTCTGTCCAGCCACAATGAACCACCATGGAAGCACACAAGCAGCTGCTTCACGCATGCATTAACTTCCGCCAGTCGCCCAAAATGCGGCATGTTAATAGGTCCTAACAAGCCGACCTGCTTCAATCCTCTTGCCCAGTCCTGTACAATCGGCGTCGCGATAAGTTGTGATCCAGGCACATACGGGACCGATGCAATTTTTGGGTAGGCCACCATATCATGATCATCGTATTGTAGGCGCATCAACGCTGACCCAATATCAACAGAGCACTCCATTCCAGTAGGGAGCGCGGGCATCTTCACACCATACTTCTGCTTTGGGTTCATCTTGCGCGGGGTTGCATCTGGCCGAATGGGAGGGATATACCCAGGGATGTCAATAGCCAACAGTCCTTCCCATGGGGCAGATTCATCAACGCAGTGACTGTACTGCTCGACCTACACCTGAGCTTCTCCTACCACCCCAGCAGATGATCTCAGTTGCCTCTTGCTCTGCGGGGACTCAAAATGATGACCCCCTCGACGCTTCTTGATGACGACTGATGCTCACACCGGCATGTTTGCAACTTCTACCTCAAGATTGACGTCTCCCGCAAACGCAACTTCTTCCTCGACTACAATCCCGGTGAAAGGAGACTCAACCTCACTACTAATCTCAATCGTTTCTAGCTCTCGTGGTATACCTTACCCAACGCTCACAACTGATACCTTCTTTGTCCTAACAGCACTCTGCAAATGGAACTGAACCTTGGCTAATGCACAACTATACTCTCCAAGCTTCTAACAATACTCATCATCTCTGCACAGGAACTTAGCAACTAAAATCTCGGTGCCTTCTAACCAACTTCGACCCATTTTTATAGCTTCTAGCTGAATCCTCTGTAATCATCACTAAATCCTGCATTAATTCAACCGAAATCCTATATTAATGATGCAAATACGCCATCGATCCTGTCATCCAATAGGCCGGATCCGTCATTAATGCCCATCATGTGAACAAGCGTCATTAATTAACTATTTCAACTTTTGGCATTTATTGCGTATTTGACCTGGTCACGACCCTACCACTTGTCGCAGACCGCTCCTAACTTACGGCAGAAGCCTCCCTGCTTCATCATTCTGTCCCTGTTGGTGCGCCATCCTACCACTAATCAATCTACAATTGGTTTTTTTTTCATATCCAATGTGACTCGGGCATCACGCTATTCCAAGCCCAACGAGGAGGAAACACAACAGAATACTTTTATTCCCAACAATGAAGAAACACAAAAGAACATTTTTTGAGCAACAACAAGGAAACACAACAGAATACTTTTATTAGACACAATAGAATACTTTTATTCCCAACAACACCAGAGTACATGAACACATCAGATTTTTTCAGATCGTCTTCGGAGAGCGAAGATCATTACTACGACACACAGACAATGATATCTCTATACAAAGTACTGAGCCCTTTTAGGTCTCAGACATCAGCTAGGTTGAAGCTTAATACCAAGCTACCTGGGGACATCATCATATATAGACTAATATCGGGAGACTTTACAGACAGAGAATTTCTGATGCAATGTTATACTCAAACGAGCAACTTGCAGAGCATACTCTTCAACTTAGACTTAGACTCAAAGGCTCTAGTTCCAAATTCCGAATGCCTAGAATGAACCCTTGTGCCACTATAAATACAAAATGAGAGGAGTGCATCGCAAGAAAGGAATCGATGACTCATGAAGCAGGACAACATAAACAGTAGAGGTTGTCTGTACCTAAACTTGTGACTCATGAAGCACGGAGATGCTTTTCTTGTAACTGACAAGGAATCTTTGGTTTTCAGGTAACTCACGAAGAGACATCCACACCATGAGATGACTTATTTGTACAATGTGGGGATTCTTTTCCAAAGAACCCACTAAGAAAATAATAATGCGGAAGGCATCTCAAATCTATAATACAGATTGTATCGTACTAGAGCTTATTACACAGTGGAGATTCGTAAAGGAACCCACGAAAGACAATCATAAAGTAAGATGCTGAAACTGGACAAGATCTGCAGGACAGATTTATAGAGAGTGGAGATTCATGAGAGAACCCACGAAAGACAAATAAAGAGAAATATATAAAAATCAGATTTTCTAACCATAGTCAGGTGGACTATGATCATAATCAAATCCCTCGGATCCAAATCCATCATGGTCTAAGTTGCTTTCATTTGAAGAATCTTGTAGAAATTATTGGCGGTGGTAATCAGTAACATAATGTATTACATCCTCCATCCAGTGAGGGGCATCTTCTCGAAAACATGCAAACAAAGGAGACTGCCGAAAACGTTCAGGCCTCATGTAGCTGGGAACAGAAACATCACCAAAGAAACGATGTTTCATGACAAGCCGAAATTCTTGTCCTGGAGTAATTGAGGGGTGGACAGTAGCACCTTTCCAAAGGATATCGAACTGGAAAATACCATAGATGAGAGAGGCACCATATATTTCATCTTTCAGGATAGGAATGAAAACCTAAGGAGAGGCATGCTCTAAGGCCGAGATTCTAGGAACATACAAAAAGAGTAAAATTTTCATCCAAGGACTCCACTGACGAGTATGGAGATAATCACAGAAGAAACATACAATAACTTTGCCATTTGCTCTGGCAAGCTGGTGAATGGCATAAAAATCTATCCATCTAATAGCAGGGTCAAAAATGTAAAAAAAAAATTGTTGTTCCCCTGAAACCAAATGAAAATGCCCAATAATCATATTGACATGGTTGACTCTGAGAAGGGGATTATTGAAATTGATATTGTAGCTGCGGCGTCCCTCTGGAGAGTTTAGCCGATCTTGAAGTATCTGCTGTTGGATTTCAAAAGGAAGAGTCTGGATTTTGTTGTGAAAACAATCGCTACAATAACAGTAAATGCATTCATGACAAACAAGAACTGAATTGTCTGCTGCTGAGGATGAAGACTCGCCTTTTTCAAAAACTTTGATCTCTCGGAATTGTGATCCTTCTCGGGTTAACATATCAGCAAGATGATTATCTTTGTCGGCTTTGTAGACAATCTCAAAATAAAAGCCTTGAAGCCAGATTGCCCATCTTAGAAATCTGGCATTGCCATGTTCTAGAAGTCTTTTGTTACCAAGCATACCCTTCATATGCTTAAGATCTGTTCTAACTGTAAAACGGACACTTTTGAGGAAAAGTCTGAAACGATGAATACCCTTCTTGACAGCAAGGATCTCTTTGTGTGACGATGGCTACTTGGATTCTACTTCGGAAAATGTTCCAAAAGTATAAGCACAAACCTCCTCTTTCTTTGAATGCTTTTGCAACAACACAGCTGCCCAAACTTGATCATAAGCATCAGTCTCTAAAATAAAAGGTAGATCTAGGACTGGAAGAGCAAGGGGAGGAATCTTTTGGATGTTTGCTTTGATTCTTCTGACTGTGTCAGTCATAGCTGGTATCCAGTCTGTGCTAGGCTTTAATCTTTTCTGTAACATCTTTGTGTCTTTTGCCTGTGCTTGATAAAACTGTCTGATATAATTCAAGCAGCCGAGGAATCGCTGAACCTGTTTAGTATCTTGCAATCTATCAGGAAACTCTAAGAGTTTCTGCAAAACATGTGGCTACAGAATTATTCTTCCTTGTGAAATCTGGAGGCCCAAGAATTCAATGGAAGTCTTGGCAATAACAAACTTATTTGGGGATGATGAAAATGCAATTCCATGCTTAAAAACAAAATTATAAAATTGTTCTAAATGGATCTTATGAACATCTATATCTCTGCTAAAAATGAGCAAATCATCAATATATACAATAACAAAGTCTAAAGAAAGGAAAATGTCTTCCATCCTTTTTTGGAACTCTGATGGAGCATTCTTCAGGCCAAAAGGCATTACTGTCCACTGATATTGGCCATGAGGGACTACGAATGCAGTCTTGTACCTGTCTTCTGGTGCTATGCCGATTTGCCAAAAACCACTCTTAAGATCAAACTTACTAAAGACATTGGCTTTTGCTATTTTTGACAGAATTAAATCTTTATGAGGTAGAGGATACCGGATTGGTTCTAATGCTTTGTTCAATTCTCCATAATTAACTACCAATCTTTTCTTTCCTCTTTTCTGCTCAGAATGATTATTGACATAAAATGTTGGGCAAGCCCAAGCACTTTTGCAAGGTTCTATCAGCTTCCTATCCAACAACTGTTGGATTTCTTCTTTGCATGCTTGCTGCTCCTTAGGACTCATATTATTTGTTGAGGCTATCTAAGGTTTTATTTCAGTATTCTATTTGTATGGCAAAGTGACATAGTATTTTTCTCTCTTCCAGAAGGCATCTGGATGATCAGAAGTACATTCCTTTTATAACTTCTGAGTTATTTCTGCAAGGATGTCTTGACCATGTAGGTCTGCAGGTTTGACAATCTTTTTTATTTTTGCCAAATCCTTGAATGATTCTTCAACAATGTCTGGATTTTCAGGAGAAATTCTGATAGTGAAAGTAGACTTTAGTGGAATGGAAGTCACAGTTCCTTGGACTGTGAAATCAACTGAATCTTCTCTAACTGACATTGGCAGGTTTTTCTTGACAAAATCTTGTCCTAGTAATATGTCATCTCCTGTGTCTAAACAATATAAAGTAACATACGTTTTGATTTTTCCTAAAAAAATAGGAAAATCTGGAGCAATAAATTTTACCTTTATGAGTTCTTTGTTAACTGCTCTAAAGTGAATAGAGATAGGCTGCCAAAAATATTCTGGAATGGCTTTGTATTTAGAACAACTGTTCATAGCGCCTGTATCTACTTGTGAATCCAAGTCATAAGCTTTATACCCTTCCATTTTGATATGGATAGGTACAGCCATCTGATCTCCTAAACTCTTTTGTTCAGGGACTGGTTCTTCTGTTGTTTCTGGAGTTGGGGTAAAGCTGTGAGCTTTTCTCATTGTTGGCTGGATATATTCGGTGTTCAGTTCATCGAGCTGATGTATAGATCCTTGTATACTTGTAGCTAAGTTAGTTAATTGTTCTCTCTCTCTTTTTACTTTGTCTTCAAAGAAAACTATTTTTCTGAGAAGATCTTCCTCGCTTGGATCTGACCCTTCATATGTAGGGATACACTGTGAAGGTTCTGGAAACTTTTTTGTCAACTCAACATCTTTTTCTTGTAGTCTTCTTCTGATTATGACCAAGCCTGGAGAAAGACTATCCTTTTTTTCTTTTAACTCTTCTATCTAACTTTTGAGAGAAGCAAAAGAAAAAATAAAACAATTACTGATAAAGGTTTGGTCATCATCAAACCTATCCAAAGAATTAATGGAAAGCTTATGGAGATCTAACTCATCAGAACTAGAATTATATTCAGATTCATCTACAGACTCATGAATGAAGAATCCTTCATCTTCTGATTGTAACTCAAGGACTACACCCCACTCAGCAGGATTGTACTCTGTTGTAAAAATCTCACAGATTTTATTCTGAAACTTTGTCTTCTTCTCTGGACACTTGTTTTCCCAATGGCCTTGCTTGCCACAAATGTAACAGGTAGACTTTCGAAGCGGCTGGGTCCTTTTCTTAAAGACAAACCTATTCTTTTTGTTTTGAAAAAAAGGTTTCTTCGGATACTTCGAGATTCTTTTTTAGGAAGGCTGAAATCTGCAATGGGATCGAGAACTGGATTCACCAGATTTTTTGGAATGGAAGGTGCATGCAGATGTTTTATGTGGACGAGACTTGAAACAACCATAATTGGCAGTTTCACGAAATTGTTGACAGGCTGACTAAGAAAAAGAAATTTGTTTTTTGAGATTTTTTTGTGTCTTCATGGCGACACATTCTTTTTGGAGGGCTGTGAGCACATGCTGATGTAAACCAGCAAAAGATAACTCTTCAATATTGACTTGATGATC
Organism: Larix kaempferi; assembly: GCA_027924585.1. NCBI lineage: Eukaryota > Viridiplantae > Streptophyta > Pinopsida > Pinales > Pinaceae > Larix > Larix kaempferi. Next base: position 904,389 of record BSBM01000767.1, on the reverse strand, counting down.
TAACAAATAGGTATTTACAAGAACTGGGATTTTGCCGGGAAGAGAGGCAAGATAATGGCAAAGGTAGGCAACATTCTGATGATCTTTAATTTTGTACAACATGATCTGCATCATACAAAAATATTCTTGAAAGAGATTGATATCACATAATTTCTTAGACATGTACAATTGAGCAGTATGAGACGCATCAGGAGGTAATGCACCAAGAAATTCATGATCAAGGGCTTGAAACAAAGCTTCTAAAGGATCATCATTCTCTAGTAAATGTTCTTTTTCTTCTTCTGATAGTTTTTCCCACCATAGCTTTTCTATTCCTGTAAATGCCCAAGTAAGCTGCGTAGCTATATCTTTCCAGGATGCTTTAGTTTCTGCTTTTCTCTGGAATGCCCATGCATTGATCTTTTGGAACAGATTTAGAATCTGATCATTTTCCAAGCAATCAAAATTAATAATCAATGTGTTACCAAAGCCTTTGGGCAGATCTTTGGAATCAATCTTGATATCTACATTTTTTAATTCATTTGTCCATTTGCTCAATGGACTGCGAAACTTATTGTGGCTAACATCTTGACCTGAAACTCTTCTAGCTTGATTTTGGAAGAAATGTGACTCAGCTCTGTTTCTTTGTGGGTTGCTAGAGGCTTCACTTATCTCAGAATCCATAGATATAGTGGAGGATGCCATTTTAATGTCATGGCAACCAAGTGAGAGAACTCTTTATTTCAACAATTCATATTTTTCTCTAGCCAATTCAGCACCATGCTGAATACTTTGTAGTCTATGTGGACTTAACTGTTTCTGGAATTTCTGGGGGCTTGAGCTACCAGAATGATATTTGAACTTATAGCCTTCTTGGTTGATTTGACTATAGTCAGGAGGAGAAGAAGGAGCTGGAAGTGCTAACTGTAGATTTTCTACAGATCTTGTAATAACATCGAGACCAGCTTCAATATCTAACAGCCTAGCTATCTGCTCTTTTTGGTTCTTAACCAAAGAGTCAAAAGTATCTGAAATATGATTTAAAGATCCATGCAGTGTCTGCAGATGAGCCTTGAGCTCAAGAACATCTCTAGCAACATCATCCAGGTTTTGAGCTATACATACAGACTGGAAGTTAACATAATTCTGTAACTAGATTTGTTCTACGGGTTTAGGATCATTCGGGCTTCTCAAATTAACAAATTGAAAATCTGACTGTAAACTACCATCCTTAAAAGAAGGACTGGAATTGCCAGAATCTAATCTTCTTGCTGAAATCTGGGACAAGTTTCCAGATTTTTCTCAAGGGAGAGACAAACTTTTAATATCTCGAAACAAAGGAGAACAATCGGGACAATCAGTATGCTGACCTTTATGATCAATAGAGGATGAGGATGAAGAGGGTGAATTAATAGACTTAAATGTTTTTTATTTTTGTGGGGTATGTTTTTCTTTACAAAATTTGCAGGATGCAGAAGGAAACTGACTGTGGTTAACCATATGTTGGTGTAGCTGAGAATCATATGGTTGCATATGTGCAGATGAACGTAATGGGGTTTTTGACCTGCGGGGGTAAATACTGAGAATGGGAAACAGATCTACTAATTGAAGGTGATGGTGGAGGAAATGCAGGAGCAAATCTAAGAAAAGTGTTACCATCGGGATGCTGGACAACACGAAGTTGTTTGGAGGAAGCATCATGGAGTTCTGGATCTCTTTGAGAAAGTGGTTGGTATGTGCCATTCCATTCTTCAGGCAAGGTTACCTGAGAAAATCTGAGTTGGAGGGGAGTAGTGTTTCCTAGACCAACAACAACTCCTTCATGTAATGCTCTTTTCTGCAATTTGGGATTAATTGCAAGAATGGTAGTTGACACAAAACGAATACAAATGGAACAATGCAACTGAGCGATCTGAGATTGTGGAGCAACATCAAAGCCTGAAAACTGGATATAGGCTTGCAAAAACTCATTAATATACGGATCTGTAGGAGAAACTTGATATCGGGGAACAAGAGATGACCATGCAGGGCCATTGTTCAGAGGGCTCTGTAATCCTCCTAACAAAGCATCTTCAAACTTGTTAAGACGTGAATCTAAAACACATGATAAACAAGAAAATTTCAATCCGGGATGGACAAAAGGATTGATACCAAACTGTACTAACCCAATATGGATATATTTATATTCCTGTTCCAATCCCCAAGCAACATCTTCAGATTTGATTAATGGGATCTGGTATATGGATTGACCAACAGATATGGGTATATTCACAGAAGTGAAACGAAACAACTAAGCAGCACGAAACTTAAACATAGGAAGATCATATATTTTATTAGAATCAATCTTAGGCAAAGACCAGTTTGGCTGAGGCTCATATTATTGAGATACGACACGAGTATCATACAGAGTATCGAAATCAGTTCTGTTTAAATATTTGTTTAACCATGACCATCGCTTAGTATGTTTCTCTTTTCTAGAAGAAGCAGATTCAGTGAAGTAAAAGCTGCTATTTGAAGAATCCATAATGGAAGAGATAAATTCAAAGTATGAACCTGGAGAAATGTAGCGCGATGCTTGGAGGACAATGCCTAAGTACCCTTGATGGCTGACAGCGCCGAGCAGGTGAATGCATATGCCAACGATGCACTAATTACCAGTCTTTGAAATGGCATCCTCCACTATATCTATGGATTCTGATATAGGTGAAGCCTCTAGCAACCCAAAACGAAACAAAGCTGAGTCACATTTCTTCCAAAATCAAGCTAGAAGAGTTTCAGGTCAAGATGTCCATCCATAATAAGTTTCGCAGGTCCATTCAGCAAATGGACAAATGAATTAAAAAATGTAGATATCAAGATTGATTCCAAAGATCTGTCCAAAGGCTTTGGTAACACACTGATTATTAATTTTGATTGCTTGGAAAATGATCAAATTCTAAATATGTTCCAAAATATCAATGCATGGGCATTCCATAGAAAAGCAGATTCTAAAGCATCCTGGAAAGATATAGCTTACGCAGCTTACTTGGGAATTTACAGGAATATCAAAGCTATGGTGGGAAAAACTTTCAGAAGAAGAAAAAGAACATTTACTAGAGAATTATGATCCTTTAGAATCTTTGTTTCAAGCCCTTGCTCATGAATTTCTTGGTGAATTACCTCCTGATGCATCTCATACTGCTCAATTGTACATGTCTCAGAAATTATGTGATATCAATCTCCTTCAAGAATATTTTTGTACGATGCAGACCATGTTGTACAAAATTACAGATCATCAGAATGTTGCCTACCTTCACCATTATCTTGCCTCTCTTCCCGGCAAAATCCCAGTTCTTGTAAATACCTATTTGTCAAATAATCAAGTCAAGATTGAAGAGTTATCTCTTGTTGGTTTACATCAACATGTGCTCACACAGCCCTCCAAAAAGAATGTGTCACCATGAAGACACAGAAAAATCTCAAAAAACAAATTTTTGTTTCTCAGTCAGCTTGGCAGCAATTTCGTGGAAACTGCCAATTATGGTTGTTTCAAGCCTCATCCACATAAAACATCTACATGCAACCTGCCATTCCAAAAATTCTGGTGAATCTAGTTCTCGATCCCATCTCAGATTCTGGTCTTCCTCAAAAAGAATCTCGAAGTATCCGAAGAAACCTTTTTTTTTAAACAGAAAGAATACATTTGTCTTTAAGAAAAGGACCCAAACTGCTTCGAAAGTCTACCTGTTACATCTGTGGAAAGCAAGGCCATTGGGAAAACAAGTGTCCAGAGAAGAAGAGAAAGTTTCAGAATAAAATCTGCGAGATTTTTACAGCAGAGTACAATCCTATTGAGTGGGATCTAGTCCCTGAGTTACAATCAGAAGATGAAGGATTCTCCATTCATGAGTCTGCAGATGACTCTGAATATAATTCTAGTTCTGATGAGTTAGATCTCCATAAGCTTTCCATTAATTCTTTGGATAGCTCTGATGATGACCAAACCTTTATCAATAATTGTTTTATGTTTTCTTTTGCTTCTCTCAAAAGTCAGATAGAAGAGTTAGAAGAAAAAAAGGCTAGTCTTTCTCCAGGCCTGGTCATAATCAGAAGAAGACTACAAGAAAATTTTGATGAGTTGACAAAAAAGTTGCCAGAACCTTCACAGTGTGTCCCTACATATGAAGGGTCAGATCCAAGCGAGGCGGATCTTCTTAGAAAAATTGTTTTCTTTGAAAACAAAGTAAAAAGAGAGAAAGATTAGTTAGCTAACTTAGCTACAAGTATACAAGGATCTCTACATCAGCTCGATGAACTGAACTCTGAATATATCCAGCTAACAATGAGAAAATCTCACAGCTTTACCCCAGCTCCAAAAACAGCAGAAGAACCAGTCCCTGAACAAAAGAGTTTAGGAGATCGGATGGTTGTACCTATCCAGATCAAAACGGAAGGGTATAAAGCTTACGACTTGGATGCACAAGTAGATACATGCGCCATGAACAGTTGTTGTAAATACAAAGCCATTCCAGAATATTTTTGGCAACCTATCTCTATTCACTTCAGAGCAGTTAACAAAGAACTCATCAAGGTAAATTTTATTGCTCCAGATTTTCCTATTTTGTTAGGAAAAATCAAAATATATGTTACTTTATATTGTTTAGACACAGGAGTTGACATATTAATAGGACAATATTTTGTCAAGAAACACCTGCCAATGTCAGTTAGAGAAGATTCAGTTGATTTCACAGTCCAAAGAACTGTGACTTCCATTCCAGTAAAGTCTTCTTTCACTATCAGAATTTCTCCTGAAAAGCCAGACATTGTCGAAGAATCAATCAAGGATTTGGAAAAAATAAAAAAGATTGTCAAACATGCAGACCTACATGGTCAAGACATCCCTGTAGAAATAACTCAGAAGTTACAAAAGGAATGTAATTCTGATCATCCAGATGCCTTCTGGAAGAGAGAAAAATACTATGTCACTTTGCCATACAAATAGAATATAGAAATAAAACCTTAGAAAGCCTCAGCAAATAATATGAGTCCTACGGAGTAGCAAGCATGCAAAGAAGAAATCCAACAGTTGTTGGATAGGAAGTTGATATAACCTTGCAAAAGTGCTTTCGCTTGCCCGACATTTTATGTCAATAAGCATTCTGAGCAGAAAAGAGGAAAGAAAAGATTGGTAGTTTATTATGGAGAATTGAACAAAGCTTTAGAACCAATCAGGTATGCTCTACCTAATAAATATTTAATTCTGTTAAAAATAGCAAAAGCCAATGTCTTTAGTAAGTTTGATCTTAAGAGTAGTTTTTGGAAAATCGGCATAGCACCAGAAGACAGGTACAAGACTGCATTCATAGTCCCTCATGGACAATATTAGTGGACAGTAATGCCTTTTGGCCTAAAGAATGCTCCATCATAGTTCCAAAAAAGGATGGAAGACATTTTCCGTTCTTTAGACTTTGTTATTGTATATATTGATGATTTGCTCATTTTTAGCAGAGATATAGCTGAGCATAAGATCCATTTAGAACAATTTCATAAAAAAAAATTAAGCATGGAATTGCACTTTCGTCATCCCCAGATAAGTTTTTTATTGCCAAGACTTCCATTGAATTCTTAGGCCTCCAGATTTCACAAGGAAGAATAATTCTGCAGCCACATGTTTTGCAGAAACTCTTAGAGTTTCATGACAGATTGCAAGATACTAAACAGGTTAAGTGATTCCTCGGCTGCTTGTATTATATCAGACAGTTTTATCAAGCATAGGCAAAAGCCACAAAGCTGTTACAGAAAATATTAAAGCCTGGAACAGAATGGATACCAGCTATGACTGACACAGTCAGAAGAATCAAAGCAAACATCCAGAAGCTTCCTCCCCTTGCTCTTCTAGTCCTAGATCTACCTTTTATTTTAGAGACTGATGCTTATTATTAAGTTTGGGCAGCTGTGCTGTTGCAAAAGAATTCAAATAAAGAGGAGGTTTGTGATTATACTTATGGAACATTTTCTGAAGCAGAATCCAAAGACCCATCATCACACAAAGAGATCCTTGCTGTCAAGAAGGGTATTCATCGTTTCAAACTTTTCCTCAAAAGTGTCCGTTTTACAGTTAGAAAAGATCTTAAGCATATGAAGGGTATGCTTGGTAACAAAAGACTTCTAGAACATGGCAATGCCAGAGTTCTAAGATGGGAAGTCTGGCTTCAAGGTTTTGATTTTGAAATTGTCTACAAAGTGGACAAAGATAATCATCTTGTTGATATGTTAACCCGAGAAGGATCACAATTCCGAGAGATCAAAGTTTTTGAAAAAGGCTAGTCTTCCTCCTCAGCAGCAGACAATTCAATTCTTGTTTGTCATGAATGCATTTACTGTTATTGCAGCGATTGTTTTCACAACAAAATCCAGACTCTTCCTTTTGAAATCCAACAGCAGATACTTCAAGATCGACTAAACTCTCTAGAGGGACACCGCAGCTACAATATCAATTTCAATAATCCCCTTCTCAGAGTCAACCATGTCAATATGATTATTGGGCATTTTCATTTTTTTTAGGGGAACAACAATTTTTTGTTTACATTTTTGACCCTGCTATTAGATGGATAGATTTTTATACCATTCACCAGCTTGCCAGAGAAAATGGCAAAGTTATTGTATGTTTCTTCTGTGATGATCTCCATACTTGTCAGTGGAGTCCTTGGATGAAAATTTTACTCTTTTTGTATGTGCCTAGAATCTCGGCCTTAGAGCATGCCTCTCCTTAGGTTTTCATTCATGTCCTGAAAGATGAAATATCTGGGGCCTCTCTCATCTATGGTATTTTCCAGTTCGATATCCTTTTGGAAAGGTGCTACTGTCCACCCCTCAGTTACTCCAGGACAAGAATTTCGGCTTGTCATCAAACATCGTTTCTTTGGTGATGTTTCTGTTCCCAGCTACATGAGGCCTGAACTTTTTCGGCAGTCTCCTTTCTTTGCATGTTTTTGAGAAGATGCCCCTCACTGGATGGAGGATGTAATACATTATGGCACTGATTACCACCGCTAATACTTTCTACAAGATTCTTCAGATGAAAGAGACTTAGACCATGATGGATTTGGATCCGAGGGATTTGATTCTAATCATAGTCTGCCTGACTATGGTTAGCAAATCTAATTTTTATATATTTCTCTTTATTTGTCTTTCGTGGGTTCTCTCATGAATCTCCACTCTGTATAAATCTATCCTATAGATCTTGTCTAGTTTCAGCATCTTACTTTATGATTTTCTTTCGTGGGTTCTCTTACGAATCTCCACTGTGTAATAAGCTCTAGTACAATACAATCTGTACTATAGATTTGAGATTCCTTCCGAATTATTATTTTCTTAGTGGGTTCTTTGGAAAAGAATCTCCACATTGTACAAATAAGTCATCTCACGGTGCGGATGTCTCTTCGTGAGTTACCTGAAAACCAAAGATGCCTTGTCAGTTACAAGAAAAGCTTCTCTGTGCTTCATGGGTCACAAGATTAGGTACAGACAGCCTCTACTGTTTAAGTTGTCCTTCTTAATGAGTCATCGATTCCTTTCTTGCGATGCACTCCTCTCATTTTGTATTTATAGGGGCACAAGGATTCATTCTAGGCATTCGGAATTTGGAACTAGGGCCTTTGAGTCTAAGTCTGAGTCGAAGAGTATGCTTTGCAAGTTGGTCGTCTGAGTATAACATTGCATCAGAAATTCTCTATCTGTAAAGTCTCCCAATATTAGTCTATATATCCTGATGTCCCCAGGTAGCTTGGTATTAAGCTTCAGCCTAGCTGATGTCTGAAACCTAAAAGGGCTCAGTACTTTGTATAGAGATATCATTGTCTGTGTGTCGCAGTAATGATCTTCGCTCTCCGAAGACGATCTGCAAAAATCTGATGTGTTCATGTACTCTAGAGTTGTTGGGAATAAAATTATTATGTTGTGTCTAATAAAAGTACTATGTTGTGTTTCCTCGTTGTTGCTCAAAAAGAATTCTGTTGTGTTTCCTCCTTGTTGCTCAAAAAGTATTATGTTGTGTTTGTATAGAGATATCATTGTCTGTGTGTCATAGTAATGACCTTTGCTCTCCGAAGACGATCTGCAAAAATCTGATGTGTTCATGTACTCTGGCGTTGTTGGGAATAAAAGTATTTTGTTGTGTTTAATAAAAGTATTCTGTTGTGTTTCCTCGTTGTTGCTCAAAAAGTATTCTGTTGTTTTTCCAAGTATTCTGTTGTGTTTCCCCGTTGTTGCTCAAAAAGTATTATGTTGTGTTTGCTCATTGTTGGGAATAAAAGTATTATGTTGTGTCTAATAAAAGTATTCTATTGTGTTTCCTCCTTGTTGGTATCAGAGCCTGTGTTAAGATCTATTGGCAGAAATTGCTATAGTTTGTGTTTCTCTGTTACGCTTCATTCCCTTTTGTGGTTGGTAGAGTTATTATATTCAAAGACTGGTAATTAGCACATCGTTGGCATATGCATTCACCCGCTCGGCGCTGTCATCCATCAAGGGTACTCAGGCGTCCTCCTCCAAGCATCACACGACATTTCTCCAGGTTCATACTTTGAATTTATCTCTTCCATTATGGATTCTTCAAATTGCAGCTTTTACTTCCCTGAATCTGCTTCTTCTAGAAAAGAGAAACATACTAAGCGATGGTCATCGTTAAACAAATATTTAAACAGAACTGATTTCGATACTCTATATGATACTCGTGTCGTATCTCAAGAATATGAGCCTCAACCAAACTGGTCTTTGCCTTAGATTGATGTTAATAAAATATATGATCTTCCTATGTTTATGTTTCGTGCTGCTCAGCTATTTCATTTCACTTTTGTGAATATACCCATATCTATTGGTGAGTCCGTATACCAGATCCCGTTAATCAAATCTGAAGATATTGCTTGGGGATTGGAACATGAATATAAATATATCCATATTAGGTTAGTACAGTTTGGTATCAATCCTCTTGTCTGTCTTGGATTGAATACTTCTTGTTTATCATGTGTTTTAGATTTACGTCTTAACAAGTTTGAAGATGCTTTATTAGGAGGCTTTCAAAGCCCTCTGAACAATGGCCCTTCATGGTCATCTCTTGTTCCCCGATATCAAGTTTCTCTTACAGATCCATATATTAATGAGTTTTTGCAAGCCTATATCCAGTTTTCAGGCTTTGATGTTGCTCCACAATCTCAGATTGCTCAGTTGCATTGTTCCATTTGTATTCGTTTTGTGTCAACTACCATTCCTGCAATTAATCCCAAATTGCAGAAAAGAGAATTACATGAAGGAGTTGTTGTTGGTCTGGGAAACACTACTCCCCTCCAACTCGGATTTTGTTAGGTAGCCTTACCTGAAGAATGGAATAGCACATACCAACCACTTTCTCAGAGATATCCAGAAATCCATGATGCTAACTCCAAACAACTTCGTGTTGTCCAGCATCCCGATGGTAACACTTTTCTTAGATTTGCTCCGGCATTTCCTCCACCATCACCTTCAATTAGTAGATATGTTTCCCATTCTCAGTATTTACCTCGCAAGTCAAAAACCCCATTATGTTCATATGCACATATGCAACCATATGATTCTCAGCTACACCAACATATGGTTAACCACAGTCAGTTTCCTTCTGCATCCTACAAATTTTGTAAAGAAAAACATACCCCACAAAAACAAAAAACATTTCAGTCTATTAATTCACCCTCTTCATCCTCATCCTCTATTGATCATAAAGGTCAGCATACTGATTGTCCTGATTGTTCTTCCTTGTTTCGAGATATTAAAAGTTTGTCTCTCCCTCGAGAAAAATATGGAAACTTGTCCCAGATTTCAGCAAGAAGATTAGATTCTGGAAATTCCAGCCCTTCTTTTAAGGATGGTAGTTTACAGTCAGATTTTCAATTTGTTAATTTGAGAAGCCTGAATGATCCTAAACCTGCAAAACAATTCCAGTTACAACATTATGCTAACTTCCAGTCTGTATGTATAGCTCAAAACCTGGATGATGTTGCTAGAGATGTTCTTGAGCTCAAGGCTCATCTGCAGACACTGCATGGATCTTTAAATCATATTTCGGATACTGTTGACTCTTTGGTTAAGAACCAAAAAGAGCATACAGCTAGGCTATTAGATATTGAAGCTAGTCTCGATGTTATTACAAGATCTGTAGAAAATCTATAGTCAGCACTTCCAGCTCCTTCTTCTCCTCTTGACTATAGTCAAATCAACCAAGAAGGCTATAAGTTCAAATATCATTCCGGTAGCTCAAGCCCCCAGAAATTCCTAAAACAGTTAATCCACATAGACTACAAAGTATTCAGCATGGTGCTGAATTGGCTAGAGAAAAGTATGAATTGTTGAAACAAAGAGTTCTCTCACTTGGTTGCCATGACATTAAAATTGCATCCTCCACTATCTCTATGGATTCTGAGATAGGTGAAGCCTCTAGCAACCCAAAAAGAAACAGAGTTGAGTCACATTTCTTCCAAAATCAAGCTAGAAGAGTTTCAAGTCAAGATGTCAGCCACAATAAGTTTCGCAGTCCATTCAGCAAATGGACAAATGAATTAAAAAATGTAGATATCAAGATTGATTCCAAAGATCCGTCCAAAGGCTTTGGTAACACACTGATTATTAATTTTGATTGCTTGGAAAATGATCAGATTCTAAATCTGTTCCAAAAGATCAATGCATGGGCATTCCAGAGAAAAGCAGAAACTAAAGCATCCTGGAAAGATATAGCTACGCGGGTTACTTGGGCATTTACAGCAATAGCAAAGCTATGGTGGGAAAAAATTTCAGAAGAAGAAAAAGAACATTTACTAGAGACTGATGATCCTTTAGAAGCTTTGTTTCAAGCCCTTGCTCATGAATTTCTTGGTGCATTACCTCCTGATGTGTCTCATACTGCTCAATTGTACATGTCTCATAAATTATGTGATATCAATATCCTTCAAGAATATTTTTGTACGATGCAGACCATGTTGTACAAAATTACAGATCATCAGAATGTTGCCTACCTTCGCCATTATCTTGCCTCTCTTCCTGGCAAAATCCCAGTTCTTGTAAATACCTATTTGTCAGATCATCAAGTCAAGATTGAAGAGTTATCTCTTGCTGGTTTACATCAGCATGTGCTCACAGCCCTCCAAAAAGAATGTGTCGCCATGAAGACACAGAAAAATCTCAAAAAACAAATTTTGGTTTCTCAGTCAGCCTGGCAGCAACTTCGTGAAACTGCCAATTATGGTTGTTTCAAGCCTCGTCCACATAAAACATATGCATGCACCTACCATTCATAAAAGTCTGGTGAATCCAGTTCTCGATCCCATCTCAGATTCTAGTCTTCCTCAAAAAGAATCTCAAACTATCCGAAGAAACCTTTTTTTCAAAACAGAAAGAATAGGTTTTTCTTTAAGAAAACGACCCAGCCGCTTCGAAAGTCTACCTGTTACATCTGTGGCAAGTAAGACCATTGGGCAAACAAGTGTCCATGGAAGAAGACAAAGTTTCAGAATAAAATCTATGAGATTTTTACAGCAGAGCACAATCGTGCTGAGTGGGATGTAGTCCCTGAGTTACAATCAGAAGATGAAGGATTCTCCATTCATGAGTCTACAGATGACTCTGAATATAATTCTAGTTCTGATGAGTTAGATCTCCATAAGCTTTCCATTAATTCTTCGGATAGATTTGATGATGACCAAACCTTTATCAATAATTGTTTTATGTTTTCTTTTGCTTCTCTCAAAAGTCAAATAGAAGAGTTAGAAGAAAAAAAGGCTAGTCTTTCTCCAGGCCTGGTCATAATCAGAAAAAGACTACAAGAAAAAATTGATGAGTTGACAAAAAAGTTGCCAGAACCTTCACAGTGTGTCCCTACATATAAAGGGTTAGATCCAAGCAAGGAAGATCTTCTCAGAAAAATTGTTTTCTTTGAAAACAAAGTAAAAAGAGAGAGAGAATAGTTAGCTAACTTAGCTACAAGTATACAAGGATCTCTACATCAGCTCGATGAACTGAACTCTAAATATATCCAGCTAACAATGAGAAAAGCTCACAGCTTTACCCCAGCTCCAAAAATAGCAGAAGAACCAGTCCCTGAACAAAAGAGTTTAGGAGATCGGATGGTTGTACCTATCCAGATCAAAACGGAAGGGTATAAAGCTTATGACTTGGATGCACAAGTAGATACAGGCGCCATGAACAGTTGTTGTAAATACAAAGCCATTCTAGACTATTTTTGGCAGCCTATCTCTTTTCACTTCAGAGCAGTTAACAAAGAACTCATCAAGGTAAATTTTATTGCTCCAGATTTTCCTATTTTGTTAGGAAAAATCAAAACATATGTTACTTTATATTATTTAGACACAGGTGCTGACATATTACTAGGACAAGATTTTGTCAAGAAACACCTGCCAATGTCAGTTAGAGAAGATTCAGTTGATTTCACAGTCCAAGGAACTGTGACTTCCATTCCAGTAAAGTCTGCTTTCACTATCAGAATTTCTCCTGAAAAGCCAGACATTGTCGAAGAATCAGTCAAGGATTTGGCAAAAATAAAAAAGATTGTCAAAACATGTAGACCTACATGGTCAAGACATCCTTGCATAAATAACTCAGAAGTTACAAAAGGAATATACTTCTAATCATCCAGATGCCTTCTGGAAGAGAGAAAAATACTATGTCACTTTGCCATACAAACAGAATACAGAAATACAAACTCAGAAAGCCTCAGCAAATAATATAAGTCCTACGGAGCAGCAAGCATGCAAAGAAGAAATCCAACAGTTGTTGGATAGGAAGCTGATAGAACCTTGCAAAAGTGCTTGGGCTTGCCCAGCATTTTATGTCAATAAGCATTCTGAGCAGAAAAGAGGAAAGAAAAGATTGGTAGTTAATTATGGAGAATTGAACAAACCTTTAGAACCAATCAGGTATCCTCTACCTCATAAAGATTTAATTATGTCAAAAATAGCAAAATCCAATGTCTTTAGTAGTTTGATCTTAAGAGTGGTTTTTGGAAAATCGGCATAGCACCAGAAGACAGGTACAAGACTGCATTCGTAGTCCCTCATGGCCAATATCAGTGGACAGTAATTCCTTTTGGCCTGAAGAATGCTCCATCAGAGTTCCAAAAAAGGATGGAAGACATTTTTCGTTCTTTAGACTTTTTTATTGTATATATTGATGATTTGCTCATTTTTAGTAGAGATATAGCTGAGCATAAGATCCATTTAGAATAATTTCATAATTTTGTTTCTAAGCATGGAATTGCACTTTCATCATCCCCAGATAAGTTTGTTATTGCCAATACTTCCATTGAATTCTTGGGCCTCCAGATTTCACAAGGAAGAATAATTCTGCAGCCACATGTTTTGCAGAAACTCTTAGAGTTTCCTGATAGATTGCAAGATACTAAACAGGTTCAGCGATTCCTCGGCTGCTTGAATTATATCAGACAGTTTTATCAAGCATAGGAAAAAGACACAAAGCTGTTACAGAAAATATTAAAGCCTGGCACAGAATGGATACTAGCTATGACTGACACAGTCAGAAGAATCAAGGCAAACATACAGAAGCTTCCTCCCCTTGCTCTTCCAATCCTAGATCTACCTTTTATTTTAGAGACTGATGCTTCTGATCAAGTTTGGGCAGCTGTGCTGTTGCAAAAACATTCAAAGAAAGAGGAGGTTTGTGCTTATACTTCTGGAACATTTTTCGAAGCAGAATCCAAGTACCCATCATCACACAAAGAGATCCTTGCTGTCAAGAAGAGTATTCATCATTTCAGACTTTTCCTCAAAAGTGTCCGTTTTACAGTTAGAACAGATCTTAAGCATATGAAGGGTATGCTTGGTAACAAAAGACTTCTAGAACATGGCAATACTAGAGTTCTAAGATGGGTAGTCTGGCTTCAAGGTTTTGATTTTGAGATTGTCTACAAAGCCAACAAAGATAATCATCTTGCTGATATGTTAACCCGAGAAGGATCACAATTCCGAGAGATCAAAGCTTTTGAAAAAGGCGAGTCTTCATCCTCAACAACAAACAATTCAGTTCTTGTTTGTCATGAATGCATTTACTGTTATTGTAGCGATTGTTTTCACAACAAAATCTAGACTCTTTCTTTTGAAATCCAACAGCAGATACTTCAAGATCGGCTAAACTCTCCAGAGGGACGCCGCAGCTACAATATCAATTTCAATAATCCCCTTCTCAGAGTCAACCATGTCAATATGATTATTGGGCATTTTCATTTGCTTTCAGGGGAACAACAATTTTTTGTTTACATTTTTGACCCTGCTATTAGATGGATAGATTTTTATGCCATTCACCAGCTTGCCAGAGAAAATGGCAAAGTTATTGTATTTTTCTTCTGTGATGATCTCCATACTCGTCAGTGGAGTCCTTGGATGAAAATTTTACTCTTTTTGTATTTTCCTAGAATCTCGACCTTAGAGCATGCCTCTCCTCAGGTTTTCATTCATGTCTTGAAATATGAAATATATGGCGCCTCTCTCTTCTATGGTATTTTCCAGTTCGATATCCTTTGGAAAGGTGCTACTATCCACCCCTTAGTTACTCCAGGACAAGAATTTCGTCTTGTCATCAAACATCGTTTCTTTGGTGATGTTTCTGTTCCCAGCGACATAGATTAAGAAAAATAGATCTCAATACATGAAATCTATGCAAATTTGAAGACTTTATAAAAATAAAAGTTTTCAAAGCATTTACACCTCCGGAGGATATGTTCTTGTGTTGGATTCTTCCTTCTTCCATTAGAAAGAAAGGACAACTACCTAAATACACAAAAAACTTTGTTTGAATTGAATTTTCCTAACTCATTTGCTTAAGGGAGGGAAAAGGTAATAATTCCCAAACTTAAATCAAAGGTAGGGAAAAGGCAATAGTTCTTCAATTTCTCTTGATAATATACTAATATGTTATTGATTGTCATCTCTTCATTACATATTGCATGTTTTCTATTGGATCTCACTCTTCAAGTGATGAAGGTGGTGCCAAGTGATACGTGTAACATGTAAGCAAGTAACAACAAAAGAAAGCCAAAAGGTCCCCACCTACAAACAATGGAAAATGTCAAGAGTATGGTGTTAATTGAATGTATTTAATGTTCAACGCAGCCACCAATAAATCCATCAGCATCACCATAATAAGAGGTGAAATGAAAAATGCAAAAAATAATTTGGATAAAAATAACACATAAAATCAGGGGAGGCAGGTGTGGTAGGGGTCATTTATGATCTAGGAGGGAATGTTATCAGAACCTATGTGTGGGGACTGGGAAAGCGCATGAACAATTGTGTTGAATGGGTTGCATTGACGCAAGGGATGGAGTGCATGTATGAACTTTAGCTCGAAGAGTTTATAGTCTTTGGAGATTCTAGGATAGTAATTCAAGACATGAATGATCTTCAAAGTTCAAAGGAGGAAAAGAATGGATTTCAAAACAGAATCACAATTTTTTTCCTTGCATTTCTAAGATCCTCTTCTTCCACATCAAAAGATGTCTTAATGGGAAGGCGGATCAGATGGAAAATAACGGAACTAGACTTAAGGAAGGGGATTTTTCCCTCAACGAATCCCCCCCACAGTGAAATGGTTATGCGCCTTTCGAAATTCGAATTAATGGTTGCTCTTTCCAAGAGTGAGTGGTTAAATGCTGAATATTTTCGTCTTTTGAGCAGCATACTAGATGGATGGCCTTCGTTTCAAGATGGCACGAGATGGTCTTGTCATGTAATATGCCTTCATTTACTCCACATTCCCTCATTCGTGTTTAGCATTTTCGTAATGGGCACGAAGATTTTGGGTTTATAATGGATGCCCCCTCGTCTTTATCGGTGTCCGATAGCATTTGGGAGCTCCATACGCTTCTTGCTTTCCTACATTGTTCTGAGAACCCTACTTTTAGAGAGGATTTGTCGGTACAACAAGACATTGTCATGGATAAAAGAGGCACCACTTTGAGGAAGGATTTGAAGATGCACCATCCGGAAGAGGATTTTGGTATGAAATACGTCATGTAGGAGATCAGGGGCATCAAAGAGGATATGACGAACCACAAGAAAATGGCAAGGTGTGTCTTTGAGGTGAACAAAGCGAGCCTGAAGGATTCTAGGCAGACTGGTTTGGATTTGACCTAGTTCGAAACCCGCTTGAAGGATGTTGAGACCGGCTACAAAGTGGAGAATGGTGAAGTTGAAGAGCTAAATAAATGCGTCACATAAATGGAGCATGTTCTGACTACAAAGGTTGACGGGGTGCATGGAATAATGGTGGAGCTGCATAGGATTATCCAGGAGAAAAGTATGAGTTTGGTTGAGTAGCATGAGGATCGCTTCGTCCAATTGAAGGAAATCCTAGAATAAGTGCAAGCTTATGTAAATGGAATGTACCATTGGAATCGAGAGTCGGTAAGGGAGCATATAGAGACCTTCCCCCATGGACGACGCTTATGTTATGTAGCCAGAAATTGATGAAGCCATTGTCCAGGAATGAAGATCTATTCTCTCCTTTTGTTTAAGTTTATAAATAATTTTTTTGCATAATTTTAGGAGGTCTGTTCATCAAAGTCTACACTATAAGAAGCAGCAGGACTAGTTTTGATATAAGGTGCAAAGTCTCTGAACTGATGGAAGCTTTTGTTTCCTTGTTTTGTTCTAAAACACTAATTTCATACCTCTGTTATGAAATTTCCTGCCCTAGGTGCGTATGTAATCTGACCCTTTTATAATATAAATTTCCTTTCTTGTTTACATTAAAAAAATAGTACATAAAATCACAAACGTTGTAAACTTTGGTTGAAATATGAATATCATTGCAATGCATAGGAAACTAAAAGCAAATGAACTCATTGCAAGATACAATGCGCATCGAGTTGTGCCAAAAGACAAATTGAGTGATGGAGAATACAAGTTGGTCTAAAGTAGAAATGAGGCTGGTGGAACCTATATCCCAAAATTGGGATACTTTGTCTTAAGAGAAGAACATCACAACCCAGAATTTCCATGGTAGAACCAGATCCTATGGGATCAAAAATGCCCTTTGAAGATGAAACTTTTCATGTGGTTAGCTCTACATAAGAAAATTCCAGTCTAGGAAATTATGGTTAGAATATTTTGGACAGGTCCCAACAGATGCCCTCTTTGTAAGATGTTCTGTGAAAATATAGATCAGTTATTTATCCAGTGTTATTTTATTAAATGTTTGTGGTCCCAAGCCTCCCTAATCACAGGAATAAATCTCAAATGGGAAGGTGACCAATTGCAGGATGCTTTCAGAAGCTGGATTTATGATGATACTAATAAGGATTTTAAGGCACTGCCACTCTTGATGATATGGAGTACATAGTTGGCTAGGAACTCTAAAATTTTTGAAGAGCAACATAGGCCTCCTTCTTTTTATGTATCTCAATGTTTAGCAATTATTAGACTTTTTCCACGGATAGATAAGCCCCAAAAATTTAGAAGGATAAGAGAAGTTATCATTGATAGAACTGGGGGATGGGCATATTTTGATGGAGCCACTCGGGGACTCATACCAGGGGAGGTGTCGGAGGTCTGGTGTATTTATCAAATCATCATCAATTATGTTTTGTTGCTATACTGGGAATGTGCACCAATAATAATGTTGAATTAAGGGCTCTCAAAATCACATTACTATTAGCACTATCCAAAGGAATTACAAATTTGCATATATTTGGAGACTCTAATTTGGTTGTGGAATGGATGAAGAACAAAAGATCTCCAAGGAATATATACCTCCAAGCCATTTATGAGTTGGAACAGAACATTTGTTACTTCCAAGTCATTAGCTTCCACCATATTTATAGAGAGAGGAACTCCAAAGCGGATCAGTTGTCAAAGTAGGGTCTTCAGATAGTTCAAGGAAATTGGTTACTATGGGAACAAGTTAACGACCACATCAAGGAATTGGATCCAGGACCTTTTCCTTACATAAAACATAGGGCCCTCGTCATAGGAGCATTGAAGTTTAACTTATATGTCTCATGAAATAATAGTTGATTATCTTTTTCTTCAGTTCTTCAACTGATTATAATGGGTTATGTATACATATTATGCTTACTCATGAAAATATGTCACAAACATGTGAAGGAAACTGAACAAAATTGCAAATCAGACAGATTATGATAGCCATTTCCATATTGATGTTTCTTTTTGTGATGCTACAGGAATGTATAAAGGACTCATCAAGGTTAGTCAAAAAAATTTGTAATGATGGCCACAAAAATAGTTAGTATGATTAGTTAGTTAGATATGAACATCTAGGAAGCCAATATTTTTGGATGTTGAAGGCTTTATAGCCTCTCATCAATATGATTTATTTAAATTTAATAAGTGTGAATTTTTTTCAATGCTTATCGAAGTATAATACTTCCGCTATTTTAATGTTGGATATACGATTTATAAGTATCAAGGGCACGTAACCCTTTATAAAACCCACTTGCAACCATTTGTGGCGGTGGACTGTTTTTTTTTTCCAAAAAAAAATATCATATTCATTGTTCATAAAGATCTCCGAATACATTCTGTAGGTACTTATCAGTACTTTTGAAAGTTCAAAATATTTCAAAATATCAATACAATTTAAACAAGTTGTTGACTTCTAAAACCTTGTTATAAGTCTACTACAAAATTTAGCAGCTTTTGGAGCAAAAACTGTCATATATTGCAACCGCATTCTTGTTAATATAAGATAGAGTCCAAACTTTTTCTGTTGTGCTCTTGACGTCCATTGAGGCAAGTCATACTTGTGCAGTAGCCTTCTTCCTCCAGCAATCCGTCTTTTGAAAGCTTATCACCCCTTTCATTTTGTTCCCTGTAGATATGGACAAAATCCACCTTAAGAAACTGTAAAACAGTTAGATCAATTCTATCTCCTAAGTTTAGCAGTGAAGGATTTTGAAAAGTGCTTTTCCTATTCATCCTTTTTATCCATATATCAGAATCCCCATAAATTTTGAGAGATGCCACTTTGTAAGTAATAGCTTTTTGAAGAAGTAATAGCAAAGCACATCCTTCTGCCCGGTTATTTGTCCCATATCCTCCATTTGATTTGAAAGTAAATTCCTGTCCTCCATGGATAAGATAACCTCCCAATCCACAAACAAGATTCTCACAAGCTCCATCAAAAAAACCCACTGATTCCTCTTCTCCATGGTTCATAATCTTCATAACTCTAATTTTCCTGACCTTATCATGTCCCTGAAAGAACTTGAAGGTTGATAAAATCTGAGCGGTGACAACAAAGCTAGGGTAGTTATAATCTTCAAAAATAGCCTTATTACGTGCAATCCATACTTGCCACACCACCAAAAAAGGGAGGCTTCTATAATTTTTGAGTTTTTTATCATCAAACCATTTCTTGAAGAACAATTCATAACAGATTTCTTCCTCCGGTACATTCAGCTGAAGAGCTATGCCTAATTCCAACCATACCTGTCTGATACAAGAACACTTAGAAAAAAGATGTCCAACATCTTCTTCCGCCTCTCTGCACAGGCTACATCGGCCCGGCCCTTCCATCTGCCTTTTCTTAAGGTTTTCCCAAGTGAGTACCTTATTGTGCATAATCAGCCAAACCAGGATCTTATTCTTATGAGGTGCTTTAGTGCTCCAAAGCAGCTTCCCCCACCAAGGCTTCTCCTCCCCTCTATGATCAATCAAAGCAGCATAAGTAGCTCTGACTGAGAAAGTGCCCCCATCCTTTACTCGTTTCCAGTTAATACAATCCTGATCCATCCCAATTCTGATAAAACCTAGCTTCAAAGCTTAAATCCAATTGCTCCATAAGACCCTCCATCTTTCAGGAATTCCCAAAGACTCCGATGTCATCCAAAGCTGTGAGAGACCCATAACTAGCCCAGCCACATCCACCAATACTACCAGACCCCTCTCTTCTAAAAAGTTCATAAAGTCCTGTGGGAACTTTGGAATTTGCTTTACCCCACGATAGAAATCCCTTCCGATTCTAGCTTTTTTACCATCACCCACCTTCCATACTAGCCGATCCTCCACAGCAGGCATAGCCAAGATTAGTGATTTCCAGAACATGGAGCCTCCACGACCATTTTTCCTCGGGTTCCTTATCCATTCCACTAATGAGTCTCTGCCTAGGTATTTAAAACGAAGGATCATCTGCCACAAGCCTTCTTTGGCTAAGAAATGCCACGCAAATTTTGAATATAGATCCTTTCCAAACAAGAACAGATTTTTAAAACCCCAGCCTCCAAATTCCTTTGGTATAGAAATCGAATCCCATGATGTCCAGTGGATACCTCAATTTTCTTTACCTATCTAGAGAAATTTTAAAAAGACTTTTCAGAGCGCATGAATAATACCCTGTGGTAGCTTCACGTTAATCATCCAATAAACCGACAATGCACAGAGGACGCTTTTGATGAGGATCACTTTCCCACCCTTAGAGAGATAACGGTTGCACCAAAAACCTACTAGTCTCTTTACTTTTTCAAGAATCCACTGCCAATCAGCAATTCCATAATTATTAGGTTTCAGATGAAACCCAAGATATTTGAAACCCGAGGACAGAGAGCATATTTCCATAGGCATCACCTCTAAGAAGTCCAACAGATCAGAGGGGTCCAAATGATTTATATAGCAGGCAGATTTCTCTAGGTTCGCCTGCATGCCAGTTGCTTTACAAAAAATCCAGAAGAGGTCTTTTATCGCCCGAGTTTCAGCAACAGAATTTCCCAAGAAAAGCAACGCATCGTCCACAAAGAAAATGTGGGTAATCCGAATAGAACCAAAACAAAGGCCTTCAAACAAATTGTTTTCCACGGCCCTCGCAATCAAACGATTCAACCCATCCATAACAAGCAAGAAGAGGTACGGGGACAAAGGGCACCCCTGACGAAGCTCCCGAGCCGGCTTGAAGAAACTAGAGGCAGACCCATTGATCAAGACTGCGAAATTTACTGTTGTAATACATGACCATATCCAGTTAATTACAGAGAGCCCACAACCAATTTGGATAAGGACCATTCTAAGATAGTGCCAGCATGTCCAATCATATGCTTTAGCCAAGTCCACCTTTAATACTTTGGCCGGGATCTTACCTGTTTTTATTGAGTAAATGACTTCCTGCGTGCACCCTATTACCTCATGAATGCTCCGATTAGGTAAGAATCCATACTGTTCTTTGGTTATATTCCTGGCCAGTATTGGCTTAAGCCTTTCAGCAATCAACTTCGAGATTATTTTGTATAAAGCATTACATAAAGATATTGGCCTGAAGTCTCCAAAAGACTTGGGGTCATCCACCTTAGGAATAAGGACAAGAAACGTAGAATTCATACTTGATTTTAAAAATCCCGAAGTTCTATTCCTCTCCACCACCCTGAGCAAGTCCATATTAATCAATTCGAAAAAAGCAGAATTGAACTCCGATGTCCATCCATCAGGACCGAGGCTTCTATCCTTTTTAAGCTTGGAGATAGAATTCTTAAGCTCATCCAGAGTGACCGGAGCATTCAGAATAGCTGAATCATCAACTGTTACCCATTGATCAAACTGATTCACTGTTTCCACCATCTCAAGGAAATTGGTACCTTCAGGATCTTTATAAAAGGATGAGAAGAATTCGACTCCCCCAGCTGCCAGACTATCAAATCCTTCCAACTTCTCTCCACTAGAATCCTGCAATTCCCTGATGGAGTTTATCCTTTTCCTATGATTGATCATTTTATGAAAAAAGCTCATATTCTCATCTCCCTGGGCTAACCAAACAGCCCTACTTTTCATCCTGAGATCCGCTTCCTTTTCCAACAGGATATCATTTCTATTGGTTTCCAGAATCTTCAATTTATCTAACAGATCACCTTCCAAGGTCCCTCCCAGATTCTCAAAGATTTCTTTTATTCCCAATTCCATTCTTTTCAACCGAGCATCCTGAGACTTCCTTAGCTCCTGTGCCCATTGGCCAGTAAGAGATTTAATATATTGCAGATTATGAATAAACTGATCTTCACAGGATCCAAACAAAGAGTCATCAAAAGGAGTCCAATTGTTATGCACCAGGTTCAAAAATTTTGCGTTATGTAACTAGAAGGGGTTAAACTTGAAAGGGGTTCCCGATTTTTTACCTCCTTTTTCCATACTGCAGAGAATCGGTAGATGATCCAAACAACCCCCAAAAATTCTCCAAGCTTTAATCCTCTCCACCTTATCAAACATAGCCCCGTTACATAAAAATCTATCTAATCGTTTAGAAATGGATTCCTTGCCAGATCTACGATTAAACCAAGTAGGACTCCTTTCCTGCGGTTCAACATCGTAGAGGTCATTCGCTAACAAAAGATTCTAGAACGAAACTTGAGCCGGGTCCATCCGTGCCCCCCAACCCCTCACTTCCCAACCGTGCAGGGTAAAGTTAAGGTCACCTGCAATCAAGAATGGGTAGTCCATCAGAAAGGAGTTCTGAAAAAAAAAAAAAACCCTTCCCAAAGTCAAGTTTTCTGTTGTAAGGACCATAAAGATTAAACAGGTTAAAAACCATTCCAAGTTCCGGACAATCCAGTGTTGTGGCCAGACCAGAACAGACCACATAGCAATTAAGGATATTGACACTGTCTTTCCATCCCGTAATCAGCCCCCCGATAAACCATCACTGTCTACCCAGGAAAACTTCCAACCCGGACAAAGTCTTCTCATTCTTTCCTCCGCTTGAGCCCCCTCACACATATTTTCTTGTATAACGACCACATCCGGTGAATTAACATCCATAAGCCTCCCTAACGCCATCATTTTTGGGCTGCTAGCTAGCCCTCGGCAATTGAAGGATAAAACCTTAATGGAGGAGCCTTTGTTAAAGGCATATCTCCAAGAGCTAAAAGAATAGGTGAAATAGGTGAACGAAAACCAAAATCCACTCGCAGGTTTTTACGAGGACCCCCACTTCCCTTCGAGGACCCAGACCGAGAACTACTAGGGCCCGTCCCTAATTTAATCATAGAACGAAGACCATACGGATGACTCGAATCTTTAGACCCACCCTTCTCCTCCAGCTTCCTAGCCTCCCGAACCAAAGGAACCCCACTTCTCAACAATTATTTACAACTCCTCAAATGCAAACCAGGGCTAGCAAAGCCTAACTTAGCCAAGGGACTAAACCAGGACTGATTAGCTAAGGCTTGATTCTTTAATGAATTTAGAGATATCAGTTTATTAGACTTACCAGTAACACACTCCACTTCTTCCAGCGAAACCGACATTGACATCCTAGCATTCAAAGGCATACAATTCTTTAGTGCCAGACTTTTCCCTGAAGGAGCAGGGCTTGTCAACTCCACTGCAGAAACTAAAAAATGCTGCTCCTCTGCCCCATCTTTCGTAACAGAAACAACAGGCCTGCTAAACACCGACCCCGAAAAACCCAAGCCCATTGTCGCGGCCGGGATGGAGACCTTCTCCACCATACAAATTTCTGCATCATATGCTTGCCCATATTTAGGTTTCCCCAATGCCGTTTTCTTTACCCAAACCTTTTTGGAGAAAGAGAGATGACAATCAGCTAAAACATGTCCATAAACATGACAGCGCCCACACCGAAAAAGAACGTTTATGAAGTCCTAAACTTGACGAAAACTGAAGCCACCAATCCTAACCTCAATAGCTTCTGGTAAGCCTAAAGAGGTATCTACCAAAACCAAGATTCGCGCCACCGAACGCAAAGCCGTGTATTTGTACCCTTGGTTTATCATCAGAGTTTTACCAAAGCTATTACCCAGGTCCGAGAGGAAAGAGTCATTCCAAAACTCCAGTGGAAGACCAGGAACCTTGACCCAAACTGACGCCGTAGACAGAATTTCACGCCGTCGGTCAAAACAAGGGTGCCAAGGTTTCAAGTTCAAGACAGTATGACCCCAGAACCAGGATCTCCTCAAGATCAAAGCAACATCTAATTCCTTCCTAAATTTAAACCCCAACCAGCCCTTAGTCATGATGAAGAACTCTGGTTCATACTGTAAAAACGGAACCCATTGTTCCTTAATCCAAGCTCCCAATGAATCTTCCATTATACGGACTCCATAAAAATGCCCGACCAACGTTTTACCAACCAACTGTAAAATGCCTTCCCCCCTAACATCCTCACCGATCGTTAGGTGCACCCCGAGCCTTTTCTTTATCACTTTCTTGGTCTTATGCACACGGGAACCAGCGTTATCGTTCGATTTCTGTAAATTCAATACCCTAACAGGGCTCCACCTAACCCTCCCCTCGTCCTGAACCGATACAGGTGAACTTGCATCCTCGTCTCCGTTATTCACAACTCCTAGGGAAGGGTGATCATCTGGGGCAAAGCGAGACACCTCACCCATAGTCATAAAGGCCCGCCTCGAAAAACGCCCCTAATAAAAGGATACGTACTTCTCCATTAATGAAACTTGATTACAGTGATGTAACGTACTTCTCATAGCCACTTCTTGGACCCTCCGCTAGTCATCTCCAAAAACTTACCAGAGTGGCGGTGGACTGTACTCGAAGTTTATCATAATTCATGTATGGAATCTATCGGTAGTTTGTAATGGGAGTTTATCACAATTCATGTATGGATTCTATTGGATTGTTTTAATAAGCCTTTTTAAAAATTTGACACTTTTTGAATATTTTAATAAAAGTTTATAGATTTATTTCAAAAATCCTAAGACTCTCCAAAATTCTTCCTACAACATTCAGAAAAAGTTAAGTGGTTGTTATTTTTTTTTAAATTAATAATTTAATAAAACATATTTTATTATAAATATTTATTTTACATATTTGGAATATCCAAAATAAAATTTTGAAAAATTTGGGATAAATTTTTAAAAATCTTGGTTACAATTGTCAAACTCTCAAATTTTGGATGCTTTAGGGATTTTTGATGGTGTTAAATTTGTTTTTACCATTAAAATCACCCTTAAAACATTGTTAAATTCAGATTTTGCAAAATAAAAAATAAAAAAAGCCAAATTCTCGTAACAAAACTTTGTTCAAACCAAATCATCCAATTTTTAAACAACTCCAAAATTAAATAATTCTTATTTTATAAAAAAATTAACAACTTTATAAAACCTATTTTATTATAAATAAACCTTAAAAGAACACTAAGAGTGATTTGAAACTTGATATCCCATATAATATGAGAAATATTTGAATTTGTACGAATGTGATCATTATTAATTTCAAGCTTTGAAAATCTAACTCTATACATATAAACATATTTTAATAATAAAATAAATGAAATAGAGAGAAAATAAATCTCTAACTTAAATTAAAAAATAAAAAATATTATAAAAATATTTTTTTAAATATAGTTATTAATATTCTTAATTAATATTTTTTATAAATTATATCTTATTAATTTTTACCTAATTGTTTTGATAACAAGAAACCATTATGTTTAAAAAAAATCATAAATAATTTTAATTTTTCATAAATTTTAAATAAAAATAATACAATATTAACTCATTTATAAATATAAATGAAATCTTAATTACATAAAATATATTATGTATAGTAAGCTTGACAACATTAAAAACAAAAGAGATAGAAGTTAAGTTTCAAGTCCCCCAAGTCATAAAAGTCATATCATATAAATGTTTAATTCTAATTGAGAAATGAATTAAAAGCTCTTACTACTAATATTGATAGTTTAGCAATAAACCTAATAGCAACGCTTAATTAGATCATATAAATTTAAAGTTGAGCATCATAAGATTGGAATTGATTTTCATTGTAATTTTTTTTAATAAGATTTGGATTGAGTTTGGTTGTATTTTAAATTTTTATGGTATTAAATTATATATAGATCCAAATCTGCATCTAGCTCATTATGCATGTAAGGGTTGTTGCCTTCGCTGGAAGAATCCTAAGCATCATTCATAGATTACCTTTGTTCTCCTCTAAAGTTTATTTTGCCTTTGGTTTTATTGTCTCTGAACACTTCTTCATCGTTGTTTTTCCAGCCTGTGTCATTTATATATTCCAATTGCAACTCACTTTTTTTCAGAGTTATCTGTAAACTCTCTATTGTTATAGCATCTGCATGGCTGAATGAGAAGTTATTGTATTCTAAAGACACATATCAATTATGTTTTTAATATGGTTGGAGATAAACAAATATCCATTAAAAAGACAGTGGGGAGGCGGAGGAAGAAATTGGAACTTGAATAATGGTTTCCTGTGGGCCACAAACATAGCCCGTATATAGAATGCCACAAATTCAAATAGATGTTTATAAAGCTATGTTGAGAATGCTCAGTTAGATCGATCTATGTTAAGAGAAATTTAGCATTTTACATGAGGGAATGTTTCTATAGTTCGTTCTTTTGTTAGCAACAAATATTTTAATGTAATTGTCTTTAAATAGAGAAAACCCTCTCATGACCATGTTCAATTGCATCATCTCCAGATTCTTCTATTGTTAGGGACACATTAGAATTCAATTAGTTTTTCGAGGTATTTCTGCTATGGTTCATGCCAATTCATATCATACATTTGAAGAGAGACTTGAGCCTGTCTTATGACACCTCTAACCAACTTTTTGATAATATTGCAGATCTGGAACCAAACAATGTATCTACCAATTCATATGATCTACATTTGAAGGGAGATTTGAACATGTCTTATGACTCCTCCTGAACCAAACAATGTATCTAATTTATGAAGTTAGTATAGAGGGATGTTAGACTTCTTAGATGTTATTAAAGGTAATGAGTTCTAATTTTGCAGCACTTGATTACTTCAATTAGCTTAGGTTATTTTGACAGTTTGGAAAAAAGGAAAGTCTGGCTTCGGTTTCACCTAATTGGAAAGAGAAGGAATTGGATAATTGATGCTACAGTTGTTCAGGGAGCCAGATGTATCGACTCACTGGTAGGGTGCAATAACAGGCGCAATGCGCTTCTTCTTCGGTTTCAAAATCCCCATAAATGACTGGGTTCGATTATGTTTGGTATGCAGGTACATAGTCAAAAATACCAGAAATATCATTGCATAAATATAGTTGCATATCATGTCAACTTGTTCATTCTCTTTATTATTCTACTTATATTCATTGTTGTTCCTAATATATGTATGATGTTCTAATATGCTCTCTAATCTAACTAACAAATGTAAATTGCATAGATATCATGCAAAGAATGAAATGCACCAAATGGAAGATGCAAATTGGAACTGGCATAATCCAAACTAGAGGAGAAAATATCAAAGTCTGGAGATGTAATTGGTAGTTGGGAGACTAGTTCACCATTGCCATCAGAAATCAACCTAACTCCCTCTGCACTTTCTACCCTGCTTCAACCTTATTCTCAAGTGGCCTCCCTCACCCTTACCCATGCCTATGAATTGCTCAGTCTTATGTTCTAGAGTTTCCTTGATTACAACTATAAAATTCTCCTCATGAAATTTGCCAAGAGAGATTTGTCGAGACTTCTCTGAGATATGATGGAGAATCAATGTTCAAATGCCATATCCCTTAAGCAAGTAAGGGAGCTACAAGGTTGTTCTAGTTGCTACAAATGCAAAGCCACACCTAAAAGAAGCCTGGTGGCACATGCACTGGATGCACATAAGGCATAGAACTTGGGTCCCAGGTCGAAGATTGATAGAGTTGGGGTTTAACATTTGCGAGGGTTTTAGCCATGTTAGAAGCTAAAGGTTTGGTCCATGTCTCGATTTGAGGCCAAATAAGGCTCCAAATAAGTTGATTGGCCAAAACACAATTTCTGGTTAAAAACTTTGGTTATAATGCTTTGTAAACCATGTAAGATTAATAAAATTGTGCAAAATTGATTTCTATAGTCCCTGCTGCTCGTAGGCAACAACTAATAAGAGTAGTATATATATAATAAAATCAATTCCTTGTATTTTTTTTTAACTTTTAAAAACATTTGATACTATAGTTAATTTTTAGAATAAATTCTAAAAGTTAAAAGTTCTTTTGGAATTGAGAGTTGTTTAAATAAAGTTATATGAGAATATTATTATCAAAGTTTAAGAATATTAAGAAATTAATTTTATTATAAGGATCGAAAAAAGGTTGTCTTGTGTCCCCTAGTATAGATATTGACAAGTTAAAGAGTTGTTTGGAAGAAGGTTGTGTTGGTGAGACTATGGCTAGTATAGTGTTCATCCTTCTTCCTTATGTTAATATTGTTTTTATGGCGAGGAGTCCCTATGATCTCTACAAGCAACTAAAAATTCTCAATAATGTTTACTCTGATATGGGTATGACACTTAACACTCACAAAACAAAGGTTATGATGATCAAATCCAAAAATATCACTTATGTTAATTTTGTTTATAACAACAACAACAACTTGGAGGAAGTGGCTTCATACAAATATATTGAAATCGATCTTCATCATGAGCTTAACTAGAACTACAACATTGAGAAAATGATAAATGTAGGGTGGAAAGCTTATTATGGACTTGAAAACCATTGTAAATAAATGGAAATTTGACTTTGGGATAAGGATAAACTCCTCTTTGATACTTTCATCACTCATTTTATCTTATATGGTTGTGATTTTGGGGATGCATCATCTCTAGAGAATAGTAGAGAAAGATAGAACAAATCCAACATAACCTAAATAACCTTTATTTATTTCATAAATTTCAATAATAAAAATTAACCCACCTTTCAAGACACATAAAAGATACTCTTTTTTTCCACAGAAAAATTTAACTTACTATTAATACTACGAAATAGTAAATGTATCCAACTGTCATATGAGTACATAGGAAATAAAACCTGTCCAGACTATACCAGTGGTTCCGACACATGGACAGCAAATACATGCCCAAAATGAGGTGTCAACCAAAGAGCCCAAATACAAAGAGCCCAAACTAAACAATTCCTCAAGCCACATAAGTATCCAAAGATGCAACAGGGGGAAAACCTGAATCCCATCAGCAAATCTGCCACCGCAGATTACAAGAAAAATTTCAAAATTACATAATTGTCAAATAACGTACCCAGCCATAATAACAATGGCTCATCAATAGCCATAGACGGAAACAGGAAATAGTTTCAGATCGTGCAGACCCGACAACATATATGACAAGTTCATAAAATCACGAAAATGCCGAAGCATAAACAGCTAAATAGATAAGTATAAATATAGCGGCAAAATGGAATAAAACTGGAATCCCAACAAGGAGTTGGGGGCAGCAGCATTTTTAAAGACCTGCAAGTAATAATATCAGTCGTAAAAACATATGTTAATACCGCAAAAACCAAAATAATAACCATATGAGCTATCAAAAATAGAAGAAAATATCATCATGACCAGTGTAAGTGATAAGAACCATGGGAAATGAGAAGGTGCTCCCTCCATTCCTGCCAAAAAATGTGACCTTTCAGAGAGGTCAAAGCCCACTTGGAGAGCTTATCAGCCTCAATATTCACCTCTTTGAAGATATGAGAAAAATGAGTGTGTTCAAATTCGAGAATTAACTTCCGAGCTGCATCCATCCAATGTGAAAGAAGCATAACATTGAGAGGTGAGATGCCATTCACCCATGAAATGATAGACTTAGAGTCACCCATTACCACGAGAGAAGATATCTATCAGGAGCGAGCAAAATATAGCAAGAGCCAAAGGGCGCATAACTCGCCGCGAGTATTGGATCCAATTCCAAGATTGAGCCAAATATGGAAGTAACAAGTGGTGGAAATATGTAATATTGCCCCAGCCCCACACACACCAGGCCCCCCCACAAAGGCCCCATCAAAGAAACCGCATGGGTACATCAAGACCGAAGGAGCCAATCGCCTATCCGTGCACAATACATTCCTACCGACCTCATGACCATGAATTGAGGTATATTCTTTGGAAGCAGCCAAAGTTCGACAACAGATCCAATCCCGGTGAGGCACAGAATCCTCAAAGATTCGAGTATTCCGAGCCTTCCAGACCTCCCAAATCATGAAACAAGGGAGTTCAACACACATATTTGAATTTTGAAACCATGAATCAAGACAGATGTTAAGAGTGGAAGTTCTCCAGATGCATTGTATACCAGAGAGAGATGTAATTTGATTCCAAAGCCCCTGTGAGAAAGTACAGGAGGAGAAGAGATGGTCAACGGTTTCCTCCTGAGTGCAACATAGAGAGCACCATCCAGGGCCATTGAAGCCCCGATGACATAAATTGTCCCATGTAAGAATTCTGTTGCAGAGAGCCAGCAAAATAAAACATTTTATTTTAAGTGGAATTGCCAGTTTCCAGACAATTTTTTGCCACCAATAAGTCTCAGGTTGTATATCAGCAAACAATGAATCATACGCCATTTTGGCAAAAACTGTGCCACGGGCCACATCCCACGACCAAGCTAATCTTTCAGGAGTCTCGGATAATTGAATATTTGATTGGCACAAAGGTCTGATATATTCTGCCCATTCAATCCCCATATTACCGAATAGTCCCAGCTGTGGAGCCGAGATCCATTTTGAGTGCCCATCCTTATATAGACCATTCGCATGTGCAAGGGTGCAAAAACCTTTTTCCCTGAGATGTGTCCTCAACTCCGGAAATAAGATATGTGCATTGGAGCCCCCTAATATAGGATCAAGGCCCAACCTTATGTCACGACCATTACCAGGAATCCAGGTTATCCATTGAGCTATTACATTGAATGAACCCATCAATCCATTCCAAAAATTCGATACACCAGTAGTAGTTGGAAAACCCTTACGAAGCCAATTTGCAACAAAAGAATTTTTGAGGTACTTTGCTTTGATAATCATCCCCCAAACAGATTTATCAAAAAGGACATGCCATAAACTTTTAGCATGCAAAGCCGTAACAAACCGATCCAAGTCCTTTATATTCCAACCCCCCAAGGTCCAGAGTTGAGCCAGCATGGACCATTTTATAAGGTGAAATTTTTTCTGCACCCCTCCACCAGACCATAAGAAAGTGAAAATCTTCCTTCGTATTACATGCTCACATGCTCACACTGACTTTGACAAACATTAAAAATATGAAAGGTGTCCTTAGGGTACCAACTTGCCCGAAGAATAAACGATATCATAATACTTTCCGAAAAAATATCATCGTAACCTTTTATTTTTAAATAAAAAATTGATGTAAACTTCTTTTATTTGTATGAGATCAATATGATTCGATTTTATCGCGTAAGATAAAAGATAACCAAAAACGTCCTGCTTTTCGGGATTTTGGGATTAAAACTGGTTAAAATTTTTGCTGAAAATTGTTATTTTTGCAATTTTGTAATTTCTACAATCGGGATTGCTTGTTTTAGATTAATTGTCCAATTTTAAAACTACCCAAATCACTGAAACTCCAATTTGTGATTTTGGCAAGAATTGCTCTACCGACGAGTTGGGGGCGTTTTGGTTAGCACTTATACAGCTCCCGATTTTATTTATACACAAACAAAAATTGTTGTAACAATAAAACAATAATATTAAATGTTTTTTTTTTTGTTGAAAAATTAGATAATAAATTAAAAATTAGATAATTTACAAGTTTTGTCAGAATTGGGCAATCTGATTATTTGTTGAAATTGTGATTTTGATTATTTAAATTGCAATTTTGTTTATAGAAATAGATTCAGTGTTTCTCGATTACCCTTGCGGTACCTCGATTATGCAATTTCAACAACTTAAAACTGTCATTTCAACAATTCCTTCTGTTCGAATTTAGTTGATGAATAGTCTAAAAATTTATAAATGAAAATCAAATTGCCAACCAATTTTGAAAAATGTTAAATCTATTTATATAATAAAAAAATGCAATTTGAACCATAAAAATTCACCAATTTAACAAAGCTTAATTTTTGGATTTCGACCCCAAAAAAAAAATCCACGACGCTTTAGTTAACTCCATCTCAATATATCTCATTCGACAAGCCTTTCAGTACACGGCAACTGTCTGGCAACCTTTTTCTTGAAATAAAAAAAATTATAAATGAAGAAAATCTCAATATGTCTCTTTCGACAAGCCTTTCACTACACGGCAACTGTCAATCAACAAGAATTCTTAAAGCGATTTATTTCAAACTTTTATCGCAACTAGATGAGTTGTCCTCGTAAGCATCTCTAGTCACGTTTTGTTAACGTCGTAAGGCTCATTAATTCTTTGTTTTATCGAAAGCTCAATAATATGAAGGTTCTCTCCCATTATTACACGTGGAACCGCGTCACGCGTCCAGAACGTGTGCAAAGAAAGAGTCGGTCATGTTAAGCGATCCACGTCAACGCCGGCGATTTCTTCCATTGCACGTAACCCTTCATATAAAGCCACAGTCTTAACTCTACTTGTTCATATACCCCGATCTAACATAGACTGAATTTCTGTGAATTGTACCCCGGATTTTGAATTTTCTGTGAATTTTTAAGCCCTGATTCGACCATAAGATTGCAACTTCTGTGAATTTTTAAGCCCTGATTCGACCATAAGATTGCAACGAGATGGGTAAAAAAGACGACCAGAGGCAGCAACTTCTTCAATCAGATTACACAGGCAAGGCCGATACAGCCGCCGGAGCGACGGAGCCGATCGTTTATCCAAAGCTCGATGCCGAGGGTTCGAGTCCCCCAGAGGCGGCGCTGAATCAAGATTCAGCTGCCTCAGAGAAGGATCGGCGAAAATGGGGCACCAAAGTCATGGGCGCTCCTGCTGCCCCCTCAGCCCATCCTCAGAACCAAGAAGCTGCAACGTGGACAGCCCCCGAGGAACACCCCGTCCCGAGCTCGTATATCGTGCAACCATCTGCAATTGAGAATTCAAAAAGTACGCTCGCATTAAAAAATAAAATTGATCGACAAAGCATTATGTTGTTTTTATCTATTCTTTATCTGATTATATTGTCTGTGCACAGACCCCGTGAACATAGTGCAGCACTGCTTCAACAAATGGACCAAGAAGGCCGAGAATTTGGCCTCAGAGGTCTGGACCAACTGTAAGTATGACTTCACCTTCTCTTATTGTTTCTTGCATGCTTGCCTGCCTGCCTGCGTTTTGAATTGACGGATTCCGTTTCAATGCAGTGAAAACTGCGAACAGCATGCCGAATGCGGCGTGGGGGAAGCTGACCTTGGGTGCCAAAGCCCTAACAGAAGGGGGCTTTGAAGCTCTGTTCCGACAGACGTTTTCCGTCAGTCCGGAGGAAAAGTTGCGGAAAACGTACCCCTGCTATCTGTCAACTTCCACTGGCCCCGTTGCCGGAACTATGTACATCTCCACCGTGCAGATCGCCTTCTGCAGCGATCGCCCCTTGTCGTTCAAAACTCCGTCTGGAGAGGAATCTTGGAGTTACTATAGGGTGAGTGATTATCTCAAGAAGCGCATTTTACGGTCCAGTAAGGGCGTTTTTTAGTGTTGAATTTATAGTGTACAGATTTACTTTATGATGAAAATAATAAAATATTATAAAAATAATATGTTTATATTTAAAATAATATTAAAATATTTACCTTCAATCTATTTGTATGTAAAAGGGGATCTATGCTGGTGGCTACAGATAGCTTCAATCTTTTTGTATGTAAATTGACGATGGGTAAAACTAAAATAATATTTGATAATAATGAATGCAGGTTGCAATCCCGTTGGCGAATCTGAAGGCTGTGAATCCGTCTACGAACAAAGAGAATCGTGCTGAAAAATTTATTCTGATCGTGACGCGGGAAGACCACGAGTTCTGGTTCATGGGATTCGTTAACTATGAGAACGCCGTGACCAATCTGCAGGAACCCGCCGCTCGAACTCAGCCCGCTCAGGTTCCACCTCATCACAGTCAACCAGATTCTTCAACCCTCGACCCCACAGCTGTCCACGTGTAATAAATACAACGGCCCGAGTTGTTCTTCCTACAGTGTTGTGTTGTGCAGAGTTTGGGATTTTAATCTCTTTGTAATTGTTTATTTCTATTTATTTTCTATATGGCAATATTTTCTTTAAAAGAAAAATGAACTTTTGAGAAAGTTTCTAAATCTATTTTTTAAATTAACATATTATCGATTTGTATTTCTCATATCTTTTATTCTTAGTTTCTTATTTTTTATGAGTTAAATATTCGACCAGATAAATTTGAAACTCAATTATAATGTAAAGCTGGATTCTGTTCACTAAAATAATCACTAAACTATTATATATATATGATGAGTATGTTTTTTCATAAATTATTCAATATTATTTTAATTAATTTAAAATAAATTAATATTCTTAAAATAATATGAGATCTTATAAGTTTTATAATACAATAAGTTGTTAAATAATTTCTAAAATGTTGTTATTTTTGTGACTATAAAAGAGTGGAAGAGGAGAAACATTTTGCCACCTATTCAGTCTCTTTACCCCTTCTACATGTAAAAGTATTTCGTCTCTTTACCCCTTATACATGTAAATGGGTTTGGTGATTGGAGAGGGAGGAACTCAATTATGAGAATTTAGCTTCACTCTTTAACTTCCTCACAGGATAGGAATTTAGGAAAAATATTACCCGTTAAAAATGATGGTTTTTATACTAAATACGGCCTATGACCACCCATCAAATTCCAGTTCTGCTTCCTCATAATGTGAAGATGAAAAACATTTTTTATTAAAATGTATTGTAAATTATGTACATTTATATTAATCTTTTTTTTTTAATTCATCAAAATTATATTAATTTAGAAATATTTATTTATAATAATGTAAAACAAAGTAATTTCTACATACTTCTATAAATATCATTATCATTGTTCATTTTTTAATTACATTAAATGAGATACATAATTAAGGAACTTCAAGCATATGAAAAATCAAAATATTTAGCTAATTAACCATAAAATTCAAATAATTATATAAAATAATATGAAGAATTTATTATAAAGAACTTTTTAGAACAAAAAGATGGAACGTTAAAAAGTACAAGCATATTCACATCAAATAATGCGAAAAATATTCCACTCGTTCACAATGCAACCAAAGATTTTTTTATAGATGTTTTTTTTGTTTTTTCAAATTGTGGCAAAGTTTTAAATGAATCATATTTTATACGTCGGTAATCAAGAAAGAAATATATTTAAACAAAGGAGTGTTGGTAAAAAGATGAGGGCAGTTTTGAAATATTTTTTATACTTAAAGCATGTATACATAGAAAACTTAGAATTATAATTCCTTCACGTGCTCGTGTAATGCTCCCACATTTTAGTTTTGTATTAATGGGAATTGACACTAAAGATGGGATTTATCTCTAGTAGAAAGGTGCCTTCGACATGGCTAGGTTTGTGTGGAGATTGATTGCACTGTTTCTTGTCCTCTCGAAGCTAGTAGGTTTGTGTGGAGATTGCACTAGTCTTAGTGGGATTTATTGTGGACATCGATTGGAGTAGCTATGACACAAGCATGCCACTTGTTCGAGGTGAATGGCACTATGCAAACTTTGGAAGTGAACATTGATTTGACTTTGTAGTTTTAGACATTACTTTGGTTTTCAACATGATTGGTCATGATGAGAATTTGGCTTGGTCTTCTTGTTGTGTTGAGAATTTAGTTTGGTCTTCTTGTTATGTTGAGAATTCAATTTGGCGTTGCTCTTTTTATCTCTTGGTTGTTAGATCTCTTCTCTATGATGTTTTAATTTACATTATGTTTGTAATGCATGACTTTTGGAATTTGTAAGGCTTAGGTTAGCTAATGGCTAGTTATCCTTTACTTGGAGGTTGCTTTAGAGATGGGTTGTATAAGATTTGGAAGTTGTTGAGGCACTTGGAAAACTTGCTAGAAGGTATGTGCATAAGAACATTCATTGCATTAGCATGCAAATTAAGTATCAAATGAGGAAACATGAAGAGCTAGAAGCTCATATTGGAGAATAAAGGCAGAGAATTGATAAGTTGGCTAGTGATATAGGGGTCTTGATGTAGGCGGGGTGGTTGGGGCGATCGGTTGTGATCGTTCCCACCTTGGATCAGACCCCATGCCATTTGTTCTCACGACGCCTTCGCCTTTGGCTTCGGGTACGCGTCATCTAATTTCCTTCGGAAAGAAAAAGTTGGCTAGTGATATGTCTAGATGCACTACAATACCATCTTGGATTTTGTACAAAGCTCTCAATATCTTATTGGACAACTTTATGCATTTACAGGTTCTGTTAAGAAAAATCTAGGTGAGGAGGAAACTACGCTATGTTAAGGAAAATCCAGGTGAGTAGGAAACTACGCACTAACTTGGAGTAGAACTAGATAAGCAACCCACTAGACCTTGGAGATATATGCCTTTTAATTTATGATTTTTTTTAATCTTTGAATAATTATATATATATATATATATATTTGGTTGCATTGCAACCCATATATATATATATATCAAAGTGGTCACTTAATCATCATCATCGTCATAAAAAATATTCATTTCTGTAGAAAAAAAATCATGTTTGATATATAAGATTCTAACATTATTTATTTCTAATAATTAGAAATAATATTTAAATATAAACATATTAAGTATAATACTAAACACATATATCTCAGGAAAAAAAATACTAAACACATATATACTTATATTTATACTTGTAATAAAAATAAAATACATAAATTAGTAATAATTTAATAATGTGATTTTAAAGTCACAGTTTAACTAAACATCAAATTAATGCATAACATTCTTATAAAAATAAGTAAAATACTATAAAATTCCAACAACTAAACATATAATAATATTATGACATCTCCCTTGAATTTATCAAAACAATTTCTCAAATATAAACGTGATCATTATAGAAATGGAAATTAACAAAGACAAGTTAACATAGTGTTTATGCTTATAAAAAATAAAACATTTTCAAAAAGTAATTTCTTCAATATTGGATTTTGCTACTATTATGCCAAACCTCACAACGTTTAGTCGTCTTTTATTTTGTTTTTCATTCTCTCAATACATTGTGTCATTCCTCCGATACATTAATTAAATAATGTTATAGTGAATAATATATAAAATTAATTAAATAATGTTATATTGAATAATATATACAATTAAATTAGGGGTGGTGGGTTTTTAAGGAAATCAAAAGAGAAACTATCTTGGAATTTGGTGATACGTAAGTGGATATTTCATTGAAATAGTTTATTTTAATGAATTTTTTCAATTTAATTCATTTTGTTAGTTGAATTTCATGGAATGATAAACAAATTAAAATTGAAAAGAAAATAACTATAATAAAATAATACATCCACACCAATAACATAATATATTAGGAAAACCCCATCTAGAAGTGAGGACTATACCTTGTTCTTTTCTTCTCCAATATGCAATGCAAATAAAAATAAAGTGGTACGCACTATGGAGTTACCTCTAACATTGTGGTCTACACAGCTACTGCAGGATCTCCTACTTCCTCTGTTGTACTCTAATATCCACTCCCATATTGTTGCTTAGCTATGGAAGAATAAAATAATATCATCAGAATGAAACCCCTTCTCCTCCTAATGGCCTAGTATTTAACATAACCTGATAGCCATCTAGGATTAGTTTAAGGGTTTGTACATTCCTCAACTCCTGATTAGGGTTAGGGTTTTGGACCCTCTAGAATGTTATTGAAAGTCCACATGTGACTAGCTCCACATGTGTGGGTAATGAGAGTTGACGTGGAATCCACTTGGTACCATGGTGGTCAATTGGATAGGTCAATTTGTAGGAGGCATAACTTCCTCATACAGACTCGAATTGAGGTGTTCTTTGCACCATTGGAAAGGTCTCGAAGTGTTGAATAACATTTTGGGGATTCAAGAATATAGATTGTGAATTTTGAACCCCAAAAAACATTGTTTAATCCCTCAAACGGGCCTTGAAAGGTTTTGGACCCCAAACTTGCAAGGTAAGACCTGCCCCTACAATGGACCCTACGAGCTAATTCATTGAATCGTTCCACCCAGAAAACACCAAAATATATGAAAACCTATATATTGATCTGATTTGAATCATACCTCCCCATTTTGGGAGGCTTTTGGTCCCCAAAAGCTTTTATTAAATGAGGTGAGGAAATTTTTCCTTTACCTTCTCCTTGGAGTACCATTTAGCCTTCCATGGAAGTTGTTCTCTCAACCCGATCTACCAAAGGTCATCTTGTCCCTATTTGGTAGTACTGGACTTCTTCTGCAAATTGTGTCTTTTGCTAATTCTTCTTGAGCATTAGGTACTAGATCCTATATGGTAGGTAGGAATTGCTCCTCCTCCTGATCTAACATGGAAGACTCATTGAGTTTGGAACTTTCCACAGTTACTACTAAGTAAATGCGCATGTATGGGGTAGACTAAGTCTATAGGCATTATCTCTCACCTTCTACAATACCTCAAAAAGGCCATGCTGCAAAGCCTTGATATTCTTACCATGACCCTGTAGTATTTCCTTGTTCAGGTGTAACCAAACTCTATCCCCCACTTCGAATGATTTCTCAACCCTGTGATGGTCATGTCTAGCCTTGTACTTTTTATGCAACTTCTTCAATTTGTCTCTTGTACTTGTAAATGGATTTTCCTGATCCTTTCAATGAAATTTTTAGCTCTTAATGCTTCACTTGTGCCGTCTTCCCTCACTCCCCCTTGGTGTCCATATACAACATCTAGAGGTGAAGATGACAAATATCCAAAACAAGTTCCAAAAGGGGACTTTCCAATGAAA
The DNA here is from genome assembly GCA_027924585.1 of Larix kaempferi. Taxonomy (NCBI): domain Eukaryota; kingdom Viridiplantae; phylum Streptophyta; class Pinopsida; order Pinales; family Pinaceae; genus Larix; species Larix kaempferi. The sequence continues at coordinate 865,732 of BSBM01000767.1, read as the reverse complement.
GTGTGGACTTCTCTATTATAAGGGTGTTGAATATAGATCAAAATTTCATCCCAAGTTTTCAAATGCTTTTAATTGTAACCCATCAAAAGTTGCACCCAAGTCTCACTGACAAACTTTTGTTTGTCCATTGACTGTCTATGGATGGAATGTTATAGATATTTTCAACTTGGTGTCCATCTTCTCCCAAAGTATAGTTCAAAAGGCATTGAGGAATATGGTCTCACCATCTGAGATTATGCGGCTCCTTTGTATCCCAAAGTGCACCCAAACTTGCTCAAAGAACATGTGTGTTGCTTCTTATCCTTTGATGGTATTTTTACAAGGCATAAGAATGCAAATCTTGTTAAATTTGTCAACTACCAAAAATAAATAGTCATGTCCCTTCCTAGTGGCTGGTAACCCACCCACAAAATCCATGGAAATGTTTTCCCAAGGTCAAGTGGGTACATGTAAGGGATTGTATAGACCTTGCTTTATATTACTTGGTTGTCCTTTCTTGTGACCTATATTCTCCAGGTACTATGCTTTCACACATCCCCATCAATTTTTTTGGGCTTGAAGAGCATCACTTTCTTTCATAAATTACTACATAGACACCCTAGATACTTGAGGAGTACATCTAGCTTCTTGGTGTAGATACCCCACATAATAGGAATCTTCCTGAATTTGGTTGTGTACACTTGCACACTATGTCCTTGCCTTTGCCTGAAGTAATGCCAACGGATCCATTGGTCCTCTACATACCCGATATGGTAGAATAGGAAATTTATGAGTGTTTTTAAATCCTCCCACTTAGTTACCTGTGGATCACCCATGAGCTTAAGTGCCTTCGTATGGATTTCCCACCAGGTTAAGGTATGGCCTTTAATATCAATAGAGTAAATTAAATATGTTGCTCCTCATCTATGTCCTGGATACTAAGTAGACCTCTAATTTCCGCAACCAATGATTCAACTTTAAGAAATCGATCTCTCCTTAATAGGCCTTGATATCCACTTTCAATTCCATCTTAAATACCGGTTGGGAAGTGGTAATGGAACTGGAAATTGGTTTCTCTTTCCGAGCTCTTTCCTTGGATCCTTTTCAAGGTCGCCTTTGTCTTTTGATTTCCCCTTTGATCCAATATCTGAGTTAGAGCCTCCAAAATCACCAAAAGTTCCAAACTTGCTCTCCAAAGCTACCATGAGCATTAACATATTTCATGAGATACCAATGGCTTGTAGTAAACCATTGTTCATATTTTCCCCTTGATTCTTAACCATAATTATCTGTCATGGCTAGGGTTTGAAGACTTTTTCTTTATTCTTCGAGCTCCTAGATCCTACAATTTCCCACAAAACTCGAAAGAAAACTACTCTAATACCAATATGATCCATAAATTGTTGTGGATATTCCACTATAATAGTTCATCACAACAGATATGTTCAACTTAATTCATTGTTTTAGTTGAATTCCACAGAATGATAAATAAACTAAATCACAAGAGAAAAATAACCAATCCACACAATTAACACAATATATACCTTGGGAAACCCACTATGAAGAAAAACCTAGCCATAAGTGAGGACTATGCCTTGCTATAAGTGAGGACTATGCCTTGCTCTTTTCTTCTCCAATATTATTTAATGCAAATACAAAGAAAATGGTACTCACTATGGAGTTACCTTTAACATTATGGCCTACACGGCTACTACAGGATCTCCTACCTCCTCTATTATACTCTAATACCCACTCCCTTATTGTTTCTCAGCGATGGAACAATACAATAATATCATCATAATGGATCCCCTTTTCCTCCTCATCACTTGGTATTTAATTTAGCCCGATAGTCGTTTAGGGTTAGTTTTAGGGTTTGTACATGCCTAAACTCCTTATTAGGGTTAGGGATTTGTACTCTCAAGAATGTTCTTGAAAGTCCACACATGAATAGCTCCACATGTGTGGGTAATGAGAGATGACGTAGAATCCACTTAGCACCATGGTGGTCAACTAGATAGGTCAAATTTTGGGAGACATAACTTCCTCATATGAACTCTGATTGAGGTGCTCTTTGCATCATTCGAAAGGTCTCAGAGTGTAGAATAACATCTAGGGGAGTCACAGACATAGTCTATAAACTTTGGACACCCAAAAACATCATTTAATCCCTAAAACGAGCCCCAGAAGGTTCTGGACCTCAAATTTGCAATGTAAGACCTACCCCTACAATGGGCCCTACAAGCCAATTCATCCAATCATTCCACCCAAAAAACACCAAAATAGATGAAAAATTATATATTGATCTAATTCGGATCACACCTCCCCATTTTGGGAGGCTTTTGGTCCCCAAAATATTTTACTAAATGAGGTGAGAAAATTTTTCCTCTACCTTCTCCCTAGAGTACCATTTAGCCTTGCCTAGAAGTTGTCCTCTCAACTCAATCTGCCAAATTTCATACTACTCCTATCTAATAGTTCTAGATTTCTTCTACAAAATGGTGTCTTCTTCCAACTTTGCTTGAGCATCAGGTTCTAAGTCCTGTATGCTAGGTAGGACCTGCTCCTCCTCCTGATCTAACATGGAAATATCATACAAAATTTTCCACATCACTACTGAGTAAATGTGCATGTACGATGGAGTAGAATGAGTCTGTAGGAATTATCTTCCACCTTCTCTAGTACCTCAAAAGGTCCATACCTCATATCCTTGATCTTCTTACTAGGACCCTATAGTCTTTCATTGTTTAGTTGTAACCAAACTCTATCCCCCACTTTGAATGATTTCTCAACCATGTGTTGGTCATGTTTGGCCTTGTAATTTTCCTATGATTTCCTCAATGTACCTCGTACTTTCAAATGGATTTTCCTAATCTTTATATCAATGAAATTTTCAGCTCTTAATGCTTCACCTGTGGTGTCTTCCCTCACCCTCCCTTGCTATACATAGATAACATCTAGAGGTGAAGGTGGAAAATATCCAAAACAAGTTCCAAAAAGCGACCTACTTATGGAAGTCTAGAATGCTCTATTATAAGAGTGTTGAATGTAGATCAAATTTTTATCCCAATTCTTTGAAATCTTCTAATTGTAACCCCTCAAAAGTTGCACCAAAGTCTTGTTGACTACTTATGTATGTCCATATGTTTCTGAATGGAATGTTATAGATCTCTTCAACTTAGTGTCCATCTTCTTCTAATATGTGCTCCAAAATGTGTTGAGTAATATGGTATCGTTGTATGAGATGCTCCTTTGTATCCCAAAGTGCACCCAGGCCTACTTAGAGAACATGTGTGTTGGTTCTTGTCCTTTGATGGTATTTTTATAAGTAATAAGAATGTACATATTGTTGAATATGTCAACTACCACAAATAAATAATCTTGTTCCTTCCTAGTTGTTGGTAACCCACCCACAAAATCCATGGAAATGATTTCCCAAGGTTGGGTGGGTATAGGAAAGGGATGGTATTGAAATTGCTTTCTATTACTCGGCTTGTTGGTACAAAAAAGTATGCATCCTCTAATATATTGTGCTACATCTTCCTTGCATTATGGGCTAATACACATACTTTTGTATGTTAGAAACTATCTTCCCAACACCAAAATGCCCCGCAACTTTGGAGGTGTGTGCCTATGTGTTAAGCTGCAATCTTTCACCTTTAGGAACACAAAGCTTGTATAGCTTGTAGCATAACCCATTCTGGAGATTATAGTCATCATTACTATCACCTTCTTCTACATGAAACTAGCCTTGTAGCTGTTGAAACACCTCTTTGAAATCCCCATCTTCTATGTATCCCTTTTTGTATGCATCATGGGTAAAAGGTTCCATGTGCATAAGAGTTCCCAAAGTTGTAATCTTGGATGTGGGTGGCCTTGAAAGCATGTTTTTCAACTTATTAGTGTTTCTCTTCTTCTACTTGATGACTAGATGAAACTATTGCAAAAATCCCATCCACTTGTAATATCTGGCTTGTTGCAACTTACTCTGGGTCTGTGAATACTATAATGGTTGGTGATTTATGTGGATAATGGTTTCCTTTCCCATCAGATAGTCCTTCCATTTCTTAACAGCTTGAACCAAGGTATGGAGTTCCTTATTATAGGTAGGGTAGTTTAGGACTCCCCCATGAAACATTTCAAAATGAAAGCATACTAACTTACCTCCTTGCATCCAAATTTCTCCCATGGCATTCCCACTTGCATTTGTCTCCACTTTGAAAGGTTTCCACAATTTAGGAAATGTGAGAACTGTTGCTTGAGTAATCTTTCATTTTAGCTCGTCAAAAGCTTTACGTTGATTCTTTCCCCACTAGAAACTCTAACCACTCGTTATTATGGCATGGAGTGGTGTGGCCACCACTAAAAATTAAGCAAAAAACTTTCGCAAGTATTATGTCACCCCAAAAAAGCTCCTAACTTCAGTGACATTAGTAGGAATTGGCCATCTTATAATGGCCTCCATCTTTGTAGGGTCTCTCTTGAGTTCCCTTCCACCAATCACATACCCAAAATACACCAATGAATGCTAAGAAAACTCACATTTCTTGAGATTAGCCAATAGATGGTGGTTTTTAAGAGTCTCAAACACTTGCTTGAGATGTAAAATGTGCTCCTACCAAGTAGAGATATAAACTAGTATATCATCCAAATACACTATAGCAAATGAGTCTAGATATGGGTGCAAAACATCATTCATCAGTCTCATAAATGTAGCTAGTGCATTACATAAACCAAAGGGAATGACCAACCATTCATACAAACCTTGCTTTGTCTTAAAGGTGGTCTTCCAGTTGTCTTCTTCTTCAACATGTACCTAGTGGTATCCTAACTTGAGATCCAACTTGGTGAAGTACTTAGCATGTTGCAACTAGTCTAACAAATAATCAATCATGGGTAGAGGATACCAATTCTTAAGTGTGATTTTTCTCAAAGCTATGTAGTCAATACACATCCACCAAGTCCCATGCTTCTTGGGTACGATGATCATAGGTGACCCACAAGGTGAGGCGCTTCGTTGAATCACCCCTTGCTCCAACAATTGTTGCAACTAATTTTTCAATTCATCAGCTTCTAGAACAAATTGTTTATACATCACAATATTCGGTAATGTGGAGTCAGGAAACAAGTGTATCTCATGTTCTACTTCCCTCTTAAGTGGTATACCTTTAGGCTCCTATAAAACTCCCCTGTATGCCTATAGCAACTACTCCAACTGATTTGTTTGCTCTCTGGTACACCCCTCTAGGGACTCCTTTACTCTTATCGATTAATCACCTGGCTAATTCTCTCATAATAAAAGAAAAATATATTTCTTACTTTCTCTAATCAACATTTTGGCTTGGTTGGCACTTACTGGTGATATCTTTGATTTACCTTTATGTGCATTGATGATGAAAAATTTCTCATCCTTGATCAGACTATATTTGTTTTTTGTCCTCATGAAGACTGCATCCCTCATATACATGTAGGGAATTATAAGCACTACACCACACACATCAAGGGGTACTACATCTAACTCCACTTTGTCAATAAAATCTACACTTACAGCAAATTTTCATGACCTTGATCTATGTATCCTTTTTTACCCATCCCAATGGATAAGGGATAGGATCAAAATGAACCTCCAACCCAAGTTTGTTTACCATATCGGCTACTGAGATTTCCTATGAACCAGAATTGAATAGAGAATATACCTTGGTCTTCTTTATCTAGATATTGATATGGAAGAGTTTTGTCATCTCCTTCTCTTCCTTGTGATGAAGGCTACTTAGATTCACCCCCTTTTGCACTAAAGTGCAAAAAATCTTCTCATCCACATATGAGCTACTCTCTACATGTTGGCTTGAAAACATGGATAAAAGGTTCTTATTCTTGGCATCCTTCTTGTGGTTCTTAGGGTTCAATTCTAGATGTAATTTCCAACACTTTTCTTCAGTGTGACCATAAATGTTACAATGATTACAATGTTTTTTCGGATATTTGCACTGATGTGCCATGGCTATAATATTCTTATCTTTTCCTTTCCAATTCTTCTCCCCTCCTTAGAAGTGTCTTGATTATTTTTTTGTTTGGAACCACTTGGTTGTCTTTTCTTGTGGCCTATATTCTCCAAGTATTGTGCTTGCACACATGCCTCATCAATTGTATTGGGCTTGAAGAGCATCACTTGCTTTCGTAAATGACTATGTAGACCCCCTAGATACTTGAGGATTACATCTGGATTCTTGGGGGAGATACCCAACATAATAGCCATCTTCCTAAATTTGGTGGTGTGCTCTTGCATGCTCTACCCTTGCCTTTTCCTGAAGTAATGCCAATGGATCCATTGGTCCTCTAGATACCCAATAAGGTAGAATTGGGACTCTATGAGGGTTTTGAAATCCTCCCACTTAGTTACTGATGGATCACCCACCAACTTAAGTGCCTCCATGTGGTTGTCTCGTCGGGTTAATGCATGGCCCTGTAATTTCAATTGAGCAAATGAAATCTTTTGCTTCTCATCTATGTTATGGATACTAAAATAGACCTCTAATTGCTGCAACCAATGATTCAAATTTAAAGCATCAATATCACCTTGGTATGGCTTGATATCCACTTTCGATTCCATCTTAAATAATGACCAAGAAGTGGTAATGGCATTGGAAATTGGATTCTCTTTCTTGGGCTCGACTCCTTTTCTGGATCACCTTTGTCCCCCATTTTCTCCTCTGATCTGATCTATGACTTTAAGCCTCCCAAATCACCAAAAGATCCAAACTTGCTCTCCAAAGCCGCCATGAGTATTGACATATTGCATGAGATGTCGGCGACTTGTATTTCTAGATTTGTAAATCGTCGTTCATATCCCCCCTCGATTCTTATCTAAACTCATCCACCATGGTAGGGTTTGAAGACTTTTTCTTTATTCTTCCAACTCTTAGATCCTGCAATTTCCCACAAAACCCAAAAGAAAATGTGAAGAACCTGCAACAATTAATTAATGAAAATACACGAGATAGCAGAAATAATAGAACTTAGAATCGCTTTTATTGATCGCAGGCCATTTCGAGGGGGCAACCTCCTTTGAGAAAGCTCAATACAAATAACTTCACGGTACCTTCATTGGTCTCAACACAAACTTATGTACTAAGTCTAGGCACCAATACCATGGGTCAATACCATGTGTCAATACAAACCATGGGCCACTACAAACTATGCATCAACAATTGCTACGGGATGACTTACAAAGCATATGCATCCAACGACAATAAGACAAACTATGGATCAACAAATACTACAGGATGACTTACAAAGCATATGCGTCCAACAAAAATATACTAACAAAGTAAATAGAAGGGTTGACATGGGTTCCTAACATCCCCTCTTCCTTAGAAAAATCTTTTTCCTCAAAGCTTTAGATGTGTAAATTGATGCAAAATCTAAAGGAGTGGTTCCCCTGTAGCATCCTCGGGTTGCATTCCATGCCACTGATGCCTTTTGAGTTTCAGGGAGGGTTGCTTGGAAGGTTGTAGATGAAGAAGAACCATATCATCTATGTGAAAAGTGCGCTCAGAACGGTGCTGATAGGCTTGTTGTTTCAGTCGAATTCTTGCCATGTGAAGATTGTCCTGCAAAATGAGAAGAATCCGATCGCGGTTTCGAAGAACTGAGTCAATTGCCTAAACTGGGGAGCTGCTGAGGGTGTATGGAAAAAGAATTGGCGGTGCCTGTCCATAGACTGCTTCATATGGTGTCCTTTTAGATGTGGTATTGTACCACTGGAGCGCTTCTAGGAAATCCATAGAAATATTTGTCCAAATCTATGTAGGGATGGGCAAGGGTTCGAGCAGTCTCGAAAGGAGTGTCGTTTCACCCTTGTTGACCTGGAAAGTATCACAGTCATCCACCATCTATTGAATTGTCATTTTTAGTCCCTGCCAAAAGAAGTTACATTGTTCCCGATCATACATTTTGAGGAACCCAGAGTGCCCCGCTGATGAAGAAGCATGGAGTTCATAGAAGAGATAGACCTGTTGAACAGATTGCAACTAATTTGGAACAAGAAGAGAAATATTTGTAAGAGAAACTGGGTCATCAAATGTGCGAGAAGGAGCATCTGCCACCATATTGTCCTTATCCTTCTTATAAGTGATCGCATAGACATAACCCATGAGTTGGATAACCCATTTCAGGTGTGCTGGGGAGGAGACCCATTGTTCCAGGAAATTTTCCAGAGTCTGGAGATCAGTCTGTTAGGAACCCATGTCAACCCTTCTATTTACTTTGTTAGTGTATTGTTGTTGGACGCATATGCTTTGTAAGTCGTCCCATAGTATTTGTTGATCCATAGTTTGTATTATTGTTGTTCGACGCATATGCTTTGTAAGTTGTCCTGTAGTAATTGTTGATCCACGTTTTGTATTGGCCCATGGTTTGTATTAACACATGGTATTGGCACCTAGACTTAGTATATAAGTTTGTGTTGAGGCCAATGAAGGAACAGTGAATTTATTTGTATTAAGCTTGCTCAAAGAAGGTTGCCCCCTCAAAGTGGCCTGCGATCAATATCAAAGTGATTCTGAGTTCTGTTATCTTGTGTGTTTTCATTAATTAAATATTGCAGGTTCTTCACATATGGTATCAGAGCACTTTCTTGGGCTCACTGGGTGAAATTTCTGCCAAAATTTTTTTTTGCATCTGTTGCAGCTTCAGATCTAGGAATAATCCCTATTTGCTTAACTGTGGGAAGTACTTGGGCATAAGCCCTAAAAATCATTGTGCGAAGTACCACAAGAACCCCAAAGTACTTCCCACAGTTGGCCCAATGAGAGGACCTGCCAGTGAAAATGGCAACGACCCCTACCTGATTGACTAGTTCTCATCCGTGAGGTAAACCAAGAGCTGTCATTTGTGGCAAAGCGGTTATCAGTTTTACTTAAGCCGTGGAGTGAGGGGTACTACCCCAATACACAAGCCATCATACAGCATTGGTGGCCAAGTGAAACCCCTAAACTGTTAGGAAGCCGCACATACCTGGGGTCCATATCTATTTTAAGTTGAACTGTTTTCGATCACTGACGCGCCGTTTCAGATCCATTCTGAAAGTCATTTCAGATCTATTTCAAATCCAGCCATTTTCAATCTAGTCGGCACCGTTTCAAATCTATCTGTTTTAGATCCCTTCCGCGCTGTTGCAGATCTATCTATTTTTCCATTGCAAATATATCTATTTCAGATCCCTTCCACGCCGTTGCAGATCCCTTCCGCGCCGTTGCAAATCCATTCCTGAAAAAAATATATAAATAAATAAATCTGTTTTTTGGCCATATCTCCCTTATTTTCACTCCGTTTCCCTTGAAACTTCCTTGACACCCCGGTAATCCCATTCTGCATATTTCATTCCTGAGGACCCTATCCCAAATTCCACTTCCCAAAGCCCGAAATCCCACATTTGTTTATTTTTAGGGTTTTCCATAACTTCTTCAGATTTCACCCAATCGCCTCCAAATTTTACCACCGAGTTCCTTTCCTAATTCTGTTTCTTTGTCCCTCTCTGCCCAATTTTCTCATTCTTTCACCCCACTTCTGAAATCCCCATTTTTTGCTTTCCTGTCCATCAGAAAGTGTCCAAAACCTAGTTAAACCCCAATTACCCCTCCAAGTTTTTCCCAAATCCAAATTTCCCTTTACTAAATAAGCTTTTGTTTGTGTTTTTCTATCCATTCCCCCCCCCCCCCAAAAAAAAAAACTCTTGGTTACGATTGTCACCCGCGTAGGAGCAACAACCATGGAGGAAGCACTTGCAGCCATCCAAACCAAACTCCAAGATCTAGATGAGAAATTTCTCAGCCTCCATCTTCAACATTCAGCCATGAACAATAACCGACAGCACGAATCTTCGGCAGCCAATGGGTTCTCTTCTTCCAGCAATTTTCGTGGTCCGAAGCTTGAATTTCCTTGCTTTAATGGTACTGATCCAACTGGATGGCTCTATCGTGCATAGCAATATTTCAATCTGCATAATACTTTTGATGTCCAAAAAGTTCCACTTGCATCCTTTCATTTGGAACAGGAAGCCCTTCAATGGTACCATTGGTACATCAAGGCTCATGACGAGCCAAAATGGACAGATTTTTGCCAACTCCTTTTGCAACGATTTGGTCCTAGTGCTTTTGATGACTTCACGAGAGCACTCACTCAACTTCGTCAAAGTGGCACTATGAGAGAGTATCAGACAGCATTTGAGAAACTAGCCAATCACACAGAAGGATTGTTTGATGAATTCTACAGGAGTTGTTTTATCAGTGGTCTTAAGGATGAAATCCGGTCAGAGGTTAAAATGTTATGTCCCAACACAATGATGGAAGTCCTAGGGTTGGCTAAGTTGGCAGAAGACAAGATTGCATCCCAACAGCACTCCAAACCCACTTTTGTTCCCTTTCGAAATATGGGCTCTCAACGACCTCCCATCCCTCCAGCTCCTCGACCAACTCCTATCAAGCATTTGTCTGAAATAGAGAAGCAGGCATGCAGAGAAAAAGGGCTTTGTTATAATTGTGATGAGAAATTCACTCGGGGACATAGATGTGTTCAACAAAAGCTCTATCTCATGGATATGGATTCTCCGCCTCCCTCTATAATTGGTCAAGAAACTCCAGATACAATGGATGATCAGGTCAATATTCAGGAGCTGCCGATTGACCCCCCATCTCAGGATGAACAACTAGAGATATCTGTCCATGCTTTATCCGACGTCACCACCCCCCCAAACAATGCGGGTCAGGGGTTACTTCAAGAAGCTTCCTCTTACAATACTCATTGATTCTGGTAGCACTCATAACTTCATTGACCCTCGGATCGCCAAACATGCTGATTGTTTTGTCCATCCTTGCTCCAACTTTGAAGTCATGGTTGCCAATGGGGGCACCTTACCTTGCAAGGGGTTGCAAGGGGAAGTGTCACAATGTGCGTATCTCTCTGGAAGATTATAACCTACACTCTGACATGTTTTCCTTGTCCTTAGGCGGATGTGATGTGGTTTTGGGTGTTCAATGGTTACGCACACTTGGCCCCATCTTATGGGATTTTGCTGAACTTTGGATGCGGTTTTCAGTCAATGGAAAACAACACAAATTTAAGGGCTTACAACAAGGGTCTCTCCGCATCATCAGTTCACATCGCCTGGAAAAGATCCTTAAGAAGAATTCACATGGTGTCATCGCTCAACTCCATTCCATTCAGATGCACCCATCAACAGTCTCCCCTACTTCCTTGGATAGATATGCAGGTGTCCTTGCTGAACCAGTGGGATTGTTGCCTTCAAGAGACCTTTCCGGTACGAATTTAACTGCATCTACATCTCAGTAGGAAATGATGGCTATTTTGCATGCAATATAGACATAGCAGCCATACCTATTAGAAAATTATTTCTGCATCAAGACTGATCTCCAGAGTCTGGAAAATTTTCTGGAACAATGGGTCTCCTTCCCAGCACACCTAAAATGGATTATCCAACTCATGGGTTATGCCTATGCGATCACTTACAAGAAGGGTAAGGACAATATGGTGGCAGATGCTCATTCTCGCACATTTGATGACCTAGTTTCTCTTATAGTTATTTCTCTGCTTGTTCCAAATTGGTTGCAATCTATTCAACAGGGCTATCTCTTCTATGAACTCCATGCTTCTTCATCAACAGGGCACTCTGGGTTCCTCAAAATGTATGATCGGGAACAATATAACTTCTTTTGGCAGGGACTGAAAATGACAATTCAACAAATGGTGGCTGACTGTGATACTTTCCAGGTCAACAAGGGTGAAATGACACTCATTTTGGTACTGCTCGAGCCCTTTTCCATCCCTACATAGATGTGGACATCTATTTCTATGGATTTCCTAGAAGCACTCCAGTGGTACAATACCACATCTGAAAGGACACCATATGAAGCAGTTTATGGATAGGCACCGCTAGTTCTTCTTCCATACACGCTCAACAGCTCCCCAGTTCAGGCAATTGACTCGGTTCTTCAAAACCACGATCAGATTCTTCTCATTATGTAGGACAATCTTCACATGGCAAGAATTCGACTGAAACAACAAGCTGATCAGCACCGTTCTGAGCGCACTTTTCACGCAGCTGATATGGTCCTTCTTCATCTATAGCCTTCCAAGCAATCCTCCCTGAAACTCAAAAGGCATCAGTGGGCCAGAATGCAACCCGAGGATGCTACAGGGGAACCACTCCTTCAGATTTTGCATCAATTTCCACATCTAAATCTTTGAGGACAAAGCTTTTTCTAAGGGAGAGGGGATGTTAGGAACCCATGCCAACCTTTCTATTTACTTTGTTAGTATATTGTTGTTGGACGCATATGCTTTGTAAGTCATCCCGTAGTAATTTTTTATCCATATTTTGTATTGGCCCATAGTTTGTATTGACACATAGTATTGACCCATGGTATTGGCGCCTAGACTTAGTATATAAGTTTGTGTTGAGGCCAATGAAGGAACGGTGAAGTTATTTGTATTGAGCTTGCTCAAAGGAGGTTTCCCCCTTGAAGTGGACTGCGATCAATATAAAATTGATTCTGAGTTATGTTATTTCTACTATCTTGTGTGTTTTCATTAATTAAATATTGCAGGTTCTTCACACAATCTTGATGCATAAATAATTTCCTAATAGGTATGGCTGCCACTTATGTACTGCATGCAAAATTGCCATCATTTCCTGCTAAGATGTAGATGCAGTTGAATTCTTGCCGGAAAGGTCTCTTGAAGGCGACAAGTCCACTGGTTCAGCAAAGACACGTGCATATCTATCCAAGGAAGTAGGGGAGACCATTTATGGGTGCATCTGAATGGAATGGAGTTGAGCGATGACACCATGTGAATTCTTCTTAAGGATCTTTTCCATGCGATGTGAAATGATGATGCTGGGAGACCCTTGTTGTAAGTCCTTAAATTTGTGTTGTTTTCCATTGACTGAAAACTGCATCCAAAGTTGAACAAAATCCCATAAGATGGGGCCAAGTGTGCATAACCATTGAATGCCCAAAACCACATCACATCCTCTGAGGTACAAAGCAAACATGTCAGAGCACAGGTTATAATCTTCCAGAGAGATACACACATTGTGACACTTCCCCTTGCAAGGTAAGGTGCCCCCATTGGTAACCATGACTTAAAAGTTGGAGCAAGGATGGACAAAAAAATCAGCATGTTTGGCAATCAGAGGGTCAATGAAGTTATGAGTGCTACCATAATCAATGAGTAGTGAAAGAGGAAGCTTCTTGAAGCAACCCCTGACCTACATTGTTTGGAGGGTGGCGACGTCGGATAAATCATGGAGAGATATCTCTGGTTGTTCATCCTGAGATGGGGGGTCAATAGGGGGCTCCTGAATGTCGACGTGATCATCTATTGTATCTGGTGCTTCTTTACCAATTTTAGAGGCAAGCGGAGAATCCATATCCAAGAGATAGAGCTTTTGTTGAACACATCTATGTCCCCAAGTGAATTTCTCATCACAATTATAACAAAGCTTTTTTTCTTTGCGTGCCTGCATCTCCGTTTCAGACAAATGCTTGATAGGAGTTGGTCGAGGAGCTGGCGGGATGGGAGGTCGTTGAAAACCCATATTTTGGAAGGGAACAAAAGTGGGTTTGGAGTGTTGTTGGGATGCAATCTTGTCTTCTTCCAACTTAGCCAACCCTAGGAATTCCATCATTGTGTTGGGACATAACATTTTAACCTCTGACCGGATTTCATCCTTAAGACCACTGGTAAAACAACTCCTGTAAAATTCATCAGACAATCCTTCTGTGGGATTGGCTAGTTTCTCAAATTCTATTTGATACTCTCTCACAGTGCCACTTTGATGAAGTTTAGTGAGTGCTCCAGTGAAGTCACCAAAAGCACTAGGACCAAATCGTTGCAAAAGGAGTTGGCAAAAATATGTCCATTTTAGCTCATCATGAGCCTTGATGTACCAATGGTACCATTGAAGGGATTCCTGTTCCAAATGAAAGGATACAAGTGGAAATTTTTGGACATCAAAAGTATTATGCAAACTGAAATATTGTTCTGCACGATAGATCCATCCAGTCGGATCAATACCATTGAAGCAAGGAAATTGAAGCTTTGGACCACGGAAATTGCTAGAATAAGAGAACTCATTGGCTGCAAAAGATTCTTGCTGTCGGTTATTGTTCATGGCTGAATGTTGAAGATGGAGGCTGATAAATTTTTCATCTAGATCTTGGAGTTTGGTTTGGATGGTTGCAAGTGCTTCCTCCATGGTTTTTGCTCTTGTGCGGGTGACACCCATAACTAAGAGTTTTTTTCTTTTGGGGGAGGGGGGAATGGATAGAAAAACACAAACAAAAGCTTCTTTGGTAAAGGGAAATTTACATTTGGGAAAAACTCGGATGGGTAATTGGGGTTTGACTAGGTCTTGGACACGTTCTGATGGATAGGGAAGCAAAAAATGGGGATTTCAGAAGCGGGGTGAAAGAATGAGAAAATTTGTCAAAGAGGGACAAAGAAGTAGAAATAGGGAATGACCATGGTGGCAAAATTTGTAGGCGAGTGGGTGAAAATTGAAGAATTTATGGCAAACCCTAAAAATAGACAAATGTGAGATTTATGGCTTTGGGAAGTAGAATTTGGAATAGGGTCATCAGGAATGAAATATGCAGAATGGGATTGCAGGGGTGTCCGGGAAGTTTCAAGGGAAATGGAGTTAAAACAAGGGAGATATGGCGATCAGAACAATTGGATCTGAAACGGGAAGGGATTAGAACAATTGGATTTGAAACGGCGCGGAAGGGATCGGCAACAGAAGGATCTGAAATGGCGCTAAATGGATTGAAAACGGTTGGATCTGAAACAACTTTCATAATAGATCTGAAACGACTGGATCTGGAACGACTTGGAATGGGTCTGAAACGGCGTGGAAGTGATCGACAATAGTTCAGATGAAAATAGATATGGACCCCAGGTATGTTCGGCTTTCTAACAGTTCAGGGGTTTCACTCGACCACCAATGCTGTCTGAAAGATTGCGGATTGGGGAAGTACCCCTCACTCCACGGCTCAGGTAAAACTGATAACCGCTTTGCCACAAATGACAGCGCTTGGTTTACCTCACAGGTGGGAACTAATCAATCAAGTAAGGGTCATTGCCATTTTTGCTAGCAGGTCCTCTCAATGGGCCAGCTACTTTGGGGTTCCTGTGGTACTCTTCACAATGAGTTTTAGGGCTTATGCCCAAGTACTTCCCACAGTTAAGCGGATAGGGATTATTCCTAGATCCGAACTTGCAACAAATGCGAAAAAAAATTGGCAGAAATTCCACCCAACGAGCCCAAGAAAGTGCTCTGATACCAGATGTGAAGAACCTGTAACAATTAATTAATGAAAATACATGAGATAGTAGAAATAATAGAACTCAGAATCGCTTTTATTGATCGCAGGCCACTTCGAGGGGGAAACCTCCTTTGAGCAAGCTCAATACAAATAACTTCACAGTACCTTCATTGGTCTCAACACAAACTTATATACTAAGTCTAGGTGCCAATACCATGGGTCAATACCATGTGTCAGTACAAACCATGGGCCACTACAAACTATGGATCAACAATTACTACGAGACGACTTACAAAGCATATGCGTCCAACAACAATAAGACAAACTATGGATCAACAAATACTACGGGACGAATTAAAAAGCATATGCGTCCAACAACAATATACTAACAAAGTAAATAGAAGGGTTGACATGGGTTCCTAACAGAAAAACGCTTTAATATCAATATGATCATTAAACTGATGTGGATATTCCATTGGAACAATTCATCACAATAGATCTCTTCAAATTAATTCATTATGTTAGTTGAATTCCACATAATGATAATTAAACTCGAATTGAAAGAAAAATAACACATCCACACATAACACAAAATGTTATTCTAGGAAAACCCAATATGGGGAAAATCCCTAACCAAAAGTGAGGATTATGCCTTACTCTTTTCTTCTCCAATATGCAATGCAAATACAAATAAAGTGGTACTCACTATGGAGTTACCTTTGACACAGTGGCCTACATGACTACTACATGATCTCCCACTTCCTTTGTTCTACTCAAATATACTCCCCTTACTATTTCGCAACTATGGAACACTACAATAAGATCATCATAATGGAAACCTTTCTCCTCCTAATGGCCCGATATTTAACATAGCTCAATATCTGTCTCGGGTTAGTTTTAGGATTTGTACATGCCTCAATTCTTGATTAGGGTTAGGGTTTTGGACCCTCTAGAATGTTCTTAAAAGTCCGCATGTGACTAGCTTCACATATGTGGGTAATGAGAGTTGATGTGGAATCCACTCAGTACCATGGTGGTCAACTTACGGGAGGCATAACTTCCTAATACGAACTCTGATTGATTTTCTCTTTCCACTGTTGCTCTTTGCATTGTTGGAAAGGTCTTAAGGTGTAGAAGAATGTCGAGGTGGGTCACAAACATAGTATGTGAAGTTTGTATCCCAAAAACCATCATTTAATCCCTCAAACAAGCCCTAGAAGGTTCTGGACCCCAAATCTGCAAAGTAAGACCTACCCCTACAATAAGCCCGACAAGCCAATTCATCCAGTCATTCCACCCAAAAAACACCAAAATAGATGACAAATTATATATTGATCCAATTCAGTTCATTTGGGAATTGTGACCAATAACCAAGTAGAATTACATGTTTTGTACAATGAGATAAGTATCCTCTATGTCATCAAATTAAAATTTGTAGCAGTTTTCAAAGGCTCGTCATTAATTATCACCTTGATTAAGAAAACAAGTTTTGTTAAAGACTCCACCCTATCATTGAGGATCCTTGATCTCCTATCCTTCTTTGGAAATATTTGCTTCTATTATGTTCAAAGGGAAAATAATAGCATTGTTGACTCCTTGGAAAAATCAACTACTAAATTGGGACAAGGAATGTTTTTAAAAATGGGGGATACCTCAAACGAATTTGGATGCAATAACTTATTGATCTCAACCGTTAAATTTTTCACATACCATGTATCAACCAAAAGTATCTATTGAAATAGACATGAATTAATTCACACAAGTGAACTTGGGAATGTAACACAAGTGGCATTAGGAGTAATTCCCAGGGCGAAGACAGAGGGTGAAATCTTAACTCCCCCTCACACCAACAGTGCTCTCCCTAAAATGATCTCACTTCAACACGATTAGGAATTTATGACGAGAGTTAAGGAGAATCATCATGAAGGTGAGATATCTGGGCTATCTTGACACCAAAATACGGAGATGAAGGTTGGCATTTGGAATTCTCCTCCTAATCATTGGTTCCAACATTAGGTAGGAAGGTGACAATAGGCTATTGGATTATCACTTAACTAATAGGTCACATCTAATTACTATTAGATGGATATAAGACTACTACTATTGGATAGTAATTTAGTGATATAGTAATTACATTTGACCCAATTAGTTGCCTCGGTGACATTGTATAATTGTTAATCATATCGACCCATTTCAATCTCTCCAAAATACAATAGCCTCAATTTTTTGAGTAGGTTGAGAAAAGTAATTAGACTCCAAAATTGCATTTTGTGGTGGGATAGATGGTAGTTTATGGTTGAGAGGATTTGAGCAAGTTGATTTCTTGCTTACTATCAAAGGTGTGATCGGGAATAGAGGGGAAATGATTATCCCTCATGGCACTATATAACTAACATTCATATCGACATGTATTTGTCGATATTCCCCAAAATACAAGAACCTCAAAATGATTTAAATCATAAAATGTTATTATTCAAATCAATACTTATTTCATGTAAACAGACAATGGGTATCCCTTATAGCAATGTATAGCTCACATTCACATCACCCTATCTCTGTCGATCTACCCCAAAATTCGAGAGCGTCAAAATGGCTAAAGTTCTATCTTTTTATTATTAATCAAATTAGTATTTTTGTCATCTAAATAGATAATGGGTATCCCTCATGGTACTGTATAACTCACATTCATATCGCCCTGTCTCCGTCGATATGCCCCAAAATCTGAGATCCTCAAAATGTCTGAAACTTATCATATTTTTTTTACTCAAGTCAATATTTATGTCATCCAAAGAGGGAGTAATTAGTTCAGTTGCCTATTAATTTAGTGATATAGCTAGCCAATGGAATACCAAAATGACCAATTATTATTTATCCCATCTGAACAAATATTAATTAGTAGTGGGATCGATAATTGGAGATAGCATTGACTGCGTACAACAAAACCCCAAACAATTCCATACATAGTGAATTTTGGACACAGTTATAGTAGCCTTTTGAACACAGTTATAGTAGCCTCTTTTATAAGTTGTAGCTTCTAAATCATTTCTAGAATTTGGAACAATCTCAATTAAGGAAAAGGATTTATGATCATTTTCTTCGAGTCTAAAAACCTTGGTGAATCTTACTCATTCTTAAGTTTCCATCCATAAAAGGTTTGGTGATATTTTTATAACCAGCATAGATCCATCTTAAACCCACACCAAGAGGGATCCAATTGCTTGAGGTGTAATTTTTTTCTTGATGTGTAAAAAAATTCACATTAAAACATATGTACAAATTTTCTAGCCCACATGTTTTTTAGTTTTTTATTTTTTATTATTTTATTATTATTAAAATATGTCATGTTACATGATATCACATCACATCACAACATCTCCCCATACTGGGTTGTAAGCACCTGGCTATTCTCAGTGCAAAAATATTCAAATTTCTAAGGATTTTATATAGTTTGTATACACTTTTAACCATGTCATCTAGCTTAGTTGGTTGGGCCCCAACTATCAAGTCCCTGCAGGCTAGAGGTGAGGGGTTCAATTCTTAGGTGTTGGTTTGAAAAACAAGAGAAATAGCTGCAAAGCAACTAGTCCCTGCTTTAAAATTATGTTTATGATTGAAATATGGTTTATGTGGAATATTAAAAAAGTAAAGAAGCAATCACATGTGATTATCATAAAAATGTAAAACCAAAATACTTTGTTGTATAAGGAGGAGGTCTAGCAAAAGCTTTAACCACATCTACCATATTGACAAGATTTGTCTTTATGCCATTACCTCATCCCTCAATTTTTGACATCAACTTAGGCATCGTATACCTGTAAAAAGCAACATCCCTCTTGCCCTCACCAATATTTAGAAGATCCATTTCTTCTAATTAGTGATTCGAGAATTTAAACATAATACTGCTTTATGAAGCTTGAGATGCCACTCGAGAGTCAAGGGGATGCTTCCATTGATAATTCAAGAATTTAAACATAATGTCACTTTATGAAGATTGAGATGTAACTCGATAATTAAGGGGATGCTTCCATTGATAGAGACAACCATTTTACAGGAAAAAGGGGAAAGTAGGATCCCTGTCATTAGGAATCAAATCAACTTTGGTTGAAAATAGTAAGTAAATTATTTATTAATTTTAAGTTAACTAAGCAAGGCATCTAAAATGGTATGAGAAGTATTGCAATATGTTAGAGCAACATATGGAGATAGACGAATAGTACTTGAAAGAACATATCCCAAGTATATGAATCGATACTACAATACGGACCCCACAAGTGTGAATCTATTCTAACTATGCAGATCTTCCCTTGTTTGACAACCTTGATTTCTTTGAGGTTTGGCGAGTATAACAGAAAGACTTATCTCTATTGTACAAATGATGACATATATTAGGAGCAGAAGATTAAAGCACGACAAGAATTAATCACAGCATTGATAACATTGGTCAAGTTATATCAAATTGTCGGGGACATAAAGTGTGAGAGTAGTTGATTTTGAAATTTTCAATAAGCATATTGAAATATTGTTGAAAGTTAAGTTTCATGATGTATATATAAAAAATTAAAAAAATTAAGAAATTAAGATATAAATTAAAAATATTTTAATCATAAATGGATATGCTAATAAATTATTTAAACTTATAACTAACTTGTAATTAACTCATGGATGTTTGGTAGGATGATTTTCAAAGTCTGCGGAATAGACTCAACGATTTGGTCAGATTTTGAAAAAAATGAACATAAATTTTTAGTACCTTGGTTACAACTCTCAAATTCAAAAAATTTGGATGTTCTAAGGTTTTTGAAATCATTGAATTTTTAGACTTTATGTGAAACCGTTATTTAGAATTTCTCACAAAATAAAGACCATGGAAGCATCAAAATGGAATTTGTTGAATAGTATCTTAAGCAAGTTGTCAACATGTGCACGAAAGTTTAGGAATCATTTGTTGTATGAACATATTCTGTCATTTGAAATTGGGTGAAATCACGAACCTGGGAAACAATTTGGTGACAAACAGAGTGAAAAAAATGGAGCATGGGCGGATGATCACACGAAAAAAAGTTAAACTCAAACTCTAGGCCGAGAGTTTTGAGAGTTCAAACTCTGGGCCGAGAGTTTAAAAAAACTCTAGGTCGAGAGTTTGAACCAATCGCCGCACTGTATTTTAAAAAAAACTCTCGAATGAGAGTTTGAACTAAACTTTGGGCTGAGAGTTTGGAAGACATTTTTTCGCTCGAGAGTTTCTGGTCAACAATTCCAGCACCATTTCTGCAGAATTCAGAAATGTGTCACTTTAACAAGGTCGTAACACTGCAAAACATGAGAATTACATGTCGGAGTTTATACCAATAGATTCACCATTCAATCTACTTTCTAGTAATATAAGTTTTTTTCAATTTCATTTAGGATTACTATTTTTTCTATTTTTTTTACTAAACTTTATCATTAAAAAATTAAGTGACTGAAAAATCAGTCATAATGAAAATTCAATATCATCACAATGACGAAGCCAAAAAAATTTAAAAAAATACAGGGATGTTCCTTGAAGTGTCCTCTTCAATGGGTTGGTTTTAGTTTGTTTGATAAGAGTAACATTTGAAAGAAAATGTGAAGACAAAAACATGTGTCGATAATGCACCATTTTCTGAACATATGTTGTTTCGATAAATAATAAAAAATAGTTCCTAAGTCTTAAAAGACTCGAAATATAGTCCAGGATCAAGATTAGTGTGTGTAGATTATGAGCATACAATTTTTTTCCCTAAAATGAATAACCATCTATCAAAAAAACCGTCGTCAACACAGGTCACTCATTATCCATACCTAAAATTTTCAAGTATATGCCATTGGTTGACAACAAATTTTTCCCACGATATGTCCATAAAAAAAATTTAAAAAAATATGAGTAGAAAGCTAATTCAATTATGTAGAACCTTTGTGTTTACTTCAAGTTGAAATTCCTAAGGGAGATATGGGTTTGAAAAGGTCGAAGTTGAAGAACATAAAAATTAGCAGTTTTTTTTGTCAAAAACAAGCCAAAATTGTTTCCCAACTTTATGTTTTCACCCAATTATGAAAATATTGAAAATTGAACATGTGAACAATAGCTTTGTCCTTTTGAGATTTGGAATTGAAACCAGTGGTAGCGTTTTGTACTCGTTTTTTTTAATTGTGGAAATTCTCACACAACCATGCGAAAACCACAAACTGACCTTCGACCTTATTTGTGTTGGCATAGAAGAGGATTTTCCCAAACAAAATATAACTGTGACTGTGGAGTACTCAAAAATTTTGTAGGTCAAATTGACCCCCACGGGATTGTCACTTGGATCTCCACTAAAGAAATGGATATTAAAGTCCATGCAAACTAAGTTAACTAACTAACAGTTTGCTTCTCCCTTAAAGATTAAAGATTATGTTATTTTATAACATCATCATTAAAAATATTTTGGTATAAACATTGTAAATCTTTAATGAATATGATTAATATGAATGTGTGAATGGTTATAACATAAAATGTTATGGGCAGATACCAATTTCATTAATTCATAAATGACTTCATCAAGCTTAAGCTTGATCAATTATTAGCTTACTTCATTATCCATTGACGAGTTACCCTATCTTAATGGCCCACTGAAATGACTTCATCAAGCTTAAGCTTGATCAATTATTAGCTTACTTCATTATCCATTGATGAGTTACCTATCTTAATGGCCCACCGACACAGTTTGTTTTATCCATAATTGTTTGGATATCATTAAAATTTTAAAATGTAACTAATTATAACAAGGGCTTGCATGAGATTATAATTTTGTCATTTCACTTATTCCGGTTAGCTCTGTCCTTTAGCCTCGAGATCGTGTCCTTGCTGAAGTGAAATATTTTTTCGCTCAGCGCAGGCGGGGAGATCGTTTGTGTTCTAGGTAGGTTTAGAGCTATGCGGAAGCCTTTTATGTCGAAACATCGACTGTGAATAGGTAGGTGAGAAATTGTGGGCAGTCCTCTGCAGAGATCTTCCCATGAGTTTATGAAATGCCAAAGTGAAGTGCCATCTACGACTGCGTGGTTGAATGTGAAGCCTATAGTGACTCCATCTCTCAGCTTCATTACCTGATCATAATCCAAATTAGAAAGTAAGGATGAGAATAGAAAAAACAGAAACATAAAATTAGTGAGTTTGTTCCTTGGTCAAAATAAATTTGGAATTTCCATAAATGGAAAGAGACTTATATTTCCTATATGAAAGATTGGAATTTGGGACAAAGGCTAGCTATTTGAGTTCCATTTAAAAACTTAAAAATGATTGGTACTATTCAAACCGACCTAAGGAACTTAGGATTTTAGGGTTACGAAGAGCATGAACTCACCTGGACCACTAGCAAAGGCAAAAAATGACCATTAAGGTTGCTAGTGCCATTGAGAGCGAACAATTGGCGAACGACCGGGCCAACCTCCGCCTCCGTTATTTCTTGAATCCTGACATCTGGCGCGGATGCTTCGATCAAATCTACCACGACAAAATTTAACTGACCACGAAAAGGACTTGCACGGACACGTGACCACGTCCATGCATGAGCTACACGTGGCATGACCCTGATCTGCTCACTAGAACCATTCTCTCAGCGTGTGGCCTCATCAAACCGTCGCCTCTCCCTCTAAGTTTTCACACCTCCTCTCATGCTTGACAAGTGGTATCATGCATGAATTACCCTCATCTGCGCAATTCCTCTTCGTTGGTGCTCGCTTGCTTTTCCATTGGGATTTATTTTTTAATTCTCTGAAGTAGAGCAAAACGCCATGGCTACCGTTAATCCTTTAACTCGAAGGTTACATTTTTTCTTTCTAACATGTTTTACTTACTCAATTCGAAATGGTTTAGCTGGGTATCAGAAGAGGGGTAACTCAGTTTCATTAGTTGGTTGTAAGTACTAAATGAATATGTATTGAGTAGTATAGGGTTTGCCTTCGTATAACAGGATGCAGGGTTAGTTTCAGTGCCAAGGAACTATAGGGATTATTTTGTTCCTGCACTGCATTAATACAATTTAGGAATTCTTGCTTTAAGCTATCTATTCTAAAGATTGTATTGGTGAAGATAATGTTGTCTCACTATTTTGATAGCGTTCGTATTTTTTACATGTACAGGTTACAGTCTGAACTGATGGAATTAATGGTTCCTACTCTTATTACATTTCTTTATGTTTGTGGTTATGCCATACTATGTATTATTATATCATGTTTTAACTTCATTTATGTTTTAAGTTCATTTATGCCCAGGATACATTTGTTATTGTCTAATTCTTGTTCAATCTTCAGATGAGTGGTGGTCTTGGAGTTTCAGCTTTTCCAGAGGCGGATAACATGTTCTCTTGGGTTGGCACCATAAATGGTGGAAAAGATAATGTTTAAGCTTTCTTTGCATTTTCCAAGAACCAAAACAGGAGAAAATTTGTAAGTTATAATAGTTTTTTTTAAGCATTGAGCAGGGAGAATCAAATTTGTAAGTTATAATAGTTTTTTTAATAGGATAACTGCATATCATCCATAAAATAGAAACTTTTACACACAAAATGTTACTTTGATCTGAAAAGCTAATGTAGGAGCAAACACACCAAATCATGCAGGTCTTATTGGAGCTACACTTCCAATGAGATATGCAGTGTGCTCATATTTGATATGAATGATGCCTACAGATGTGCAGATGCTCATTTCTTGGAGCTGAGAGACTTTTCTTAAAGGAGTATTATCTACAAAGCAGACATTTACAAGGTACATTGGCCCGATTACTGGTCTAATCAGGTCCATGGAGCAGGAAAAATGTTCGAGATTTTGGATCCTCAAATAGGGGAAGTGATAGCGAGCATATCAAAGGCTAGGCAAGAAGATGCCGATTTGGTTGTAACGCTGCTTGTGCTGCATTAGATCACGAGTCATGGCCTAATGCAATATGCCATGAAATATTTGGTAGGAGAGCAATACATATTTATTTGAAATCTGGAGCCATAAAAAAATATATATGGTAGCAGGGGAGCAATAGTAATGCTTTGTATGACCGTGGGCTCATAGGAGCATGACGTGGGCATTTGCAATGTACAATCACCCAAGGCGAGGAGGTTGCCTCCTAAGGGCGTTGCCCTCTCTCCCTTATCCCTTAGGTTTCAATCTCGATTACTTGCAATTGCTAACATTGTGCTCAACTGCTGGGAAGAATTGAGCTCTGCGAAGAGTAAGTCATTTGAAACATGAATTTTAAGCAATTTTCGATGAATTTTCAAAATCGAAGCAAAATTTTCCCTAAAAATTTCACAAACGATAATATTTTATTCTCAATTGTTGTAGGCCTTTTCTTTTGCTCTGCTTAAGTTCTACTTCAAGCACACGTTTGTCATAGTCACAAATTGCATTAGATGAGGAGCTAAATACCTTTTGCTTGTAGATTGTTGGCCTGTCCTCAACATTTTACTTGACATTCAAATGTGCAGAAGTTCCTTGAAACTTGTTTGTGGCCTGAGATGAATTAATGAAAGATAATCTAGTGTTCGTGTCATAGTATTTTTGGAGGGCGTCCATTGTAGTTGGTGTAGCGTGTAATTTCATACTACTGCATTGATTGTCAAAGCTCTGCTCGTTCTGCAGCTGCAAACACAAATTGGGTAACTGGAGCTGGCTTTCCATCACAATTCCATCCAACAATGGCGGAGTTAGGATACAAGGGAGTTGTCGCAACTCGAAAGTGACGTCCCATTCCAGTGCTTGAGCATGACACATTAAATGTATTAAATGAAGGGTTGTTCCCAAGTGCACGTGGCAAGTTTTTGTTTTTTTTTTTTCAGTTTTATATATTTTATTATTTTTATAATTCCATAATTATTTTGCACACTAGGGGGAATTTGTCAAATCTATGTGCTGCACCAATCAAAAAATAAATAATCTAATTTTGAAATTTCAAAAAATTATTTTTATTTTTTAGTAACTTGATTTTAATAGTAAAAATTTGAAAAACTTTAATCAACATTAAGTTTAAAAATTTGAAACAATGATGGTCAACAAAATTTGGTGACCAAAGGATCGCTATAATCCCTGTGGAGTAAGGATTAAAAAAACAGTACTTGAACTTAAAAGTACTTCCTCTTTACATTGAATTAATTGACTTTGCGAAAGGTATTTTAATCTTTAAGTTAAGGAAATGAGACCAAACCCTCTGAAAAACTGCCACAATCGAGCCCCACTTAGACTCATTATCTTTGTCCTAGTGATAAGTTCATTATAAGTCCACTTGAGGACTCTAAACCTCAACTATATCTTCTACATGGCAGAGTATACTCCCATCCCACTTAGTGGAGGACTCTAAACCTCAACTATATCTTCTACATCACAGAGTATACTCCCATCTCAGCGAACCACATGTCTTGTGCGAATTCTCAGCTCTTACTTATTCTTTGTTTGAGTTTTTATAACAAGAGGATAAGTTGTCCACGTACTCATCTGCTGGTCCGGATTTTTATATCAAATGGGATGGCTGTCCTTTCGCATTAATATGGACACACGTGGACGCGTGTAAACGCTATTCGTACGAGTCTAGAAATATCTCTGCAATGTAGGCGGTCGGAACTGGGGACAGCTTGGCGGCAACCGCTGGTTTCTTCTAGGAAGGATTAATGTGCCACTGCTGCAACCGAACATTCCAGATGTTACACGATCGATCAGAGTCTGTTGCCGCCCAATTCTTCAATCCCAAGTAAACGATCATATAAATCTGCAATCTATTACTTCCATTTCACTTCAATACGCCGGACTTTCAGTCAATTGTGCCCCCAATTTGGATTCTCTGTCAATTGTTGAGACACCATTTCTCCATTTCACTTCAGATACTTCGGACTTTCGGTCAATTTTGCGCCCGATTTGGATTATCTGTCAACTGTTGGGACATTATTCGACTATAGAATTACGAGGATGAATAGAGAAGAAGCCCAGAGAGATCAAATTTTTCAATCCGATTACGCAGACAAGGTCGGGGTCGCTCCGAAGGTGGAGATTGAGGGTTCGAATCCCGCGGCAGCGCTGCATGGAGATTCAACCATTTCAGAGCAAGAGAGCCGAAGATGGGGAACCAAAGTCATGGGCTCTCCCGCGCCCCCCTCACAACAAAGAGGCCGCTATGTGGACTTTCCCGGACGAGCACCCGACCACCAGCTCGTATATCGTGCAACCATCCCCCCTACAACATTCAAAGAGTACGTTCCCCTAAAAATTATTTTATCAATAGAGCATTTTCTTTTCTTTATTTTCTTTCTCTGATCAGATTCTCTGTGAACAGACCCCATGGAATCGGTGCTGCACAGCTTCAACAAATGGGCTAAGAAGGCCGAGAGTTTGGCCTCAAACGTCTGGACCAACCGTAAGTATAAATTCGGCTTCTCGTACTGTTCTTGCCTGCCTACCCGCGTTATGAATTGACGGATTCCGTCCAAATGCAGTGAAAACTGGGCACAGTGTATCGGATGCGGCGTGGGGGAAGGTGACCTTGGGCGCCAAAGCCCTAACAGAGGGAGGCTTTGAAGCTCTGTTCCGACAGACGTTTCCCGTCTCTCCAAACGAGAAGTTACGGAAAACATACGCCTGTTATCTCTCGACTTCTACCGGCCCCGTTGCAGGAACTCTGTACATTTCCACCATGAAGATCGCCTTCTGCAGTGATCGGCCCTTGTCGTTCACCGCTCCCTCCGGAGAGCTGTCCTGGAGTTATTACAGGGTGAGTTCTAACTTCAAACTGCGTTCTTGAATCCTTTCTTTTCTATGTAAATTGATGAAAGTTAACTGAAACAGTGACAATAATAAATGCAGGTTGCAACACCGTTGGCGAATCTGAAGGCTGTGAACGCGTCTACAAACAAAGAGAATCCTGCTGAAAAGTATATTCAGATTGTTACAGTGGACAGTCACGAATTTTGGTTCATGGGATTCGTTAACTACGAAAAAGCCCTCAACAATCTGCAGGAATCCGCCACTCGACTGTAATAAGCTATTTAGCTGTAGAATGACTAGTGGAAATCACAAAGTCTAAGGAAATATTGGAAAGGTTAAAAGTTGAAAGTGTAAAACAAATGTAAAACAACTAGTATATTTGATAATGTAAATTTATTGATAATAATATATTTGATAATGTAAATGTATTGATAAAAGATAGATACAATGAAAAACAATTAGTATTCTAATGCACATGTATAATTGGGAAAGTTGAATGTGTCTATCCTAATTGAAAAGAACATTTAATAAAAGTAATACGAATTATACAAAATGTAAGAGTAATTTTTTTTTAATGCATGAGTGTTATTAATAGTGTATTGGTTATTCAAGCTAGCATTAACAATTATTTAAGCTATGGAAATAACACAATTCCATATTGCTTAACTAAGGTTCGACTATCATAATTTTTTTTAGTCATCACTTTTTTCTATGTACTCATATCTTTATTTTTCCAATGAAGAGAAAGATACAAAAGTAAAAATAAATGTAGCTTCACAAAATATTTTGGAATTCTTCATAGGAAGAAGATCAATGGTAAACTATATATTTTTTGTATTTTGAAGCTTAGCTATGCTAAAAGCTTATTAATTTGGTACATATCACATTTAGGCAAAAGTAGTTTGAGTGACTCTTATTTTTTATTTCACCTTGAACTTAATTGAAAGCTTTAGTTATCCTATCTTAAGAAAGCTTTCCTTGAGTTGGAGAAAAGTCAAATTGAAGAACAAAAAAATGTATGGTGTGGTGAAATTTATCTCCCTTTTAGTTTCACCAAACCCATACCTTGAACTTTAAGATTTTGTCTTAAAAATTATAAACCAATGTATATCACTCTTATGTTATGTAATTTAAAACAACATATCTAAAGATCCAAAATATGACTATAAAATCCTGAACACACTCAACCATAAACGAAATGAAAAGTACTTCACTCATACAAGAATTCCTTCCATCAATAATAAAATGCGATGCTAAGGATACTTTCTTATACTCCCACCCAATTAATATTTCATTATGAAAATGGGTATACCTTCGACGACGCAGTATAAGCGCTAATCAAAATGCTCCCAACTCGTCGGAATCCGACAGAGCAAGAATAGTTGAAATTTCAATTTGGATTGCTCAAATCGCAATTTCGGCGATCTAGGTAGTTTTAAAATAGGGAATTTAGTTTAGGGTAGGCAATTATGATTGCTAAAATTGCAAAATTGCGGAAATAACAATTTCTAGGAACAAATTTGACCGGTTTTTTATCAAAAATTCGCCGGAAAAGTGGGGCTTTTTAGTTGTCTTTTATCCTACTCGACCTTCGACTATTCGTTGTAGTTTCATAAAATTTCCAAGGAATTCGTTGCCTTATATAAATTACTCATATTATACTAGGCAATTTAAATGGGATTCATGTGTAGATGATGGTTGTTTCCTCCATAAAAATTTGTTCTGTATTCTTTTTTTCATAAATAATATAGTTCTCTTACTTTCCAAAGGAAACTAGACTTCGACATTGGCATATTGATGTGATTAAAAGATACTTGGAAGTAAGACTTTGATAAAACAAATTGTAATCATTTTTACAATACTTCAATATTTCATATAAAAAGGAAAATATATGCAAACTACTTTAGCAGACTTCTTATTACTTAATAGGTATTCAAATTCAAAATGAGATAAACAAAGGATGTTCCTTCATGTTTCTCCACTACTAATATTGAGGAGACAAGGCTTGTTGCACTTTTAATTTATCCCATCCAAAATGGATTATTTGATGTTATTATAAATCAACAACATTCTATGGTTACGGAATCTAGAGACTAGAGTTTTCATGTAATAAACCAACAACATCTTATGGTTAAAAAATTTAGAAAGCACATATTTTTCATTGAATGTGTATATGTCGGGAGAGTACAAAGTTATAAACAATCATAGAAACCACATTTTTTTCATTGAATGTGTATGTATTGAGAGAGTACAAAGTTATAAATAATCATCTCGACACATTTCTTGCCCAAAAAATGGTTTCAGTGTATTTCTCAAGTTAAGCTTTATGCATATCCCATAGATCTAAAGGCTACCTTCATACTCGAGAGCAGACTCAAGTAATCTTTATTGGTTTTTGTTCATTCTAGTATTTTTGTTTATCATCTACAGACTTATTTTCTTAGATCAGGGATGCCAAGGAACTATTTGAAAGTTTGATCGGGACAAGCATGAATGATTTAATCCTTCTATATAAAATATAAACAATATCTCATATATGTACCATTTGAAATCTTTCCAGTGGTGTTCAATGCCCTA
Organism: Larix kaempferi; assembly: GCA_027924585.1. Taxonomy (NCBI): domain Eukaryota; kingdom Viridiplantae; phylum Streptophyta; class Pinopsida; order Pinales; family Pinaceae; genus Larix; species Larix kaempferi. The sequence continues at coordinate 836,087 of BSBM01000767.1, read as the reverse complement.
GGACTCTTGACCCAACCAAACAATGAACAACACCATCAAAATTCAATTCACATGCCCTTGATAAACAACATCCACTCTCACTAGATATAATCGTTTATTTACAAGTCTAGATTACTAATGCTTCATATTGGTATTATAAATACCAAGGCATCCCTAAGAATCAGGGTTTCAAATACCTTGATAAGAACCAGGGATTCAAACTAGAAATCATTGATAAGCTATTAAGCATCGAGATCTCAACTACATTTCCATAGTACTTTTAATTAGCATACAACTGAAGAATCTCAGGGAGTGATCAATGACAGATTTATCAACAAATACCATACCAATTTATATGTTATGTGATACAAGTGATTAAAGAACCTTATGTTGAAGTTTAAGAGATTCTAGAATCCACTAAAGAAAAAATATAAGAGTTGTTAAATTTGTTTACTTACCTTCCTTTTACATCACTCATATGAGGTAATTACCAATATTAAAAACACATGAGAAAATAAATTGAAATCTTTTTAAACTCTATAAATAAATGAAGGATATGACTTTTACAAGTTGAATTATCTTTCAAAATATAGGTGTCATCAAATTAACATCTTCTCTTTGATGGTCTGCATAAGCCCCCATAATTAGTGCCTTTTTCAATCTGAATGAAATTGTTTGGATTCTTTCCCACTAGTAGAAATAAATCACAAACCTTCCTTTTGCAAAACATATTAATTTTGATATAGGCAGATTCCTTGCTTGGATAAAGATCCCCACAATTTTCACTAGTAGTAAACAATTGTATTCATGATAACTGCTCATGGGGCTTAAAATGGAGATGTTACAATATGATTTCATTTACAAACCTTGACATACAAGGTATCCTTTGCAAAAAATTCCATCCATATTGAAGAGATTCTAGTAGTGGTCAATCGTTAATGTATACTGACTTGAGGGCTGCTTATCCTGTCAATCTATGTCTTGTATATCGTCATCTAGTCTAACCTATTTTGAAAGTGGTGATGCTGGTTGAAATTCCAAATATAGAGTGGAGTAGTGATGTTATATTATTAGAATTTTCCATATGGTCCTTCACTAATTGTTTTCCATCTGCATAAGTTATATAAACAAGGAGTTTTTTAGACACAGAGTTTTCTTTCCTTGAAGTGTCCATATTTGGATCAGAATGTCCTACAATATATTCTTCTTTGGACAACTTGCTTGAGGTTTCTTCAGGAGATGGATCACTGAAATCAATGGTAGATGGACTATGACTCTTGAATAAGTTACCCGTTTTTGCTTGCTCCACAAACATTGTAGATATCTTCCATGTTCTTATGTCTGCAACTATAGCTTCAATAGAATATACACTGAAAATTGAGAAAGCAATAACGTTGGCCATGCATATAAGCCAAACACAAAACACTCAATGAAAAATAAAATACCTCAAGTTGTTCGTGTAGTTTCTAATGGACCTCCTTTTGTAGTCATAGTGCCTCTATAATTTGCATGCCATTGTTTATCAAATAAAAAGATTCATTCAACATGAATGTTTAAAATGACCAGTTTGATAAGAACCATTACTAGATAGCACTACAAGAAAATAATTGAACAATACAAACAAACTTCCTTATTGAGATTCTTTCATCAATGGCTCTTGCAAATCTATGATAATATTCACAAATCGACTGATTTATGTAAAAACGATGGGGAAAGGAGCAATATTTTCCAACCAAATTAATTAGGAGAAAAGAAACATTCATATATATATATATATATTTAATAGAAACCAGAGAAGAGCTAATATTTATAAAAGAGTTGTGCAAAGGCATTCAATACAAAATGGAGAGCTTCATCCCGAGATCTGTAATTTTCTTAAGAGATGAAAACAAAACTTGTTCCATTTCTGATCTATCAGATTTTCTTTTATACCTCCTAGAGAATTCAAAAGCATAGGAGGGGTAAGCCCTTACATAAAACTGAAAGAGATAGAGAATCATTCCTGAAACTCTTGCATACCCTGCACTTTTGTTGAACTGAAGCTTCATCCATTGTCAATGCATCTTTGTCTGGGGACTCCTGGAAATGACTACATTGGGTCATTTTTTCCATTTTCAACACTTCATCTTTGATGATATCCATGGTTCCCATAAGTTCAAACAATATTCTCTCCAGGTCGTCAATTCGATAGTCTTGACAAGCAAGTTGTTAGGAGATGTATTTCATATCCTCTGCGGTTTCTTTGTTTTCCTTGACACCAGTATAGGCAGCCTCGTAAACCTTCCTAAGGTTCAATTTAAAGTCTTCAACACTGGCCTTCAGATAAGACATGGCCTCTTGAATTCCTGCCATTGCTCCGAAATGCTGGATACTTCCCGAAGGCTCGTTAAAATGCAGAAAGAGGGTTGTGGTCGGGCTCTGCTCGCACCTCTTATCTTCCTCAATGTTCAAGGGATTAAGGGATAGACCTCCCAAATTATTTCCAAGCTGTCGCGTCTAGAGTACAACTTTCCCTTTCGCCTCTGCCTTTACGAATTTCATAATGCGGGACATCTCGTTCAAGCGTGAGTTGAGAGAGGCAGAAGCTTGGACAAGACTCCCCATAAATGCTCTAGCTAGGATGTCGTCAAGAGGCCAGGTGCAGTTAGGATAACGCACACGCGTCGACGACATCATATTGGTGGTCTTCCCACTGTGCCAAGAATTCGAATGGGTTGGACATTTTTTGTTGGGACTTTGAGTCCTAGGGGATCATAATGAACACTTGAAAACCATCCTCATAGATAACCTTTCCAAGGCCAAGTTTTACACTTTTGTTTGCAAGGTGGTTCGTTGTTCCATTATTTTCTCTTAGAATGTGAAGATAATAGACCTTGTGAGGGATGCTTAGTAATCCAATTCTTTGATGAATCCTTATGCACCACGGTGATTCTTTGGCGTAACTGTTCCTCTTTTTTGGATGACTTTTCTTGAATCTCCCAAAACCAAAAGCTTGTCGATGTTTAACTTGGAGACTATTTCCAGGCCATGAAGTAAAGCAAGCCATTCAGCTACATTGTTGGACTTCTCCCCTAGTCCCCAGGCATAAGAGTTGACTATTTTTCCTCCAGGGTCATAGATGACACCCCCCCCAGTACCTGCCTCCCCTAACTTTCATATTGGTACAAGTATGAAGCCCCCAATTATCAAATGTAATGTCCCCATTTTAGGGTTCTCATGCTTTGTAGATGGTGACGGTTTTCTAGGTTTGTATATGCTTGATCGAACGTGTGATTTAATGTTGCTAGTGAGTTTAGATGGATTAGAGGAGATATTTGATGCTTTCGAATATTATTTCTGGCTTTTAGTTAGGGATCCACAATTCTTGGAGGGAGTTTCTATTTATAGAAAGTCGGTCGGATGGCTCCGTTCATCTTTATGCTTCATCAGGATCACTCCACTACAATTAGTTTCCAATTCTGATGTATTTCAATGGTTCCGTAAAAATAAGTATATTGATGGTTATATTTTAATTAAATTACTAAGGTTGCTTAAAATTAATCAAAATATTTAAAAAGGCCCTTAGTATTATAGCTCCCCGGAACCGGGATGAGATGCCTTAAATCATGGATGCATTAAACAAGCGCCTTGCATGACAAAATATCATTATTTTAAAGAAAATGTCATTCTTGAGTAAAAGAGTGTTTAAATTAAAAAATGCATCTTTAAAATAAAAATTAAAAAAGGAAGATTCTAGAGAGTAAAATAAAAAAGTATAAAAGAAGTTTTTGGAGCTCATTTGGTCATTATTGGATATTTTCATTTTTGGAGAAGAAGCTTGGAGAGCTCTTGTGCATTTGAGCTAGTGTTTGAGAAAAACCTTGTGAGAATACTAGCTTTTGTGGTGGAAGATCCCACCCTAGTTGGTCTAGAGGGGAGAATCATGTAGATTTTCCCATTGGACTTCATCACTGTCATTTATCTACTAATATCATTCCACTCAGATTTGGAGCAGTTTGGAACTAGGGTGCATTTGGAGAAGAACAACGTAGTCTGGTTTGGAGGGAAAATAGTTTCATCATTCTTGGGTTGAGATCAAGTCATTTCCTTTGTGACCAAGGGTGCACTTATGGGGAGACCATAGATATGAAAGGAAGGCACATTCAATTGGAAGAGATGATACGGTCAAAAGGTGGGCACATTCACTCATTCATCTACCATTGTGGAGAATACTAAAATAGGGTGCACCACACAAAGGGAGAACCCTTTATCTCTGCTACAAACTTAGCAAACAGGGAGAAATCGTACCCTTTGTCACTGTACAAGTCATATATCTCAGAGTTGCTACAGGAAATTTGTTGAATCTGATCACATCATTGGTTGTCATAAATATAGTGGGTCGTGTGTCTTGTGGAGAATTAACAAACATAAGACAAGACAAGATAAGATGATTCAAATGAAAAGGTCTCCTTCCTATATATAGGAGACAAAGAGGTACAATTACAACTAATGGACCCACGCTGGCAGAACTAATATAATAATACTAATGACAATTACCACTAATAGACTCAAGTCGACATCAATAATTTATAATGAGCCACAATACATGGGGTAATGTGTCAACAGTTAGAGCTTAACAAGTTCTCTTTCTCCTTTAATTGGGAAGATTGCATGGGATAGACATTGACAAATAATTGTTGACATATTTGGGTAGCGAGAAACCTCCCTTTATCTCCCATGGATATTTGTGTTTAGGGAGAATGAGTGGAAAAGGGAGCAGAGGAAGGAGTCTCGTCAATAAAGGGTAAACTTATTTTTGAATAAATATTTGCTAGATCATGCCAAGGTCCTTGATGTCATGGGAGATCAACAATTTTTATATGCTTCTAGCTAGTTTAGGGCATTCCATTTGTGCTAATGTCCTTTAATGGCACCTCCATATTGGATCTTTTAGTGTTGGATGTTGTTGAGGTTCCTATGACTTTTCCCAATTCCATTTCCATTTCCTTGATGGCAGTTGATCCATTACTTAATGACGTGTAAATTTTTTAAATATTCTTATTCTTTTTAGTTATTTAGTTATAGTTAAGGATTAGGTGTTTCACAAAAATAATTCTTTTAAGCTAAATTTGAGGATCGATACTTGTATTAGGATTCATTCATTTGAAACTTATGGTATTTGTATGAGGTATATCGTGATGAGGTTATAATCATGGTGTATGGATTCATACTAAGGAAGGCCATTTGCCAAACCTATATATACCACTGTGGGTTGTGGGTTAAAACTTAGATCCCGTGTGAACATAAAATAAGATAATTGTCAGATCTAAATTTAGATCGAAGGGATTTCATTATCAATTAGTAAAAATTTTATAACTCCAAGCCAACACTATAATATTTGTATTTTCATGACAAACTTGTAAATGTATTCTCATATATTGGAGTGTAAACTTGTGTGTAATATTTTGGCAGTGTATAAGTAATGAACTAGATAAAGAATATAATAATAGTTTTAAAAACCGTGGTAAGCTTACCATGTGAGTAGTAATATATATCAAAGAAGCTAGTAATTTGATATATATTATTTCAATATAATTGATATGCAACCAAATTCATGTAGGGGCATCTCTACTCAGAAAGTGAGAGGAAAGTTTCACAATTGACTTTTTGTTGCATTAAGATGGAGACAAGTTCTTTGTTGCATATGAAATGCCTATCACAAATTGGGTAAGGAATAACTCTATTCTATTCTCACTAAAAATCTCTTATGCTATTCAACATGGCCAAAGCTTCTCAAATAATTATTGTAGAGCTCTTTGCCTTTGAATTACCATGCTCTATTTTATTGTCACTAAAAAGCTCTTGCCATTTACCATGGCCCAAGCTTCTAAAACAATTGGAGGTATATGAGAATGTTGTAGTTAACGATTCTGTAATACTCCATTCTGACTCTTAGGATGTATTAGCATTTAATGTAAATAATGTGTACATGTGATGTATGTTTTCCTAGCGTGGAGCTCAAGGCCAAGGCCCCGCTAGTGAAAACCTGAATTTTGATTTAAAAGGCAAGCATTGATATTTTGATGCCCATGTGCTCTTAAGCCATGGAAATTGTAATAGGATGTAAATAAACATCATGCAATATAAAATTTCAAGACTGGTTATGGAGGCAACGAATGAGAAGGGGCCATGTGTATCCACTAGGGAGTGGTGAGGGGGCTATGGGATTGAACCATAGGCTGCCATATGTTACCTTGAGAACCCATTTGACTTACCTTGCTGACATTCATTTATGTTGTAAGGAAGTGGTTGAGGAAGTCAGTCCATGGCTTCAATGGAGCATGGACAGTCCAGAAATTCGTATGGCAGAGTATGGGATCTGTTTTCTTGTACCACAAGCCACTCTACCTCATGGGAGTTGCTTCTTCCTCATCCCATTCCATTGGGAAACGGACCAGCACCATTTTCCATCCAAAAACGAATTGCCAATAGAGAGAAAAAATAGAAATCGCGACTGTGAGAGAACCCACGTTTTGAAGAGCCATAAACGCCCAGATTTGACATTAGACAGTGAAATCCAATGGGGGATCCATTGGTATGAACCTTGGGGCGAATTTGGGAGCATTAGCTATCCCGAATCCATTGGAAAACCCAATTTTTACAGCCCAGAAATGAAGTGACGGGATTGAGTTATTGGATAACAGAACTGTGAGAAATCCAAGTGTGAATGATTGAGCAGAGGTTTGGTTTGCTTGATAAACCCAGTGAAGGATAGAATCTCAAGGAATTAGCAGCTGGACCTTTCTATGCCCACCCTGAAGAGCACTGGAGGGAAGGGACATCTGAGGGACTGTGCAGCAGAGAAGGGGACCTTCCTTGTGTTGGGTGCGGTAGGTATTGTGGGTGCCATGACTGCTGAGTTCATTTGAGATGCCTGTAGCTTTGTGGTTGAGCTCACTGGCTTAGCATCCTCCTCATTTGTCATTCGTATGCTTGATAAACCCAATGGTGTGTTGGCTTAGCATAGCTGATGACCGTACCCATGGCTGTGAGTGAGCCCAGCTAGTTCTTCCTTAGTGGATACACAACCCAGCACGGGGGTGATCTCTCAGCTGAAAGAATATAGGCTGGACAGAGATCTATGGTTGGGTGGAACGTTGCTCTCACATAGCCAGTTGTTTGGATAGCTTCATCTTCAAGATAAGTGTTCTATGTATTATAAATTTTTTGCATTTTGTGTTCTGCAATATGTTAAATTGTCCGTGTTTAATGAAATGAATTGATTATCTTAATTTGGAATCCATGCATGGCATTGGAACGAGGTTGAGTCTCTATATGCTGAATCATCCTCTGCTGTGATATATGTATATATGTTAGGCATTACTGTTTGTGTGCTTGCTATTATGTTTAATTCCACTATGTTTATATTGAGTTGATTATGCACACAGAAGTTTTAATTATTATGAATTTATGAGAAAATAATGAATATTGGGACTAAGTCTGCCAAAAGCCCCGATGTCTTGTTAATGTTTCCTTCCTTGCATTCGATGATGGAAGGGGACGTTACAGAGTGGTATCAGAGCTCTAGGTTCAACACTACGGCTGTTGGACCCTTCACAGAGATATAAATCATTGTGTGTACATGCATTTTGTATTTGGAACTAAAATGTATTAAAGAAACCTCAAGATCGCATGGCTTCTATTTGTTGGAATGGGAAATCATTTCCATGATTGTTTGGGGATTTTTGCAAGCTGCTTGCATTGATTGCATTCTATGAAATAGAGGAAGGAGCGAGAAAATTCATTTTCAGATTGAATGCTTGCTCTAATTTGTCCCCAATGCTGTAGCCTTCAGTTTTGTATTTGTCTGTTTGCCTCCATGGAGGAGAGAAAGGAGGATCAACCTTTGCCATCGTATACTGTTTTTGTTGTTTTGATGTTTCATGCTTAACATGAAGAGGTGCAATTTCTTTTCTTGAAATACTGTTTTTGTTGCAAATATGATTTCTGTTTGTTAAATTCTTGAGTAAAAGCATGAACAGTCAGCTGTTACAGCCCCACATCTCAATGATGATTTTTACTTACAATGAACCCACATTGTGTGGCCGATTGATGGTTTTCGGAAGTGAGGAAATCCTGCAAATTACGCCCTTATACTCATGAGTTTCTTTGCCCATGCTTGTTGGCTGCTTGGAGATTAATTGTGAATCCATTGGTTAGATTGTTGAATGTGAAATGAAAAGAAAATCCCTTATTAGAGATGCAAGTTCTTGTCATTCTCTTACTGTTTTTATGCAAGTTTTTATGCAAGTCTGATCTGTAGTAGTTCACCTTTGTAAGGGGACGAAAGGGCACATTCCAGAATTTTTTTTAACTGTTGTGAAAAGTTGCAGTTGCAGGCAAGAGACAGAATGGTTTTGATGTAATATTGGGAAGTTGGGGGTGGCACTTTGATTGGGAAAAATGACAGGTTCAGACTTCTCAGATGAAGAATAAGATCACATAGGTGCATAGACCTCTCCCAGATCTTTCCAACGGTACCAAATTCGTCCAATTTGGTTAAGGGACAAGGGAGATATGACCCCCGCAAGCACGCAGATTGCGCACGGATTGCGCACGGATTGCACGCAGATTGTGCGTAGGTCGCGCACAGATTGCGTGCAGATTGCACGCATATTGCGTGCGGGTTGCGCACGGATTGCGCGCAGGTCGCGCACAGATCGCGCACAGATTGCGCACAGATCGCGCACAGATTGCGCGTGGATTGCGCGCAGATTGCGTGCGGGTTGCGCGCGGATTGCGCGCAGGTCGCGCACAGATTGCGCACGGGTTGCGCGCAGATTGCGTGCGGGTTGTGCGCAGATTGCGCGAGGATTGCGTGCGGGTTACACGTGGATTGCGCGCAGGTCGCGCACAGATTGCGTGCGGGTTGTGCGCGGATTGCGCGCAGGTCACGCACAAATTGCGCACGGATTGCACGCAGATTGCGTGCGGGTTGCGCGCGGATTGCGCACAGATTGAACGTAGGTCGCGCACAGATTGCGTGCAGATTGAGCGTAGGTTGCGCGTGGATAGTGCGCGGATTGAGCGCAGGTTGCGCACAGGTTGCGCACAGGTGGAGCACAGGTTGAAAAGGGAGTTAAAAAGGAAAAGTAGTAAAACCCAGAAATTCATAGAAGATGAATGGTGCATCGGAATTGAAATCCGTGAATTGCTGAGTGTTCCTTGTTATATGGATTAACTTCACCCGATAGATAAGTTTTTGTGATTCCTCATAGATTTTCTTCCGCAGGTGGCTAAAGTTGGCATTCTGGACCAAAATGCAACTTTGTAAAATGTGCAGAATTGGAGTGAAAGTTGTCATTTTTGAAGAGATGCAGTTCCCGCACCCGATGTCGGAATGGAGCATGAAGACAGGCATTGGAAAGCTTGTCCAGTAGGGAACAAGGATGCATGACCAGAGTTTGAATGAGGTCTACATATATCATAGATATTTAGTGCAAAAGAGTGCCAGCGACTGTTTTGACAAACAAATTTTGTTGTCAATACGGGCAATTTCTACAATTGCATGATATGGAAGAGGAATTCCATGTTACAATGAGGGATCGAGAAGGGGAGAATTCCTTAAACCCCTGTTTGTTATCATACTTATAATTATGAAATTGTCATATGGCATAAAAATGTTAAAAATGTAAGGGATTACATAGATGTATATGCACTAGATGACATCTTAACAAACATTGCATAGTGCATATGGAAATGCTTGTGCATAAATGGGATATGGCATATTGGTAGAATAATGAAGTATGCATATGCAATGAACCACTAATGGAGAATATTGTGGTTGATAATCACTATTGATGTTGGTATTGGTTGTAGGACCAAAGATAACAAAGAGCATGGCTAAATGTGCTGAGGATGTTGTTGCATGAAGCCAACAACCTTATGCAGAAAGGATGGTGCAACAAATCTATGATCATAAAGTTGACAAAAGGACTGAGCAGCCTTGGTAAGAGGACAATTGATCAGGTAACATCAGACGATGTTAATGGTAGCCATGCAGGTAATGATTATTGGTGCCAAATTGTATAAATGTTGAAAGAGAATTTGGTAAGATCTCTTCAACTATGTTTGAGCTATGTTGAGTTAGTTGCATGTGATATTGAATACCGATTGGGACTGTTAACCTACCAAGCTTGGTGAGGTGTGGGTAAGTGAAGGAAATGATCCTTACACCCTATGACTGTTTAGAAATCTCAATGCATTCATATGAATTTATATCATGCCATGTGTATGTTGATTATGTGCTTAATAACCAAAGCAAGTGAGGATTGGTGGTCCTGATTATGGTAATGCAAGTTATATGAGATAGTCATGTTTCAATCATAATATGCTTGAATGCATAGTACTCATGAAACAATGCAAGGTAGCATTAAGTAGATGAGCATTAAGAGATTTTATAAATCTTGTGATGCATTGTATGAATGCATAGGGATGATGCATATGTTATTGCAAAATAAATCATGAATGAAATGATGAATTGATGATAATTCTAGGATCATTTCATGGGCTGTTATGAATGCAGAATAGTAAGTGCATGAAGAGCCCAATCATGATCGATGGGCTGCAAGAATGCTCTGTGGAAGGATAGAGTTGTATGAATGATGTGACTGTACCTTGCAACTGAGTATGTTAATGATGCACGTGAAATAAATAAATTTTGGTGATATTGATATATTAACAGCTGAAAATTTTGAATTATGGAATGTTATAATTCTGAAAATGTTTCAGTAACTGTTGCAGCAATGAAACATTATATGCATAGAGACTTACGAAGTGTTTGGCTGATTGAAAATTTGATCTAGAGCTTATGAGAAGGAATCTCATGGTTGAGAGCTCTAAGTTCTGTTAGTAAGAACAGTTGTAAATTTCAGATTTGTAAATGTTTCGGATTTGAAATTTTACTAATAATTGCTAATGACTGTTTGGATTATATGAAAATGTGTCAGGAGGACATGCTGTAAGTGGATGCTCATGTATGGCAGCGGGCATAAGACCATAACGGGCAGAGTGGTGTCACTTACGGGAGCCAAATAATATGAGGATAGCCTCATGGATAAGAAAACCAATTTCTGTAGTAGACAAAGGTGCAAATTCATACTGAATTTAATTATTAGTGCCATGGATTGGTTATGGAACAATCGGATTTGAATTGTTTTGCTAAGTGTTGCTGATTGTTTGGCTGTTTAATAAGTGTGGCAGGAAGACACATTGCAATAAGACCATGAGAGTGGGCCTGCAAAAGCCAAACTTCATGGGAAGGGATTCCATGATTTGAAAATGGGTTTCAGGTGAAATGCCATAAGACAATATTAATGTCTCATCTGCACTACATGATTGGTAAACAATATGAGTGGGATGGTGAAGATTATGTCAATAAGACATATGAAGGTTAGGTAACATCAAAAGGAATTGGGATGGCAAACCGAGGGACTGTTAGCTCAGAGAAAGAGCCTCCATTCCTCATTAAAGAAGAGAAATAACATCTGCAAAATGGATAAGTGTTCCATAAACCCTAAATGATATATATATATATATATACATACATGCATGTCTGTTTATTAGAGTTAATATGCAGAGCATGTTTTGATTTTATTTCCATTATGGCAGACTGCTTGAAGTATGATTAGGACCTTCATAGTTCACATCAGTAAGAAGTGCACGTCTTTCTGGTGCTAAGTTATGATAAGGATGCCAATATTGACTACGCCTTAAGGGAATGGACGCATTCCTGGTGTTTCAAGGTTGGATAGTGAATGTTATGAAATATGTTTACAGTTCTAGAGCAGCAACACTAATGAGCATGCTATCCATTTTGTGTTGACAGATTATACATATGAAATTTAGTGCTGCACATTAAAGGGAAAAGTGAAGAAAAGAATACTCAAGAGGACTATATGAGCAGCGGTAACCCTTATGAAGGGTGAGTGGGTATCATGGGGCCATGATAGCCTGCAGTTAAGAAAGTCACCTAAAGAATTCCTAAATGGAACCGCCGGCTTACACAAGAGAAGAAGTGCCACCCTTATGTGGGTGAAGAATTGTTATGCGCATTGAGGGATTGTGATACATGTGAAAGGCTGATGCAAGCCTAAGGCAGAGTAGTGGAGCCTTGACCTGTAATGGTCGGTGGCACAGTTACCTTCCATTGGACGATGACCCAGACATATGTGTTGGCTCGGCAATGGAGAGGGCCAACCAGGTATGGGACTGGTTGGGCACCACCAAATGCTTGGTAAACCTAGTCGGCGTGAAGGTGTATTGGTAGGGCATTAATTATTTGATGATTTGGAGCAGCCTGCGTACTGGCCAAACATCCTAGTCCGCAGGAGGATCCCAAGGCTTATAAAGTAAAAGCAGGACCCTGTGAACCAGAGAAGAAATGCACAATACAGATAAGTATTCAATTTCATTTATTTCTTGTTTGGAATAATGAAGATTACAAGTATAAGTCTTGTAACAGTTAAGCTGATGCACTATTGTTTCTTTGTTGGAAACCTTGGTCATACAGGAAGCAAGGACCCTGAAAGAACTATAAATTGCTTGGTAAATCCAGAGAGTGGCTAGTTGGGCAAGAATTATTGATGATTTGGAGCAGCCTGCGTGCTGGCCAAACATGCAAGATTATTGATGATTTGGAGCAGCCTGCATGCTGGCCAAACATGCAAGATTATTGATGATTTGGAGTAGCCTGCGTGCTGGCCAAACATGCAAGGTTATTTGATGTTGTGGAGCAGCCTGCGTGCTAGACAAACATACAAGACTATTTGATGTTGAGGGGCAGCCTGCGCGCTGGCCAAACACCCAAATCCATAGGCGATTCCAAGGCTTGTAAAGCAAACAAGGACCCTATGGAATAAAGTGAAGACATCTAGTGCAGATAAGTATTTGGTTATCTTGTAATTCTTGCTTATGAATATACATGTGTATATGATTTGGTTATGATTTCCTATGAAAATAAGCTAAACATGTGAATTAATTCAATGTTTGAGTGTAGGTATTGCTGGAAGCAATGACTATGAAAGCATCTCAAGGATGCGTGTGGACATGTAACCACCCTAAAGAGATCAGCCTGAGCAGTAATGAAAGATGGGGCTAGTGGAACTGTGTGAGTCCTAGCAGCCATAAAGTTTTCAGACTTATGGATGAGCTGGAAGATCCGAATCAGCAGGAGCAGCTCGTGAAAATCAAAGGACTTGGTCCTGAAAGTTCAAAGTAAAGAACAGAATGCAGGGCAGATCTGCAAAGTTTTTGAAGTTTTGGACATGTGTAAATTGTATATGTATGCCTAAGTCTTGGAACACCAAGGACGGTGTTATTCTAAGGGGGAGGGGATTGTAATACCCCATTCTGACTTTTAGGATGTATTAGCATTTAAAGTAAATAATGTGTACATGTGATGTATGTTTTCCTAGCGTGGAGCTCAAGGCCAAGGCCTCGCTAGTGAAAACCTGAATTTTGATTTAAAAGGCAAGCATTGATATTTTGATGCCCATGTGCTCTCAAGCCATGGAAATTGTAATAGGATGTAAATAAACATCATGCAATATAAAATTCCAAGACTAGCTATGGAGGCAACGAATGAGAAGGGGCCATGTGTATCCACTAGGGAGTGGTGAGGGGGCTATGGGATTGAACCATAGGCTGCCATATGTCCCCTTGAGAACCCATTTGACTTACCTTGCTGACATTCATTTATGTTGTAAAGAAGTGGTTGAGGAAGTCAGTCCATGGCTTCAATGGAGCATGGGCAGCCCAGAAATTCGTATGGCAGAGTATGGGATCTGTTTTGTACCACAAGCCACTCTACCTCATGGGAGTTGCTTCTTCCTCATCCCCATTCCATTGGGAAACGGACCAGCACCATTTTCCATCCAAAAACGAATTGCCAGCAGAGGGAAAAACCAGAAATCGCGACTGTGAGAGAACCCACGTTTTAAAGAGCCATAAATGCCCAGATTTGGCATTGGACAGTGAAATCCAATGGGGGATCCATTGGTATGAACCTTGGGGCGAATTTGGGAGCATTAGCTATCCCGAAATCCATTGGAAAACCCAGTTTTTACAGCCCAGAAATGAAGTGACGGGATTGAGTTATTGGACAACAGAACTGTGAGAAATCCAAGTGTGAATGACTGAGCAGAGGTTTGGTTTGCTTGATAAACCCAGTGAAGGCTAGAATCTCAAGGAATTAGCAGTTGGACCTTTCTATGCCCACCCTGAAGAGCACTGGAGGGAAGGGACGTCTGAGGGACTGTGCAGCAAAGAAGGGGACCTTCCTTGTGTTGGGTGCGGTAGGTATTGTGGGTGCCATGACTACTGAGTTCATTTGAGATGCCTGTAGCTTTGTGGTTGAGCTCACTGGCTTAGCATCCTCCTCATTTGTCATTCGTATGCTTGATAAACCCAACGGTGTGTTGGTTTAGCATAGCTGATGACCGAACCCATGGCTGTGAGTGAGCCCAGCTAGTTCTTCCTTAGTGGATACACAACCCAGCTCGGGGGTGATCTCTCAGCTGAAAGAATATAGGCTGGACAGAGATCTATGGTTGGGTGGAACGTTGCTCTCACATAGCCAGTTGTTTGGACAGCTTCATCTTCAAGAAAAGTGTTCTATGTATTATAAATTATTTGCATTTTGTGTTCTGCAATATGTTAAATTGTCCATGTTTAATGAAATGAATTGATTATCTTAATTTGGAATCCATGCATGGCATTGGAACGAGGTTGAGTCTCTATATGCTGAATCATCCTCTGTTGTGATATATGTATATATGTTAGGCATTACTGTTTGTGTGCTTGCTATTATGTTTAATTCCGCCGTGTTTATATTGAGTTGATTATGCACACATAAGTTTTTAATTATTATGAATTTATGAGAAAATAAAGAATATTGGGGCTAAGTCTGCCAAAAGCCCCGGTGTCTTGTTAATGTTTCCTTCCCTGCATTCGATGATGGAAGGGGACGTTACAGATTCCATCAAGATACAAATTGGGAATCGGTTCAATATGCAGAGCAACAATCAAAAGATGCTCATTTGATTTCATTAATTGGTACTTGGCTCATTAACTCACCAGAACGAAATCAAATGTCGTGGGAGATTGCTTTAATAACCATAGAAACTAATTCAGTGCTCTACCAATCCAATATAGAATGCTTAATGATAAGCACACATCCATTAATTCATAGAGATACAACCATCAATACACACTGCATTGAATCCTAGAGTCAAAGTGATGTTACCTTGGAAACCCAAATGTTAAAACCGACATTCATGGGGAATTATAATTGCTTGGAAATTTATTACAAAGGAGATTTTGATGCATTGTTACTCACTAGCAATATTGCAGGTGCCATGGCTTAGACAACCTTTTTCGCTTGTGTGGACATACACAATAACTCCTTCGTCCATAAACTTTTGAGTAAGGTACCTCTTCAAGCCCTCTTCTCTATCAATGCCCTTCTTCTTCCCAAGCTTCAATTCTCCCTCTGGTTGGCTTCCTCCTTCTTCATCAAGCTAGCACTCTTTAATAAAGATGCTTGGAATGCCAACCATCAAGGTGATTCATTTCACCTTCTTGAGGCCTTTTGGCCTTCTGTCTTCAAGCTCAAGACTGAAATTAATTTTGCTAAAATTAATTTTTTATCACAAAGTTTTAATGAGAGTCCATTTCGGATCACACCTCCCCATTCACAAGCTTTTGGTCCCCAAAACCTCAAGGAGACTAGCCTAGATCAATATATTTTATGTTTGCTTCTCTGGAATGTGGCGTTGAATTTGGATATTGATTATAGCTTTGGTCGTAGCTATACTTTGGCTATGGTTCTGGCTCACATATTCGCATAATGTAGAAATCTGCTTACATGTTCCCATAATGCAAAAAATTGCTCATTGACTCTCACTGACTCTCACGTCTGAGCAATCTTCAATCTTTGGAGATGGTGCATGCCATATTTTTTTCCAACACACTCTAAAATGGTTTCTTGGCACTTCAATCCAAGTAGAATTGACATGCATGGGCTACTCTTCTTATCAAGTGTCTTCACTCACATATTACAGTTCTTTTGATAGTTTGTAGAACTTCTAGAATGATCTTTAGGACGATGGGTAAATAGTGGTCATCTCTTCACCTTTTCAATCTTTGGACAACCCTCTGATGTCATTGCTGCTCCATCTATGCTTCCTCCATAAAGTGTTATAGCTCCTGGATTCAACCAACTTTGATACCATGTGATCCATGAACTATAGGTTCATAGCTTGACAATCTTACCAACACAGATCTCCGTGGAAAAAAAGTATTGTATGCTTTGAAATAAATATGTTATCTTATGGTTGTAGGTGCATTCTGCCTCACAATATGTGGAAATTCCCAAGCATCTCAATAAGATAAAATACATAGGTTGTATCATATACTGTAATTGCCAAAGTGTCATGGGTTCTACCCAATGGAATCATTGCTACGACTCTTGTTCACCTAAAATAATAAGACACCCTGTAATTGCCAAAGTGTCGTGGGTTCCACCCAATGGAATCGCTGCTACGACTCTTGTTCACCTCAAATAATAGGACACCGTGGATGACCAAATACGCTCACAATAACTCTTGAATTCACTTGGACATTTTCTTCCCTCTTTCAAAGATATGCTAATTAAACTTATCATATCTTTCCATGTGAAGTTGAAAAGTACGTTCCCTCTCCAAATCACAACATTTTTTTTTTGTAACTAGGGGAATCGGCAACTGGGAAGCGGCTGGTACATGGGGTCCATGGATCCAATCCCCCCACTACAACTATACCCCTAAGTGCACCCACAAAGCCCACAAGCATGGGGCATGGGTAAGCCAGGATGATTTGAACTCGTGACCTCCATTTATAACATTTCCTTCATATCAAGCGAATCACCAATTAAACTATACCCTACACCCATGAAGGCTCCAAATCAAACATTAAAAATCACAAACATACTATAAACCATACTTAATCTCAATACATTCGTTTACACAAGACAAGACCACGGGAACCATCCGTCAACGACGAATGCTTTAAGACATTATCTCTACTTTTAAAAAAAAATTATATAACAACCAGATAAGATCTCCACGTCGTCATTCGCTCGTCACGACCTTGTTGTCCCCAAGTGATTATGAATATGTTTTCTCAATAATACTTTATTATTCAAGTGGAATGACTGTCCCCTCTTATCCTTACGCGTGGAAGCGCGTAAATGAATGCTTTGCACGCGTCCAGCAATGGCACGTATTTCTTCTGCGATGTCTCGTGGAAGGTGGAAACACGGACAGTGCACTGTGCAACTGCTACACAGATTTTACACTGTCGATCCATGTCCGTCAACACCCGTTCCTTCCATTTCAAGAACCCCGTTATATAAATTTCCAACCTAATCTAATTCCCTCCACAAACGCTCAACACAGTCCGACTTTCTCTGTCAATTGTTCCCCGGATTTGGATTCTCTGTCAATTGTTAAGACTTCTTTCACCATAGGACCTGCAAGGATGAGTAGAGAAGAAGCCGAGAGAGAGCAACTTTTGCAATCCAATTACACAGACAAGATCCCAACGACGCAGCAAATCGTTTATCCGAAGCTGGAGGTCGAGGGTTCGATTCCCCCGGCAGCACTGTATGGAGATTCAACCCTCTCAGAGCAAGAGAGGCGAAAATGGGGCACCAAAGTTATGGGAGCTCCCGCGGCCCCCTCTGTCCATCCTCACAACCAAGAGGCCGCAATGTGGACTTCCCCGGTGGAGCACCTGACTCCCAGCTCGTATATTGTGCAACCATCTCCAGTACAACATTCAAAGAGTACGCAAATCTTTGATCCACAAAGCAAACCTTTGTTGTTTTTATCTATTCTTTCTCTGATTAGATTCTCTGCGCGCAGATCCCATGGATTCAGTGCTACACAGCTTCAACAAATGGACCAAGAAGGCCGAGAATTTGGCCTCAAATGTCTGGACGAACCGTAAGTATAACTTCAGCTCTCGTACTGTTCTCGCCTGCCTGCCTGCCTGCGTTTTGAATTTATGGATTCCGTTTAAATGCAGTGAAAACTGGGCACAGCGTACCGGATGCGGCATGGGGGAAGCTGAGCTTGGGCGCTAAAGCCTTGACAGAAGGAGGCTTCGAAGCTTTGTTCCGACAGACGTTTCCCGTAGCTCCAGAGGAGAAGTTAAGGAAAACTTTCGCCTGTTATCTCTCGACTTCCACCGGACCTGTTGCCGGAACTCTGTACATCTCCACTGTGAAGATCGCCTTCTGCAGCGATCGGCCCTTGTCGTTCACCGTCCCCTCCGGAGAGGTGTCGTGGAGTTACTACAGGGTGAGTGCTGGCTACGTTCTTGAATCCTGTGCTGGATACGTTCTTGAATCCTTTCCTCTGTAAATTGTAGTGCTGGCTACGTTCTTGAATCCTCTCCTCTGTAAATTGTAGTGCTGGCTACGTTCTTGAATCCTCTCCTCTGTAAATTGTAGTGCTGGCTACGTTCTTGAATCCTTTCCTCTGTAAATTGTAGTGCTGGCTTCGTTCTTGAATCCTTTCCTCTGTGAATTGTAGTGCTGGCTTCGTTCTTGAATCCTTTCCTCTGTGAATTGTAGTGCTGGCTACGTTCTTGAATCCTCTCCTCTGTAAATTGTAGTGCTAGCTACGTTCTTGAATCCTGTGCTGGCTACGTTCTTGAATCCTTTCCTCTGTAAATTGTAGTGCTGGCTACGTTCTTGAATCCTTTCCTCTGTAAATTGTAGTGCTGGCTACGTTCTTGAATCCTCTCCTCTGTAAATTGTAGTGCTGGCTATGTTCTTGAATCCTGTGCTTGCTACGTTCTTGAATCCTTTCCTCTGTAAATTGTAGTGTTGGCTACGTTCTTGAATTCTTTACTCTGTGAATCGTCGGAAACTGAAATCTTGATAATAATGAATGCAGGTTGCGATTCCGTTGGCGAATCTGAAGGCTGTGAATCCGTCTACGAACAAAGATACTCCGGCTGAAAAGTATATTCAAATCGTGACGGTGGACAGTCACGAGTTCTGGTTCATGGGATTCGTTAACTACGAAAAAGCTGTGAGCAATCTGCAGGATTCCGCTCCTCGAATCCAACCCGCGCATATTCCAATTCATGAACAACATCCAGAAGCTTTAACTGTCAACCCCACAGCAGCCCACGTGTATTAATCTAAAGGTGGCAGGCGTTCCTGTTCGTATATGTATTGTGTATTTTGTGTTGTGGGTACTGGGAAGTGTTTGGCATTTGATAGTGTATGACGGCAATTTTATTTTATAAAGATATATATTGCGTAAATATGCTTTTGGATTTGTCAACTTTTGGTTTTATAGCAAAATATTCTTTCCCCAAACGGATATTTTTATGTAGTTTTTAAATTTAATTTTCAAAATGAGCATATTTAATTATTTTATGTTGAATTAAATATTTTTATTAATATTATAAGTTAATCGCGTGAACGGCTACTGGCCCACTACCGCTCTCATATCTAAAATCACGGGCAAAATTTCCATAGAATATTTCAACAACTATAAGACCCACACAACACATGAAATTATGAAAACATATATTTTACTTTAAGAAAAATGAAAACATATATTTTAATAACTTGGAGTCATTATCCACATCCATATTGAAATGGAAAATATTTCAACAACTACAGGTAAGACCCACAGAACACATGAAGTTATGAAAACCTATATTTTTATAGTTTGGAGTCATTATCCAGATTCCACATCCACATTGAATAGGAGTAGTTGGATATAGAATCTAGGAAGGTATTATTGTCAAATTGAAATGGAAATTTAAATGAATACTTTCTATTATAATATAATATAAGTATTCCATTTACATGAGTACTTTATGAGATTAATTGTTATTTTTTTTATAGATGTTTTAAGTAATTCTTTTGATAGTAATCATAGTAGCAGCTAGCGGTATCATCTTCTATCTCAACAAACGATTTGTTTTGGTTTGTGTTACATCGTTTTGTGTGATTGACATTTTTAATATTTGAGAATATAATAATTTGACATTTTAAAATATTCGAACATATAAAAATGATGTGATGTGATCACATATTTTGTGAAGGAATTTGTCTTTAACATGAGAAGGTTCTACTGCTTTCATGTAGCCTCGTATGTTTTTGATTTCAAAAGAAATTGTAAAAAGTGATTTGAGAAAGCTTGCTACCTGGTGAGAAAATAGTGTTTAGTTACTGTGTGTTCTTATGTGATGTTTATGTCGAGAGGTGTTTTTTTTTTCTGAGGTGTATTTTGAAAAGCACTGTAGTTTTTTTGTCGTCCCTTCCATGAATGATCGTTTTGAAAAACATTATAGTTTTTCATCATCCCTCCCACAAATGAGTTGTTTCCCATGTCCTCCTGACTTGTTGCCCCGTGTCACCCTCACGTGCCTGGAATGTTCGCTGGTTTCCTATGCCCCGCGGTTTCTGCTACTCATCCGGTGGATTCTCCTCATCCGGGCCTCATGTGCTTGGAATGTCTGTGCGATCCTTCTTAAGCTGGAAACCTGCTTGACTCGACCTCCGCTCTTTCTTCAAGCTTGTTTTGCTGAGTCTCCGCCTCGATTATTGGGTTGGTTAGAGGGATAATAACCGAGAGGAGAGCTCGCTCCACTTGTATATGTCGGCCTTGCAGAATATGTCGGACCTCTCTCCAGTAGAATATTTTTATAGATGGTTTTGAAGTTGTTATATTTTGTTTTCACAATCCATACCAAATTAGTGGGAAACCGAGTAGAAACAACAAACTTGGCTTAGACGGTCCTGAAAAATATTGTTTGGCTGTTGGTTTTCCTGTTTAAAGGGAAAAAAATAGTTAAAACCCTACAGGGTTATGCAAAAAATTTCAATTGGTGCTCATTTAGATTGGGGGGTGGGATTGAGATGTTTTTTTGAAAGCGGCGTGAGGTTGGAGCGTGAAACCGTCATGGTACCAAGGAGGGTTGTGATGTCAGGACAAGGCAACCACCATGTTTGCATTCTCACCATTTTCAAGGATAAAAATAAGGACTCTTCGATGTTTCATCTTCTCTGTCATCAGTGTAAGTATTTTTTTTGGGTGTAGGGGTTTCGATCCAGTGTTTGGGTTACTGATAGATAGCTTCTCTTAATAGTATACTCAATGTGCCATAGCTTTTATATTTGAAATGGGGCCTCTGTTGTTGAAAGAATTGGGTCTGTACAATTATTGTTTGACAATGAGGATACTGCAATTGACAATGGATATTTCATTCTGGTCTTGTAATATAGGGAAAAATTGCTTTGGCTTAGGTGGTGTATGGTTTATTAGGTGATTATTTCAACAAAATTGTATTTAGGTTGTTATCGCTTTAAAATTCATGTGATTGGATAGGGAAGACCATAGTGAAATTGGCGCCTGGGAACACAGGTTAATACTCTGTCAACCTTACTAGTGGACCAACAAGGCAGAACTAGGTTTAAAGGGAAACTTTTTGGCATTTTTTTTATCAAAAGGAGAATGGGGTTCTGTCGTATTGGTGGATTTAGTAGTGGGTTTGTTGATATTTATGAACCCATATTCTCGCAGGTGGCTGTTTTGGTGCCCATAATGGATTTCTAGGTGAGTGATTCATGCTTCCAGTCCTCTTGGAGAGGAAACAAATAACAAAACTTGGATCAATTGCAAAGCGAGTTTCGCCTAACGGAAGCACTGAGGAGGATTGTGATGTCATGGCACCAGAGAGAGAGCAGGACTTGAACCATGGAGATGGATGAAGGCCAAATGAGATCCCAAGATAGCAGGAGGAATGTAGAAGATGGTGAAGTATCCATAATGATCATTGGATTATATTTTCTGGCTCTTCTTTTTCTCACTTCTGGAATAGTCCCTGGATATCATAGTTGACACATTTTGATTCAAATCTTGGAATTTTCTATCTTTGCCAACGATTTTACATAGGTATCCCTGACACTGAAAAAATCATTGACAGTTCGACTATCTCAAGTCTAGAGAAACAATCTATTGAGGAGGAATGGAATCTGGCTAGGATTGTGTACACCACACAACTTAGCTCTACCACAACGGATTTCTTCTATGTTTAAGAGACTCTTTGCAAGGCATGGTCATTAAATTATTTCTTTGAAGGGTATGGCCATGTTTGCATTTTGATCTTGGCTGTTAGAATTTGGGTTTCAAACTTTCATTGTTTCGGGTCTCGACCATTGGGGATAGTGCTCAAGCATGAGGCATAGAGTGTTTGAGTAGTTTTTTTTTCCAGAGACTCCTATTGAGATCCTGGAAACAACCTCTCTGATGGAAATCTTGGAAAAAACCTTCTAACGCTAATCAAGGGAAATTTCCCTCAGCCTGGCATAAATTTCATGAGACACAATCCCACTGGGATATTCTCCGATGGAAAAATCCTTCCAAACTATTCAGGTAAGCACATTGTTAATTCATTGGAAAACATATATATATAAATAATAAATTGGTGTTCAAATACATAAGGGTTGGTGCAAGGTATTGATACCCAATTATGACACATTAGTTGTAATGACATGCTGGAAAAACATAAATATTGTCATTACAATGAATTACTAGAGGTACCTACAATTTTTTTTTGAATTAGGTGTAAAAAGATGAAACGTAGAAAAACGGATGACCTTCCGGAATATATAACTTTTATTTATGGAGAATTGGTATAACCACCCCAAAATGTCATTATTTTAAGATTGGTATGTTATTTTTTCTCTAAAACATAATGAACATGTTTTTGTTGGTCCACCTGTTTGTTATGTAAATTGTCAATTAATTAGGAAAAAAATATGTAGAGGCGTAGGTAACAGATGAATCTTGTGCAGGGATTATTTTCCAAAATTTTAAAAGTTAATTTTATATTTTTTTAAAATTATGAAAGTTAGTGAAGCCTTAAAATTACATGGTCAAGTGTTCATCCACCATATCATGGTCTGAACATAATCAAAAAACTTTTTTTTTGTTTTAACTTGTAGGTATTCATGTACTTTTGTGCGGGTTCTTTTCTATTCTTGAAATAGGTAAGCCAATAAAAAGTTATAGGCCAAATAAACGACCTATGTTTTTTACAAATTTGACATGAGTGCAGTTAAAAATGAATTAAAAATAGAAAAAAACAACAAATCTATTCAAAAAATATATAGTTAGAATCTGCACACAGAGCCTGACAAGTGTGTGCAATTTCATCTGTAGTGCACTAGTGGAGCATATGCGGAACTAAGCATGAAAAACATGAAGTTACAGCATTTGATGTGTTCTACCATAAATCAGACCGAGCCTCAAAGTTTGGAAATCCAAAGCTAATTCCAAACCTGCAAGAGCGCTAAAAACAATTTGAATCCAGACACGCGTGTGTGCAAATGCGCGCACGCACGTGGTTAGGCGTGTGCATGTTCCTATGCGCGCACGTGGATAGGCGCGTGCACGTTTCTATGCACGCACACGTTGCTTCTATCTCTATAAAATCTAATTTCCATTCCTAGACATAAAAGTTCCAAACTATTTTCATTCACTATTTTTGTTGAATAAGATGCGATTGCCTCTAAGGTTGCGACGCCCCCCTCTCTTCCTATCCACCCAATCCCCCCACTCTCTTCCACTCTATCCAATCCCTCCTCCCTCTCTCACCCCTCTCTTCTCTCCTTCACCACAAGGGTTAGGAGATTTACTATTACACAAAATCACTAACTCACACTATCCTCATGTACATATAAATATTCATCCTTGTAACCATAAAACCATGACATTTATATCTCAATCCCCAAACCCCTGACCATTTGTCCCTGGGAACTGCAATTCCTAGTCCCTAGTACAACAGACCACCATAACTCTTGGCCCACTATAATCCTAAATTAGTATATCTCCTAAGACTCCTAAATACTAACACATAATGATATATATCCCTTAACCCCTATAATCCTAACCACGTAATTCTAACCTCTAAAGTGTCTAGTCAAATAAGAATTAACCCGTAACCCTTATTGTTGTCATCATCTTCATTATCTTCATCATCATCATTGTTGTCGTCATCACCATCATCTTCATGTTCATCATCATCATCATCATCATCATATTCAACATCATCATCATCATCATCATCATCATCTTTATTATCATCATCATCATCCTCATCGTTAGCATCGTCATCATCTTCATCATCATAATCATGTTCATCATCATCATTTTCATCATCATCATCATCATCATCATCATCGTCATCATCCTCTTTCTCATCATCATCATCATCATTGTTATCGTCATCATCATCTTCATCATCGTCATCACCATCATCATCATCTTCATCATCGTCATCTTCATCATCACGATGATGAAGATGATGATGATGATGATGAAGATGGTGATGACGATGATGAAGATGATGATGATGATGACGGCGATGATGATGATGATGATGATGAGGATGATGGTGATTATGATGATGATGATGAATATGATGATGATGATGATGATGATGATGATGATGATGAAGATGGTGATGACGACGACGACGACGACGACGATGATGATGATGATGAGGAAGAGGGTGATGACGATGACGACAACGATGATGATGATGATGATGATGATGATGATGATGATGAAGATGATAATGATGAAGATGATGATGATGATTAAAATGATTATGATGAAGATGATGATGATGATGATGGAGATGATGACAATGCTAACGATGAGGATGATGATGATTGGTGGCAGGATGGTGAGCTAGTTGTCGCCTGCACTGGACTAGCCTTACTAGTTCTGGAAACCCCCAACTGGAGTCGCAGCCAAATGTGTCATAGCCAAATGAGTCGCAGCCAAATGTGTCGCATCCAAATGAGTCGCAGCCAAATGAGTTGCATCCAAGTGTGTTGCAACCAAATGAATCGGAGCCAAATTTGGCTTTCTCACCAACGTGTCGTTACTCAACCCACTATGAACAGTCGCAACCAAGTGTTTAAGCTTTGAGCACTTGACACGAGTCTACACCTTGGTTCATTGCACGAGCTAGACGAAATATGGCTGTCGGTTTGAACACACGACCACTAGGTTCGACCTCTTTCCTTTGACCTATGATGTGGCTAATGAAAACTACTCTTAACCATTAATACTCTCTCCTTTGTGCGTGCTATGGTTGAAATGAGAAATTGTAAACGCTCCAAACGTTGGATTTCACAGTTGTTTCCCTCTCTCTGTGTATCATCTAATTGACAACGCTAGTTTGCAGCCTAAACACGAGTTTGATCAGAGATTGGGGTCTCTGTATTTCGATACTCTGTATAAATTTCAAATACTCCACACAATTACGAGTTGTAACTGAATACAACAAGAATTTACCTATGTTACTTAATGACAGTCGGTCTGCGAATGATTTGAGTGTTCTTAACTGTACATGGAAGTCGCACAAGTACGCAAATAGAGATTCATTCACACAGACACCAGGTTAACTCTTGCACACAACTCTACCTGATAGAATCTCATCTTATCTCTCATTCAAATGCATAGTAACACTATTGAACACACAGAACTTGCTAATTTCATTAACTGATAGCAAGGAATCGCATCCAATCTCATTTTCCTCTAGTATTCAGGAAAATATCCCACCGACTCTCCCCCATCGAGTTCCTGTCTTCCCCCTTTTCACCCATTCGAAATCCCAAAATAGAATGGTTGAACAGAAAAAAAAAACTAACTAACTCTCCTCCACAATGAACGAGTCCCCATCCTTATTCAACAAATTGCCTATCTGGCTTGATCTCCTTGCAGGGAGTATCAACTTGCCACTATGTCCTATTTTCTCAAAAAAACTGACAAGACACTAGTCGGTTACATATTTTTCAATTACTAAAATACTTAATAAACAAATTTTCTTCCCACTTCAGGACGGCTTGTCCTCTTGCTAGCCACAACATGTGAACACGCAATCACATTGTTGGATTATCCTTGATGCTCCTACATCAATGATGATGAAGATGATGATGATGACGAATATGATGATGATGGTGAAGATGAATATGATGACGACGATGATGATGATTATGAAGATGATGACGACGATGATGAGGATGATAATGAAGATGATGATGATGATGATGATGGTGGTGATGGTGATGATGATGATGACGAATAAGTTGATGATGAGGATGGTGATGATGATGACGAAGATGATGATGATTATGATGATGACAAAGATGATGATGATGATGATGATTATGATGACGATGATGATGATGAATATGATGATGATGATGATGATGATTATCATCTTCATGGTCTTCACCATCATCTTCATGGTCATCACCATCATCTTCATGGTGTCCACCATCATCTTCATGGCCTTCATCATCATCATCATCATCATCATCATCATCATCATCTTCATCCTCATCCTCATCATCTTCCTCATCTTCATCATCATCATCTTCTTCATCATCCTCATCATCATCTTCATCATCATTGTCATCATCATCATCTTCTTCATCATTGTCATCTCCTTCTTCCTCATCAACATCTTCGTCATCATCATCTTCATCACGATGAAGAAGATGATGATGAGGATGAAGATGAAGATGATGGTGATGATGGTGATGAAGATGATGATGATGATGAAGATGAAGATGAAGATGAAGATGATGATGATGAATATGAAGATGAAGATGATGGTGATGAAGATGATGAAGATGAAGATGATGATGATGATGATGATAACGACGATGATGATGATGACGAAGATGGTCCTCATTCATCATCATCGCCATCATCATCATCCTCTTCCTCATATACATCATCATTGTCATCTCCCTCTTCCTCATCAACATCTCCATCATCATCATCTTCATCATCATCATCATCATCATTGTCATCATCATCATTGTCGTCGTCATCACCATCATCTTCATCGTCGTCATCATCATCATCATCATCATCATCATCATCATCATCATCGTCATCATCATCGTCATCATCATCATCTTCGTCATCTTCATCGTCATCATCATCATTGTCATCATCACCATCTGATCATCATCCATCATCTTCATTATCATCATAATCATTATCTTCATCATCATCATCGTCATCACCCTCTTCCTCATCATCATCTTCATCATCATCATCTTCCTCATCACCCTCTTCCTCTTCCTCATCTTCTTCCTCATCATCTTCATTGTCATCACCATCATTTTCATCATCATCATCATCATCATCATCATCATCATCATCATCACCATCATCATCATCATCATCATCATCACCATCATCATCATCATCTCACACTAGTAATGATTCAACAAAATTAGAGAAGCTCTGTATATCATCATCATCATCATCATCAACAACAACATGTTCATCATCATCAACATGTTCATCATCATCATCATCACCATGATCATCATCATCATCATCCTCATCCTCATCCCCATCATCATCTCACACTAGTAATGATTCAACAAAATTAGAGAAGCTCCTTATATCATCATCATCATCATCATCATCATCCTCCTCCTCCTCATCCTCATCTTAATCATCATCATCATCATCATCATCCTCATCCTCATCTTAATCATCATCATCATCATCATCATCAACATATTCCTCAACATCTTCCTCATCATCACCATCATCACCATCATCAACCCGGAACCTTCCTAGACACACTTGTAGGACTCCCTGGAACCCGGTTTTGTTACACGGTTGGAATTCTATGGCCCCGGTAGGTATCCAACAGGTGTCCCTGAAGGCTTTTTGGATGCGAGATGGAACGAGCCATAGAATGACGACCGTGGCTCAGATTGACAAACTATTGAATCCGTTGGATTCAGGACATCAAGATAGTGCTAGGGGTGCCCCTCTCCTCCGGTCCCATGGCCCAGGTGTCATCTTGTAGGTCCATTTTGGAAACTAGGGTTTTGCTCAGTAAGGGAGTGTGCAATTTTTGCACATGGGGGTCAACTTTAAAAAATCATTGACTGGGGACTTATGGATAGAGTTCTGATATGGAACCTTCCTAGACACACTTGCAGGACTCCCCGGAACCCGGTTTTGTTGCACGGTTGGAATTCTATGGCCCTGGTAGGTATCCAACAGGTGTCCCTGAATCCCTTTTGGATGCGAGATGGAACGAGCCATAGAATTATGATCGTGGCTCGGATCGACAAACCGTTGACTTCGTTGGATTCAAGACATCGGGATA
This sequence comes from Larix kaempferi, assembly GCA_027924585.1. Classification (NCBI taxonomy): domain Eukaryota; kingdom Viridiplantae; phylum Streptophyta; class Pinopsida; order Pinales; family Pinaceae; genus Larix; species Larix kaempferi. The sequence goes on along the minus strand of BSBM01000767.1, from coordinate 807,839 downwards.
GTGCTAGGGGTGCCCCTCTCCTCCTGTCCCATGGCCCAGGTGTCATCTTTTAGGTCCATTTTGGAAACTAGGGTTTTGCTTAGTAAGGGAGTGCGCAATTTTTGTACATGGGGGTCAACTTTGAAAAATCATTGATCAGGGACTTATGGCTAGTGTTCCGAGCTGGAACCTTCTTAGACACACTTGCAAGACTCCACGGAACCCAGTTTTGTTGCATAGTTGGAATTCTATGGCCCCAATAGGTATCCAACAGGTGTCCCTGAAGGCCTTTTGGATGCGAGATGGAATGAGCCATAGAATGACAACCATGGCTCGGATCGACAAACCATTGACTACGTTGGATTTAGGACATCAGAATAGTGCTAGGGGTGCCCCTCTCCTCCAATCCCATGGCCCAGGTGTCATCTTTTAGGTTCATTTTGGAAACTAGGTTTTTTCTAAGTAAGGGAGTGTGCAATTTTTGCACATGGGGGTCAACTTTGAAAAATCGTCGACCGGGGACTTATGGCTAGTGTTCCAAGCTGGAACCTTCCTAGACACACTTGCAGGACTCCCCGGAACCCAATTTTGTTGCACAGTTGGAATTCTATGGCCCCGGTAGGTATCCAACAGGTGTCCCTGAAGGCCTTTTGGATGCGAGATGAAACAAGCCATAGAATGATGACCATGGCTCGGATCAACAAACCTTCGACTCTGTTGGATTCAGGACATTGGGATAGTTTTAGGGGTGCCCCTCTCCTCCGGTCCCATCACCTAGGTGTCATCATTTAGGTCCATTTTGGAAACTATGGTTTTGCTCCATAAGGGAGTGCGCAATTTTTGCACATGGGGGTCAACTTTGAAAACTCATCGACCGGGGACTTATGGCTAGATTTCTGAGCTAGAAACTTCCTAGACACACTTGCAGGACTCTCCAGAACCCGGTTTTGTTGCACGGTTGGAATTCTATGGCCCCGGTAGGTATCCAACAGGTGTCCCTGAAGGCCTTTTGGATGCGAGATGGAATGAGCCATTGAATGACGACCGTGGCTCAGATCGACAAACCATTGAATACATTGGATTCAGGACATCGGGATAGTGCTAGGGGTGCCCCTCTCCCCCGGTCCCATGGACCAGGTGTCATCTTTTAGGTTCATTTTGGAAACTAGGGTTTTGCTTAGTAAGGGAGTGTGCAATTTTTGCACATGGGGGTCAACTTTGAAAAATAATCGACTAGGGACTTATGGCTAGCGTTCCGAGATGGAACCTTCCTAGACACACTTGCACAACTCCCTAGAACCCAATTTTGTTGCAGGGTTGGAATTCTATGGCCCCGGGAGGTATCCAACAGGTGTCCCTGAAGGCCTTTTGGATGCGAGATATAATGAGCCATCGAATGACGACCGTGGCTTGGATCGACAAAACGTCGACTCCGTTGGATTCAAGACATCGGGACAGTGCTAGGGATGCCCCTCTCCTCCGGTCCCATGGCCCAGGTGTCATCTTTTAGGTCCATTTAGGAAAATAGGGTTTTGCTCAGTAAGGGAGTGTGCAATTTTTGCACATGGGGGTCAACTTTGAAATTTTTTGATTTTGATTCTAGAACTAGACATTCAAAGAGAGGAAATAAAACCTACCACACTACACCCTTGGTATATTTCTATGTCCTTAGTGTGCCATGTCATTTAACAACTCCTTAGTGTTCCACTATATTTGCATTTTGAGTAATTAATGTCAATTTTAAGAATTCAAAGTTCCAAATAAAAAATGGAGGCGATGTTTCATCGATGATATCCCTCTGATCCTTGCTAGCTTTGTTAGATCAAATTCACCATGAACCTTTTCCATCAAGTTATGGGGGAATAATTTCCAAATCACAATGAAAAACCATTGCATCATCATTTGTATCAATCAAGTACATTCAATTTTAAATACATTTTCATATGAGGATAATCCATCCTTTTTACAAACATAGGACCATGAACATCTTATTTTCCTTCATCAAAACAACATTATCAAGGAAGATAATTAAACTAGTTAGGTATTTCATTTTCCATGCCAGGGTCTTACATACTAGGGTTTAGTAATGATAGGGTTTATATCTTCAACGATTTTATGAGAGTGAATTAATGACCAACTATTGGTTAGAATATTCGAACAAACTAGGGTATATTTGTTACATATATTTGACCATATGTACATGAAGGCACAAGGAATTTTATTACACTTTAGTTATGCATTCCTTGCCATTGTACTTGATACTTTGCCACTGTTTTTAGCATGCTAGAGTAGGCACACTTCAACCGAACTTCATAGATGTTCATGTACGTATCATTTGATGAAATACGGTAGCATTGATGAAATGTGTAGCATCTATTAGACTTCCTTTTAGTTTGTGAAAATGTCATAGGCTTACATTGATGATATGCGTAGCATGTTACTATTATGACAGAGATTATTCAAACATATTTTGAATTATTTTGTTAACTTTTGTTTTTTCCTTGCAACATATTTTCCTTGCAACCATAATCCTAATCAATGGGTATGAATCCTTGGAGTTGACAAAAAACAAAATTTTAAATTAGATATCAAATTAGCATGCATGTGCTAAGTTCATTGAACTGTTGAAAGATATTATTAATTTTTTCCATTAAGATAATGTTTTCATAACACAATGGCGAGATGTTACTTGATCAATGCAATAAATGTCTTCAATTAGTCTTTTAATGTTGAGTTCAAAATTCTATTTGATGAATATGATTGTCATTGATAACAATACATTAATGACAAAGGACAATGAGTTGAGGTCAAAGACAAGATGACAAGGAGGACAAGACTTAGCAAGCATAAGTTGGATAATGGACAAGGACAATTGGCAAAGGACAATAAGACAAAGGTTGATGACAAGCATGGATAAGCTTGACAAGCATGACAAAGACAAGGACAACAAAGGGAAAAAGGTATGACAAGGTTGATGTATGACAAGTGGCAAGCAAAGCATTGATGACTTGTGAAGCATAATACTTGACATGGCTGAAGACATGTCAATGAACAAAAGACAAGGAGGACATGAAAAACATAAAGACAAGGACAAGGCATGGCAAGGTCAAAGGAAAAAGCATGACATGGCAGAAGTCAAGATACATTAAGGTGAACAATGACATGGCAGAGAACAATGGCATGACAAGATGTTGTTGACATAGCAAAAGACAAGATATGAGGGAATTTGAAGTGGCCTGCGGGCATTTTAAAGGTCTCATGTGGGCATTTAATTGTGGACACCTGTAGGAATTACTGAATGGAGCTACAGGAATCTAGAGAGCACATTGCGGGCACTTTGGTGGCTCATGCGAGCACTTAGAGAAGGAAATGCGGGCATATTTTATTACCTTTGTGAGCATATCCTAAGGAGCTCATTGCGGGCATATCAAGGCTCCATGCGGGCATAATTGTGGACACTATGCAGGAATATTTTTAAGAGCCAAGAGGGCATGAGAACAGAGACATATGCGGGCATGTTTGAAGGCCCATGAGGGCATGGTTGAAGGCCCTTGCGGGCATATTAAGTGGAGCATGCGGGCATAATTGTAGGCATGAAAAAGAGCCCCAAGTGGGCATTTTTGTGGGGTCATGCAGACATATTTAATGACCCTTGAGGGCATTATTGAAGGCCATGACATGGCATGAAAAAGGAACCCATGATGATGTGGCAAAAGGCTAAATAAATATATATATGTATATTTGTTAAGGAAATGAAAAAGATCATTTGACTTAATTATTAATGATAAAATAAAAATAAAAAAGGAGACAAGTCGGCCTCCTAAATTGATGGTGAGGAAAAGTATAAATATAGAAGACAAGTTTTATTTAATTGATATTTTGGAGTGGAAGATTTTGGATGCACAAGTAGCTCTGATTTTCAGGGGTCAAGATGAGGACAGTCTCGGTGGAGTAGCAGCAACAACATAAGCAATGGGAGCAACAATGTAACCATCTCTAATATTTATTTCTGGGTTGGTTGGTTGATGAAGATATGCTGGTAAATTGAATGATGGACAAAGCAATGCTAGGGAATAAACAATGATAGGTTGTGGACATGTTATGACATGTATATAGAAAGAATGCATACAACTAAAAAAAAATAAAGTGCAATCCATATCTGACCCAGAATACATAAATAAAGAGGCCAAATGGTCTATACTCCAATGAGCATGATGGCAACAATGGTGACAATGAGTACAATGATGGCGATGGTAATAATGGGTGTGAGGATAGATATGGTGATGGTGAGAATGAGATAAAGTGCATTAGGTTGATCGTGGATGACGGATGATTGATGGGGATGAGGATGGCGGCACCACGAGCAAGAGGATGATGAGGCTTGATGGTGATTGTGGTAGTGGGCATGGTGTTGGTGACAATGTTTTCATGATAATAGAGTTCAACATTAAGTTGGCAACCCTAGAGCTTGGAGCCTATCCTAGAAATATGAGAGCCTATCCTAAAAAGACTAGCTAGTAGCGTAAACCCTAGCTTGTATTCTAATGACAATGAAACCCTATTATGTAGCCTAATCCCTTGCCTAAATTATAATACATATAAAAAGTAAATCATTTTCATTGTACATATATATTCATGTGCATACATTTGAATCCAAATCATTATACACATATATAGAACAAAACTCGTACAAAACTATATATAAATCCATGAGATAAAACCGTAGTGGAACAAAACTCGAACAAATACATAAATTTTCAGGCAAATAGTGGAACATGGTTCCCAATGTACATACGATGGCAACTCCTTCCCTATACAAAATCCAACAACTCGTGTTGTAGATCCAAAATACATGGCAACTTGTGCCCTATACAAAATCCAACAACTCGTGCCGTAGATCCAAAATACATGAAAACCCGTGCCATAGATACGAAGTACATGGCAACTGGCTCCCAAAGGTGCCACATAGTGGCTAATGTACATAACAAGCATTGTGACCACCCCGGTCACTCCCAGGTGCATCTCCAAAATTGATCTTTCTCCTCTTGGAGCTATTGGAATCTCAGGTCTTCTTCTGTCTCGGAGTAGACCGTCTCTCCACGCTCTGAAACAAATGACATAAGATACCATCATTTTCAAGAATTTGTAACATTTACCACATTTATAAAATGAATGTACAATCCAAATATTAAATAACTCACCGCTGATGCGAGTGGGAGACGAGAGGCAGGTGTCCTAAATGTGCCGAGCCTCTCAGAAATTCCACCCTACAACATTTACGACAATCATTTCATTGAAAAATAATAATTGCTTAAATTAATTTTGGTTAATGCATCAAAACATTTTCATAAATTAACTTTATTCTCACCATGAAAAACTCCGGAAATGGACATGGCTGGGCTTCTGGGATAGCAGGTGGAGCAGTTGGCTGGAAAACCTGCTCCGATGCAGTCATGGGGGGGGGGGCGTAGATGTAGATGCAGCAAATATGGGTGAAACCACTGTAGATACATGGGAAGATAATGGAATAGTAGTTTCCACAATAGTGGCAGGAACAGTAGATGAAATTGAGAAAGAGGACATGTTGGTATGGGGTGGAGGACGACGTCATGGACGATGAACCCCTACCTGCTATACAATAGGGGGTATTGACCCAGAAGGGATAAGGGGGATGTTGAGGTATGGTGAATGGGAGGGCAGTCCTGGATAGAGGGAGGAGGATGGATAGAAGGGAAGTTGTGGACGAAGGGGGGAAGCTGGATGGAAGGGGGGGCATGGACGAATAGGGGAGGATGGATGGACGGGGGCGTGGATGAATGGGGGAGGATGTATAGATGGGGGGGAATGGACGAATGGGGGGGGCATGGATGAATGGGGGAGGATGGACGGAGGGGGGAGTATGAACGCAGAGGGGAGAGTGGATGGAAGGGAGGGGGTGGACGGAGGGAGGGGGTGGACGGAGGGAGGGGTCTGTATGGAAGTGAGGGGGTGACTCATGGGAGAGGGTGGAAACATGGGACTAAAGTGGCCTGTAGCTGTTGGTAGCCCCTGCATACAAATTTGTAATATCCTAATTTAGTAAACAAAAATCAAATTAAACCATAGTATGTCGTAACATTTCAAATTAAAAGCGTGCTTTTAACAACACATTGTACCTGTGTATATGGTGATCTGTCGACCCCTGGCAGAGATGGCTGATCATCGTAGTCCATGCATACTTGTGGACACCAAAACACATGCAAGTTATAAACATATTAAACAAGTAATTATTCAGTCAATCAAAATATTAAAAAATATTGTACGAAATATCATCATGTATGTCATAAATATAAATACATAAAATAGAAATGCCATAAGTAATAACAACATTCTGTGGGGTACTGAAAATACCTCCGTGTGAGGTGCCGCAATTTCAGTTGCAACTGCCATTGCTGCATCCAGGTTGGGAGATGCTGCGTTCTCCCATGACGGTGTGTCAACTCTAAATAGCTGTACATTGAAATAATAGTTTAAGTCAAGCACAAATAATTTAAAATTACTTTACAAATTATCAAGTGATGATTGAAAACACATTAAAAGAAGTGCTAACCTGATCCATATAGCAGCCCTTGATCGGGCCAGGGCAAGTGTGTCCGCAATGGGGATAAATATGTGGCATTGTCCCCGTCGAACTAGAAGGCCCAACATGGCTACTATTGGTGACAAGTCTATCTTGACTCTGTCCTGAAGGCCCTGCACCTACGTCTCTATCAGGGTCAGCCTGTCTCTCCACTGTAGTAGCTGCTACAAAGGTAGTGTGTCTAAGTAGTGCTTGTGCAACACTCCTCATCACACCCTCGATATGATCAAGTTTGTGGGGTAACTGAGGCGGCTGGGGAGAGGGGTTGGGCTCGCGCCTAGGAGCTCGTGGCCCTCTTAGTGGGTTCCTCCTAGCAGCAGGTCAATCTTGGACAGATCCCAACACCCTGGAACTTGGTTATGTCAAAATAGTTGACATGTAAACCGAGCGCAAACTCAACCCACATTTTCCTAAGGAAGTACTATGGAACCTCCCTATTATTACAGGGAGGTTTATCGTAAACCATGAACGACCTATGCATCCAATTGTCCCTCCATGGTTGGAAATGACACCAATCCATGCATACACGTGGCTTTCTAGTCTTTGGTGGTTTTTGTGTTCTTGGATCAGTGAACATACTATACAATTAGGCCTTTGTAATATTCAAATATTTTATTTCCTCCTTGGAAATGCCCGTGGAATAATACTCCCACATCCTAGCTCTATATTCGGTCATGTCAGTCAATTGGTGATGTGCATGGATGAGGGAGTCAAACGAGCTCTCAGTTGAGGTGGCAAGGGACACTCGATATGGTTCCCCCGTGTTTCTTAGATCTCGAGTGTGCACTCTCATTTCATTCACATAGTGGTTCAAGTCATCTTGGTCAAAATTTGGTTGAGGGTTTTGATTTTCTTGGGCATTTGGATTTTGTTGAGGGTTTTCATTGGTTCCAAGATTAGTGTTTTCTTGTGTACCACCGGACTCCATGTTAACATTTTGTTCACTCATTATGTGGGTTTACAATCTGCAATTGAAAATTTCTCTATTGTTTTAATAATTTGGGAATTATTACAAATTTAATAAACAAAAAACAATGAATAAAATGACAAAAACAATGAATAAAACGACAAAAACAATGAATAAAACGACAAAAGAAATGGAATTTACCTATGCAATTGACTTGTTGACGAGTTGGTGGATGGATTTGGATCGTTTTGGAGTGGAAAGGATGAGTTTGGTGGCTTGTAATGACGCACACGCAAAGAGGGAGTCGCGCTCGGCTGCAAACGGTGGAATGACAAACTCTGCCCTATTTTTTTTTAATAATTTTTAACAGGAGCGCGTGCGCACATGCAAAAAATGCGCACGTGCACCTCGGTTTGGTACCGAACCTAGCAACACGTGCGTGTGGTCATTTTCTCCCCGCTAGCGCGGCCCCATTGCAACACTTTTGGGGAGCAACTTTGTGTGCCCGCCCATAAACATGTTGTTGTAGGGCTTGGCATCAACAAGTTGCTGCTAGCATATCTAGATCAAAACCTACAAGAAAAATATTGGATAATAGGCATCAAATTCACCTCATCGTGTCCAAAATTAGGAAATTTGACCAATGTCACTTTATGAAGACCTTTGGCATAATCAAATGATGAAAACATATGCTCTAAAATTTGAAAGTCCCTTGAGATTTCTCTGTATTCCCATCTTTTCTGGTTTTGTTAAATCCAATGGGTAGTCTATATTCACCATATAATAAGACCTACTATTATTATTTTGTAGTAATAATGTCAAATGTAATTATTACTAGACGATTTGAATTGGGAAATCCAGGGTTCCATTTTGGAAAAATTCTAATATTTCAAGGAATATCGAACTGCACCTACCCAACTAGTGGCAACATTGACACCAACGCGTTTTATTGCAAATTATTTTCTGAAACCAATTCGTCCATCTCAATAATTACAGTTTCCCAATACTATATTTGAATATCTATTCATATATTTGAATACGCATTAACAAAAGAGGGTGCCTAGCTCATTTTGCTCTGCATTTGAATAAGTATTGAAAAAATATGAATGAATATTTATTCACCAAAGAGTATTTTGCTTTGAATTGATTTTTTTTCTATAAAATTGAAATAGAGTTGAGAGGTGAAACAACTATTTTTGAGATGGTCTTGTTAGATTTTAAAAGCAAATTAAAGCTAAAATTGAGTAACTTGTTAGTTTCTCGTTGTGATCATATTTATTAGGGAAATGGACACTTTGCATGGTTGAAATTTGTTAACTGGAGGTATTTCAGTTTGTAATGTACAAATTACATATTTAGTTGTTCAAGACTATCCATTCTTTTAAGTTTCATTTGATACGGTGAAGAGATAAACTTTGAGAATTTAAGATGCCATTTGAAGATTATTTTTAAAGAGCAGAGATTGAATAGACAATAGACCCTCACCAAGAATTGTGGAATCATTTTATCAAATTCATCTTTGGATTCATTCAATAGATAAGACCTCTTAATCCTATCCAAAGATTATTTGAGACCTTGATGCCAATCTTATTTTGCTGGAGAAAGAGATTCCATGGACCTTTTGTTTTGTAACTGGATGTGTGCTTGGATTAATGTAACTTTCAACCATTAATTAACACAAATTAAGCATGAAAATAACCCAAGACATTTTGAAGTAAGAAAGCCATAGGACATATTTACATAAATAATAAAATACTCAATATTATATACAATAAAAGCCCTAGGTGCAATTAACATTTTGATCTCCATAGTGACTGACTCCATATACTATTGAGACTCACTATGTATTTATTATTTATTTACTCAAAAAGGAACTCATCAATCCTAGGTTCTGTCTTATCTTCAAAAAGGAAACTATTATATTAATCTTGGAACATTGAATAAAAGAAAACAAAAAATCTCAAAAAATTAGCTTTGAAACATGCTGCTTGACTTTTCAAAAGATCAATAAAGACTTTAAGAGGTTTGAGATCCAAAGGAAGCCCTAAGATAGAAGGCCAAGGCTTAAATTTTGACGGACCCTCTAAGAATAAATTAGATAAGGCGGGCGTGGCTTCTCTATTTGACAATTATATATTTATTTTAATTAAAATTTTAATGTTTAGTATAATTAATTAATTATAATTTTATATAATTATATTCATTAGATTTTATTATTTGATGAAAGATCTAATTTAAAAGATAAAAACATTTATACATAAAAATTTTAAAATTAAAAACCTTTATATATAGTCATAAATATGAATAATTTCCACTTATCAAAATTTAAATTTAAATTCAACTTATATATTAACACATTTGTTTAGATAATATAATAAAAAATATAATTACATTTAAAAAACTTAATAAAAAAATACAAATGATGTTGACACCTTAAATTAAATCGAGTTGTGAAAAGAAATATAACCTTAAAATAATGAATTATACTTTTACCACTTTAATAAAACAAATGTCTTGAGGGTCTAAATTTTCAATACCGGATATTTGCATCTAATAAAGGTCCACGCTCTTGTTTGAATACAAAAGTGTTGGTTGTGGAGCTTGATTAACTTCTTGATTTAGAGATCTTGTTGTTCAACTGTGTTTGTACCCTGGTTTTATATGCTTTATAGGTGGACTATATACACTTCCCAGTAGGGGTGTGTGGGGGCCAGTGGGCCCTCGGTAGGAGTTCGTGGGTAGCACCCCAAAATAATTTTTTATTGCCTTGTAAAATGTTGTGATTTCGTAGTCATTTTGAATCGTTCATTAGATCTCAGATCTAACGATAGAAGATATGTAAGGGATTTTAGCCCTAGAAGGAAACCCTCTTTTGTATGAGGAATTGTATTACAACTGAGTAGTATTGGTGAAAAACGAGACTGTGAGAGAGCGAAGAGGATGTTTTAGCGGATGTGCTTGTAGGTTGTTTCCCTTCATTTTGTTGGATAGTATAATATGAAGGACTGACAATTTCGATGTGGATGTAGCCCATATTGGGTGAACCACGTATATTGGTGTCTTTCTTTTATTGTGTTTATGTGTTTTATTTCTGCATCTTTTTTTATGTTATTGCTCTAGGATCCCGCTTTTCTAACAATTGGTATCAGAGACAAAGGCCTATTTGGAACATAGAATCGCATAAAAGAATGGTTCACGATTCGATTGGGATCAATGGAAGAAGAAGAAAAGTTTAGGGTCGATAAATTTAATGGCAAAAACTACCCATTATGGAAGATGCAAATGGAGGACTATCTGTATCAGAAGGATCTATTCCTACCGTTGGGTGGAAAATAAAGTAAGCCGATGTCTATGAAAGACGAAGAATGGGAGGTTCTTGACAGAAAGGCACTGGAAACAATACGGTTGTGCCTGGCTTCGCCAGTCGATTTCAACATTTCAAAAGAAAAGACAACGAAAGATATGATGAAGCCATTAGCCAAATTATATGAAAAACACTTGGACTCTAATAAGGTATTTCTAATGAAGCGTTTATTTAATATGAAGATGTCAGAAGGTGGGTCTGTTGTTGACCATTTAAATGAATTTAATACGATTACTAATCAACAAATTTATGCAGGAGTGAACTTCGATGATGAGGTTAGGGCTCTTCTAATCTTGTGCTCATTGCCAGAAAGATGGAACGGCTTGGTCATGGCTGTAAGTAACTTTGTCTCTGGTTCAAACACTCTGAAATTTGATGATGTTGTTGGTGTTATTCTTAGTGAGGAAATGTGAAGGAAAAACATAGGTGAGACATCAGGTAATGCGTTGACCAAGGAGAGCATGGGAAGATAAAGGGAGAGAGGAAATAGCCTAGGTAATCATGAGAAGTCTAGGAAGGACAGATCTAAGTCCAAAATGGGAAATATAGAGTGTTGGAACTATGGGAAGAAAGGGCATTTGAAGAAATACTATAGATCTCTAAAGAAGAAAGGAGATGGACAATAAGAGACTACTCATGAAGCAAATGTAGAAGGTGATGTGTTACAAGATGCTTTGATTATTTCATTAGATAATACTAGTGATTATTGGGTAGTAGATTTAGGGGCTTCATGTCATGCTACAACTCATAAAAATGTTCTTCATGATTATGTTCAAGGTGATTTTGGACATGTTTTATTAGGTGAATATGAACCATGTAAAATTGTTGGAATGGGTAAGGTACTATTAAAGTTAAAGCATGGAAACCAATGGCTGTTGAAATATGTAAGGCACATTCCTGCTATGAAAATAAATTTAATATCAACAAGGCAGTTGGGAGATGTTAGCTGTTTATCTACATTTGGATAAACGTGGTGGAAGATCCCTAAAGGATCATTGGTAACAACAAAATGAGACATGATAGGTACATTGTATTTATGTCTTCATAATACTGGCTCTTCTATCTCTTTAGCTTCCACAAGAATAGAAACAACATTGTGGCATCATAGGCTTGGCCACATAAGTGAGAAGGGGATGTAGATTCTCCATTCAAGGAAGTTGCTACCAGATTTGGAGAATGTTGATTTGGAATGTTGTGAGAACTGCGTATATGGAAAACAGAAGAGAGTCAGATTTCTTAGAGTTGATAAGCAAAAGAAGAGCTAAAAGTTAGAGCTTGTGCATGCATATGTATGGGGACTGGCTTAGGCACAATCTCTTGGTGGCTCTTGTTATTATGTTACTTTTATTGATGATGCAACTAAAAAAACTTGGTTTTATTGCATTCGATAAAAATATGACGTCTTTGCTACTTTTAAGAAATGGAAAGCTTTGGTTGAGAATGGGACATGAAAAATGTTGAAGTGTCTCGGATCTTATAATGGAGGTGAATAATGTGGCAAGGAGTTTGATAGTTGCTATTCATACCATGGGATTCGTAGAGAGAAGACAGTTCCAAGAACAACATAATAAAATGGTGTGTCAGAAAGGATGAACATGACAATCATGGTGCGTGCAAGATGTATGAGACTGCATGCAGGGTTGCCCTTATAGTTTTGGGCTGATGTTGTAGATACTATTCTTTTACTTAATAAACAGAGGGTCTTCAATCTCTTTGGATGGTGGCATTCTAGAGGAGTCATGGACTGGTAAAAAGGTAAACTAATAATTTCTGAGAACTTTTGGTTGTGAAACATTTGTCCATATGGATAAAGAAAATATAACAAAACTTGAGGCTAAATCCAAGAAGTGTACCTTTACTGGATACGGGGTTGATGATTTTGGTTATCGCTTATGGGATTATTGATAGAAAAACAGGATCACAGAGAAATAACAATAAACAGAAATGCAAATATAATCACACAAACACATTACAAGAGAGACACCAATATATCGTGGTTCACCCAAGATGGGCTACATCCACACCTGAAATTGCCAGTCCTTGTTATTATACCATCCATAAAATGAAGGGATACAATCTACAGCACATCCGCTGCACTTCCTCTTCACTATCTCACAGTCTCTCTTCACGATCTTAGAGATATTTACAATGCATAATACCTAATACATCAACTCTAGCCGTATTACAATGTCTTTCGTATAAAGAGGAATACCATGGGAAAATACCACGGGTTACCCAAAACCATGGGTCCGTAAAACAACCCCCAAAATTTCTTTCGGGGGCTACGCCCTCGACCCCTTAGGGCACATGCCGGGATCATAACCAAACCTGGGGTACAACACAGCTGAAACAACATCATCTATGAGACTAGAAGATCAGGCTCCACAACCAACAATTATGAGAATCACAAAATTATCAGGAGTAGATATATAGTATTCAATGAAAAGTTCATGTACAAAGATCATTGCAGGGAAATAAACATGAAAGGAAAACACAGAATACATAGTGCTTGATGAAATAAAAGAAAATGAAACTTTAAATATGTCAACAAATAAAGAACAACAACATGTACCTCAAACTCCTACAAGTGTTAGAATATCTACCAGGTTAAGTGGACCCCCTGAACGATACTCTTCTTCAATGTATTATTTATTGATGATTGATTCTGGTGAACCATAATGTTGTGAAGAAGCAATGTAGGTGGAAACTAGAAAGAAGTGGGATAAAGGAATAAATGAGGAGATGGACTCCTTGGTTAGAAACCAGACTTGATATTTGGTTCAATTGCCTACAGGTAAAATAACATTGCAAAATAAATGGGTTTACAGGTTGAAGGAAGAAGATGGAGGTAAAAGCAGTACAAGGACAAACTTGTTGTAAATGGGTTTTCATAAAAGAAATGTGTAGATTTTGATGAAATATTTTCTCCTGTTGCTAAAATGATTTCAATTAGAACTATTTTAAGTCTAGAGGTGGTAGAAGATTTGCATTTTAAAAAGTTAGATGTAAAAACAACCTTTCTCCATGGGGATTTGGAGGAAGATATTTATATGCAGCAACCATAGGGGTATGAGGTCAAAGGGAAGGAGAATTTAGTATGCAGGTTGAAGAAGAGTTTGTATGGAATGAAGCAAGCTTTAAGGCAGTGGTATTTGAAATTTGATAGGTTTATGACAGAACAAGGTTATAATATATATCATTCTGACCACTGTGTTTATTTCAAGTGGCTAGATAATGGAAGATATATGATCTTGTTATTGTTTGTGGATGGCATGCTTGTTGTAGGGTTTAACATGTAGTATATAAATGATCTCAAAAGAAAATTAGCTAATTCATTTGCAATGAAAGATTTGGGTGATGTAAAGAAAATCCTTGGTATGAGAATCACAAGAGACATGAAAAATCACAAATTGACATTATCTCAGTGTGAGTACATAGAAAAGGTGTTGGAGAGGTTTAGAATGCAGGATGCAAAACCAGTTAGTACACCTTTGGCCATCCATTTCAAACTAAGTAAGGAGATGTGTCCCACGATACAAGAAGAGATAGAATCACATGTCCAAGGTTCCCTATTCATCAACATTTGACATCTTGATGTATGCCATGTTGTGCGCAAGACTAGATATTGTACATGTAGTGGGATTTGTGAGAAGGTATATGAACAATCTAGGTAAAGAACACTGGAAAGCAGTAAAGTGGATTCTCAGGTATCTGAGATGTACTACTATTCATGCATTATGTTTTGGAGGTTCAGACATTGTTCTACAGGGATATGTTGATGAAAATATGGAGGGTGATATTGGTAGCAGGAGAAGCACCATAGGGTATGTTTTTACTGTAGGTGGAACAATAGTAAGGTGGATTTCAAAACTGCGAAAGTTTTTTTTCACTTTCAAAAACAGAAGTAGAGTATGCTGTTGTTATAGAGGCTAGTAAATAGATGATTTGTCTATAGAGGTTCATGGAGGAATTGGGTAAGAAGTAAAAGAATTGAAGGTTGTATAGTGAAAGCCAGAGTGTCATTCATCTTTCAAATAAATTATCCTTCCATTCCAAGTCTAAACATATACAATTCAAGTACCAATTCATACGGTCTGTTCTGGAAGATGAATTGTTGAAGTTGGAAAAGATACATACTAGTCAGAATCTTGCATACATGTTGACAAAGGTAGTAACCAGAGATAAACTGAGTTCTTGCTTAGTTTTAGTTGGCCTTCAAGCATGAAGGTGAAGATGAAAATTTTTTTAGGTCCAAGGTTTGGAGCATAGTCTAGCAAATGCAATAGCGGTGGAGTTGCTGTGATCGGTCTCCAAGTGGGAGATTGTTGGTTGTGGAGCCTAATTATCTTCTTGATTCAAATATCTTCTTGTTCAACCATCTTTGTACCCCAGTTTTATATGCTTTGTAGGTGGACTGTGCACACCTCCCAATGGGGGGTCCAGGGGCTAGTGGGCCCCTGAAAGAAATTTTTATTGCCTTGTAAAATGTTTCGATTTCGTAGTCAATCTGAAATGTTCATTAGATCTTAGATTTGTTGGTAGAAGTTATGTTAGGGATTTTAGACCTAGAAGGAAACCCTCTTTTGTATGAGGAATTATATTATGGCTGAGTAGTATTGGTGAAAGATGAGACTGTGAGAGAGTGAAGAGGAAGTTGCAGTGGATGTTCTGTAGGTTGTATCCCTTCATTTTGCTAGACGATATAATAGAAAGCACTGACAATTTCTATGTGGATGTGGCCCATATTGGGTGAACCACATATATTGGTGTCTCTCTTGTATTGTGTTTATGCATTTTATTTATTCATATTGTTTTATGTTATTGCTTTGTGATCCTGCTTTTCTAACAAGCAAAAAAGAAAATATCCTGAGGTATCATATTCCACGTTTTGTACATCATTGTGAAGTATAAGATTCAAAGTTTTGTAGAGCTCATAGTGAGGTATAAGATTCCAAGTTTTGTATAACATCGTGAGATATAACATTTAAAGCTTTGAAGAGCTCATATAATGAATTATCTTTACCACACTTAGAGTCAAACTCAAAGAGTGGCCGCCTTATATATCTCTATATTTAGATATAGTTCATCCTTCATATTTTATGTGGCTTAACTAAGTAGCTTGAACACGGTTGGTATGATTTGGTAAAATTTGATCATTCTTGAGTTGAAGTACGAAGTAATAATAATTATCCTCATCACATTTCATGACAATGGGGATTTTATCCTAATCCTTTATATTATGTCTGCAAAAAGAAGTAGAACCCACACAATCTGACCATGTTGTGGAAAGTCTTTGTTAGTTGTTGATCGGTAGGTGGCAATATATTAAGCACCATATTTACACCTTTATAGTAGTTGTTAAATATTTTGGTGTCGTTTATATGTGAAGCAACCTGAATCATTTTATTTTATTTTAAAATATAAAATATATTTTTAAACACAAGATATATTTTGTTAATCTTAAAAAATCGCTGGTGTTGAAGATTTAGAAACCTTAACATTATGTTGACCATGTCCTCTTACGTTGAGACGCACTATGTTGATCATGTCATCTTGGGATGTCTATCTTTTCTTGTGAAATTTTAGTTATCATTAGCTTAAGTAGTAAGCATTATCATATTGTGAGAGAAGGTTATGCACCCTATATAAGAATCCTTATCAAACCTACTATAATCTAATCACATTAAGATTTCTATAAGCATTATCATATTGTTAGATTGAAAGACATCCATGGTAAAGAAAACATAAAGAGCTTGAAGGAATATATTAATATGGAATGAAATTTCTTTTATTTATCTATTTAATATTGATAGGTAATAGAAGACTAAAAAAAATTGTATAATAAAAAAGTTTGTATATTTTTTATATAAATTAATATGCTTTAAAAATAATGTAAAGGATTAGTTACGTAGGATGTGATAAGAAGAAGATAATCAAACTTTAAAATCAGGTTAAATTTATTCAACTTTTAAGTATATGGAATCTTGACTACTACATGGACTTATGTAAGTGTGTTATCTCCAATTAGGGCTAAAAGCTAATTACATGAGGGCTATGGTAGATTTTACTTGCTCAGAGGCAAAAGTATATTTACATAGAAATCGTAGATGTTTTGGAAAGGTTGGACAATGATGGGCTAAGAGCATGAGTTATGTAGACAACTCTTATTCAAATCCACTATCTCAATGCCTAACACCCACCCATTGTGCTGCCAACATATTGGCTACCAAATGAACTTATGCCAAACATATTATCCCCATTTATGCCTAAAAGGCCATTACACATGGGCTATGATTAGCTTTCACTTGCTCTATGGAATAACTATGGTTTCATGGAAATCATAGACATCTTGAAGAGGATTGAAAAGGGTTCCCAGCTAAGCACTTGAGTCAATATACAACTCTTATGTAGATCCACTATCTTAGTAATTGATGATGACAATAGAACTATATAGGTTCTATGTACATTGAGTGTGTTTCTCCAAGCCTGCTATAAACACCCCACCAAAGAATAAAAAACAAGGGTTAGCTCAATCAATTGAACCATCCACTGAATGCATGTTATTAAGAGATAGGCCATAGGTTATAGGTCCAACTTTCATTGGATCCCTCAAGGTTGAAGGGAGAAATGATGTTTATCGGCATTGGAACCAATGAGTTTATTGCAAATTATTTTATGGAACCAATTCATCCATCGCACTTTACAGTTTCCCATTACATAGGTTTTTTATTACACACAATTTATGCATATATTGAGGTTCAAATATTTTTACTCAAATCTATGTAATCCAAAGAATTGTAAACAAATATTAAATAATAATTTTTTGGATTAATTGTTGTAGGAGCTATACAGATTGGATGTGCATAGGATTGGGATAATACCACAAGCCCTTACTGAAATCAAATTTACAAGTATGGCATTTATACATCTAATTCAAAGTTCCCTTTTGAACAACAATTGACTTGCCACATTGTTTTTTTTCCTTTTTCTTCTTCCTCAATGTGATTGGCAAATTTATAGAAAATATTTTGCAAGCATGATTCATGTATTTAGGTATAGAACCAAAGACTCGCATTCAAGCATTAATAAAATTATCTTATATTTTATGTAGTTATCACATCCATCCCTAAGTGGGAAAAAATGGCAGTACTTGTTGGTAGCTTCAAAAATAAGGGTAAATTGAATGGATCACACCTCCATTATGGAATATAAAATCAAAGAGGGTTGACAAGACAAAATGTTCCAATGAAAATTCCCACATGAATTGAAAATATGCAAATATCAAATATACTTCTTATTAAGTAATTGTGGATCTATGTGCCATGCTGCAGAGCAGCTAAGTGAACCCACATGAATAGATGGCTATCAAATGTGCCCAGATTAGGTTTTACTACATCCAATACCCTTTTGCAAAAATATTTTATTGACCTCATTACACTTCTTACTTTTCACATAGCCCATCATCATTGAATTCCATGAGACTATGCCTCTTTGAGACATGCCCTCAAACATAGTGAAAGCTTAGAGTATATCTTCTTTAACTTGCTTTGATATAATTTGTAAGGAATTGTAGTTTTAATAAGAAAATGAGTTACAAAAAAAGTTGTAACATTGTTACTAACTTAGATCAACATAAATTCTTAAAAGACCATTAACATTCAATGTCCATTGATTGTAAAATAATTTACTTCAATGCCACTTTTTTCAAAACAAAATATTTCCTCTCACAATTGTAAAAACACTTCTAGGTTGGTTTGCACTTTATCAAGATATTGTTTTTTCAACGTAGAAGTGTTTTCCTTAGGTTGGTTTGTCACTTGTGCATCTATTCTAGAATGAGATATTGATGTTCAATTCAATTTATTTATCTATTCAATTTTTCCTTCGGCGTTCTATTGCACCTTCGACGTTCTGTGTCTGATGAATCATGGTAGCTGGTTCTAGGAAAGCATATAGAAAGGCCTCAAATTTGAAAAAGAAGGAAACTTATCATGTCTAAATTTTAAACAAAAATATGTCAAGGCTTGCAAAAGGTGCTACAGTTAGCAGATTTCAGCAAGGAATTGTTGGATTCTCTAATTTAATATCCTTGGTATAGTTGGAAACCCTGCTAATAGTGATATGCCTCATTTCCCATCTAAAGCTTTGCTCAACCTTATCGGAAAGTTCATGTTTTCTCATCATCAAAAGGTGAATAAATAGACAATCATCCATGTGTGTTAGTCTCATGTAAGTTGACAATTTTATGACCTATACTAGACAACATGATTTCTATGTAGCAAGTTGTTGAAGAGAGGTGTGTAGTTTGTGGACCATTCTCAGGAATGAATAATCTCATTTGGATCTTGTAGCATTATGGCATGGGCATCATCATCATCTCTTAGGTTTGATTTGTATGGAAATTCACCTTAATACTAAATATGGAATATGTTTGTGCTGGAGGGTTTGTGTATTTCTGGTATATCCTACAGGTTTGAGGCATATAACATGTCTTTGAAGATCTATTCAAGCAAAATTTGGGCCATCTCTAGATCAGGTCTGTACATTCCCTATATGAATTTGGCCATCCTAGGTAGATCTGTATGTGAGACAACACGAGAAAGGGGTTAAACAATGAATCAAATGAGACAAGGAGATGATCCTTCTTTGTCCACAACTATTTTAGCAAGTTTACTCAGCTCCTCGGCTCTCCTTCTCATGGCCTTTCCTTATTCCTTAGCCAAAAGCACGATGAAAACTCTCCTTAATTTTGGGCAAGTTTGGGACTTAAAATTCAATCCCAGGCATGTATTGGCCCTTATTTTCCCCTCAAATAGGAAACAACAACAAATTCTAAGTAGTCATATGGATTAGAGCCTAAACTGTTGATGGTCTAGAAAGAGAGAAGACTACCATAGCCAGGGCATGGAATCAAATTTATAAAGAGACAACAAGCCAACACTAGTGTTGTAGCAGCAAATGATGGACTTTCTTATCACACAGCACATAGAGTGGTTTTTAGACCTGTAGAATCCATCAGCCCTCAGAACATCATACATTCTCATATTTTAGATGGATAATCTTTTAAGCTTATCCCATCTCAATAGGCTAATTGTTGGCATACTGCTTTGGATGAAGGTCACCAAGCTCTAAATAACCAATCAATGATATTGAAGTCATTGGAGAAAGGGGTTAAACGATGAGTCAAATGAGAAGCATTTCATAATGTGATCCAAAAGAATCACCCACACTAAGAAGAGCTTGATCACTGTAGTTTATTTCTGACCCAAACCCGTTGATGAAATTACATTTTCACCACCCAATCCGCTGGTGTCTTCAACATCTTGTCCATTAAAAAGGTGTTAAATATAGTCTTGACCAAGTGTGAAGACTCACAAATGTGTGTTACCGAAGAGCGTACCAAGGTGATCATTTAGCTCCAAAGGTCGTGATGCTTGAATCTGCGAACATGAGTAGAAGCTTGTGATTCATGTACCTCATATACTCATTTGGATGGTGGATTGACATGTATTAAACCTATTTTTGGTAAAAGAAACTGATGGATCAAGCTTTGGCATTGGAACTCAAATATTTTTCTAGGCATATTGGTTCATGGACGGGTCAAGTCCCATCTCTTTGGGTATAGGTTGTGAGGGGCTGTCCTATGGAGCTGATTTTCTATTGATACCTTATGGTTGGTAGACCCTTGTCTTAAATGGGATTCAAATAACGCTTTATAAGGAGATTCAATAGAGTTTGGTTAAATGATGGTTATTATTTTGATATTTTATTTAAAGAATAGTGTGGAAAAAGGGAATTTGAAAAGTGGTTAGCATTTTTCTATTATTATAGGCCCAACCACTTTTGGGGATGCCTGACGATTATAATGCAATGTAAACTTGTTTCAGACAAGAAATTTGTTGTTGTTGTAGCTACGTGAGGTATCCTCACTAGCTAAAGCCAGCCTACAAAAGAAATAAAATGTATTTTTATAATTGAAAAAGAGAAGTCGGCCCAGTGAAAGAGACAATTCATCCCTAGTTAGAAAAGTCACTTCAAAATCATGTATAAATAGGAGGGATGCCTCCTCATTTGTACACACCTCAAGCAAGTTCGCTCAAGCAAGGATAAGTTCAATTTCTGGTTGTAGAAAACAATTTTATGGGGCTTCTTATTTAGCATCTCTTCTCTTTGTGATTTTCATTACTCAAGATCACTCTTATCTTTGATGTACTTGTGTTATGTACTGAATCTTTGAATAAGAAAGGTTGTTGGATTTTTCCCAAGTTTGGGTTTTCCCAGGGTAAACTATTGTGTATCTATTTTGTTTCTGTGCATAGTTATTCTTTTAGTGATCCTATATTTGTTTCTAAGTTGAAAGAGATGAAAATTATACTGTTATTATTGGGTGAAAATGAGAAGTTAAGACCAAAGGGATGAACCACCAATGGCCAATCCTAAGAAGTATTTAACAAAGTTGATAGAAGCATGTGAAAACATGCCTCGTTGCTATCATGAGTATATTGCTTTAAGGGAAGAGATACATAAATATATTTCTTTCAAAGAATATATTTATTACATGTATGATTATGGCCTAAGAATGCAGATGAGGAATCATTGAAGAGCAACAAATCAAGTTGCACTACTACTCCAAGCAAAGAACTAGAAATATTAATTGAAAGTGAAGCTTCATTGGATGCCATTGTTTCTATCATGAAGAGACTTTTCATATTCTCTTCAAACAAAGTCTCCAAGAATTCTGATTCTAAGGAAAACAAGGAGCAAGATGCATCAATTCACTTGAAGGAGCAAAAAAAAAATACCAATCAACCATCTACCATCATTAAGGAGAGCCATGAACCACCTAGTCCTACAGGTGGTGAAACATAAATAAAGATACATGAATAAGAACACAAGACATTGCAAGATGTTTGCAATAAAGTTGAAGGTACATCCTTACTGATGAGGATTGTAAGCATGGAGAAGCCACCACTAATTCTACTAAGGATCATTCAGTTTTGGTTTAGAAAGTCATTGCTGAAGGGTGCAAAGAAGAGGCATCTACTAAGGATTCCTCAGGTTCTG
Source organism: Larix kaempferi (assembly GCA_027924585.1). Taxonomy (NCBI): domain Eukaryota; kingdom Viridiplantae; phylum Streptophyta; class Pinopsida; order Pinales; family Pinaceae; genus Larix; species Larix kaempferi. The sequence continues at coordinate 785,906 of BSBM01000767.1, read as the reverse complement.
AATAAGCATCTACTGATGGATGCTATGAAGAGGTACCTACTGATGGGTGCCTAAGTTTTGAGGAGACATCTACTGATAGATGTCCATTTCTCTATGTCGGTGACATAGACATACTACTTGAGAAGGCTACCACAAGTACAAATTCCATTAAAATTGAATAAGATGAATTCCTTGCAGTCAAGGAAAAGATCCTAGGATCGATCTTACTATCATCACAAGAGATTCATAAGATTGATCCTCTAATTGATGAAGAGGAGGTTTGCTCTCAACCTTATCCTTTCGAAAGGCCACTTAAGATGAGCGAAAGGAAGATCAAGGAGGCATTGAACATTATCCATGACACACATGTTTCAGTGTCACCAAATTGTTGGAGAGCTGCTTCATTGGAATATTCATCTTTCCTTGAAGGCATGGTGAAGATCTACAAAGCAATGACTGCAATCTTAGGTAATTTTTCACATATGCTTTCCGACAGAGATTATTTGTATGAGCTTGTTCATATGTTGCAGAGAATCCTTGAAGGATGATGAAGATATTTGAAAGATCAATGATGAGATGATGGCCACCCAAGATTCTTTGAGAAGCACTCAAAGTTCCCTCCAAGAATCCAAGATGGAGATAGAGCAACTTCACCAAAATTTGCAAAGATCACTCATTCCAGTCAGCCAGTCTCTTATGGTTGGTTGTACTTATAATTCTATGGAGGAACCTCATGAGATGGTGGTTGTAGAACCCCTCCTTTAGGGTCCCCTTGAACTGAACCTGAAACTTTAAAAACTTCATACAAACAAATTAGCCATTATAGTTATTGGAAAAATAAAATAAAAGAGTGGATAACTTGACAAAAATAAGCAAACCTTAACCTGTCAACCCGATCCAGCTGGTCCATTGTTGTCTGCGTCTTCCGTAGGATCCCTCCAGCAAAGCTCGTTTAACCATAGGCGAAGCAACCGTTAGCTTCGCCACCCAACCATAGGCTCATGCTTTCAGTCGCATGGCCTCCCCCGAGCTTTGGGTCGTAGAGCTCACACAAGTATTTCAGAAATTCAGCTTGGGCTTCCCTTCCCACCAAGATTTCTAGGCCAAACCCTTAGATAGCAGCAAGTCCTTGAGGCATTCGAAAATTACGACAATCGTCCAAATTATGGGCCCCTTACCCATTCCTTAAGCTTTCCTTATAAAGGGAAATCTCTTGCGACACATGTCGCTTCATGCATAATTAAATATTTTTTATTATTTAATTATTTAAAACACTCACCCATCCAAGTGTCAGTTTCTCAAGGAAGTGCACCTACATCCCTAAGATTGCTCTAGTTTGTCCCCCAGATATTTTAATCAGCTCCTAGCTTTTAGTTGACTAGGTGTCTAATCTATTTTGCTCCTAAATAATAATTTCTATTATTTTAAATGCTCAACAAAATATAACTATTCATGTGCAAATGTCTTAGCTATTGTTATGCATTTGCTAAGTAATAATCTAGAGTTATTCTCCTAAGTTTTTATGCATTTTAATTTAACAATCAAATTCACTAGGATCACGGTGCCGCGTCGTTGGGCTCATGGTTCCTTAATTTTTAATTCTCTGACATGGCACCACTTCGTCGGGTCCAATCATCCAAGATTTCCATTCCTTGGCATGGTACCACCTCGTTGGGTCCTTGCGTCCATTCTTTCCTTTCTCGACAGGGTACCTCATCGTTGGGCCCTTCTGCCATCATATTTCCGTTTTGACTTGCGGGAACTCTTGTAGGGATTTTAGGAATCGTTACCATCCATCCTCCGTCTACATGCTATCTAGGGACTAATGGCGCTGAGGAGTGAGTCCGTTCTCACTGCGCGCCCCTCAACTCGTACGTGACCAGCTCCGTCGTGGCCCACCTCGTACGCCCTCACGCATTCCTCTTGAGCAAGCGGATCAATGCTTATCTGCTCATGCGTGGTATTCTCGTCGGAAGTCGACATCGTCGTCGCTTCCCTTGTGTGTGATTTACCCGTACTCTACGACCCTTCAAGTTCCTTTGTGTGTCCGTCAGTGAACCGTCTCACTTGTTTCTACACACACTTCTCACAACAAATTATTAGTAGCACTGTCTTCAATAATCATCATCTGATTTCTAAATCTAGTATTGTTAAACATTTATGATTTATTCAAACTGCTCATTCATCTTATCAAATATACATTTCGTCGCCAAATACATAATCACCATACAGCTAGTCGTTAAGCATTATCCATCAACATAATTTTCCATAGTCATAGCTAATCGTTTAACTTATGCAATTATTCATTTACCTCAACAGTTCAGATACACATACTAAAAATAAGGTCAAAAGGTTATTTACTTAATGTTTCAATCAGCCGGGTCACTCAGCAGGTGCCCTCAATGTCTACACAAGTCTAGGGGCACTACATACACCCCTACTTATTTAGAACTTCGTCCCGAAGTTCAGAATAAAAGTGGAAAACTACGACGCATCTCAGTTGCGTCCTTCCAAGTCACAGAGCTAGGACTGTAACTGTCCTACTGCACTTTGACTTGATCAATCAAGGCTAATCATTAAGCATGATGTAATCAATCAATTATACCACTCCACACATATAAAACAAGGCTCAAGAGACCACTATATCGAAGTTGTTCAGTCGGGTTCCTTGACAGGTTCCCTTAAGGTCCACAGTCATTCTAGGGCATTACACATTCTCTAATCGTTAAGCAAACATCATAATCACCCTCATAATTTCATTTCCATAATTCAGCCTAAATACGATATTCATCATAAGATTTCCCATGTGTTAATCAATTAGCCAAATCACAATTATCCAAAATCATCATTAAATCCATCATTAGAAACATATAAGTTTATCACATACATCGCTAGTCAGTCGCCAATTTTATTCTTAATCATTATGTACACAGTCATTTATCCCGGTTTCATTAACTGGGTCAGTTACCCATAAGTGTTATCAACATCGATAGTCGTAGCAAGTTTGAGGGGCATTACATACATCCCCTCTTATTACAACTTCGTCTCGAAGTTAAGTTTTGTTCTTGTAATTTCGATGTTACGCTTTCTTTTGGTTTCCCATTTTCATCTTCCTGTCATTCTCTTCTATATTTCTCAACAATCATAGCCATATCCACTAGTGGTTCTAATTAATTGTTCGTCCAACATGGTTCCAATACCTCCTTAGGAATTTAATCGCAATTTCTCATAATATCAATCCGATGGTACATTCACGGGTTGTCAGTCCCAACTAGATTTCTTTTATCTCCTATTCATTCATGAAGATCCATAATATCAATTTTAACTACAAGCCATATTGCATTCGTAGTTCATACAATAGTTACCCAGTCTTCTTTTTGTATAACAAAATCCAAGCAAGAATTCAAGTTTGTTTGGCTATCCTTCCTTCAAGACAAGTTACGGTTTTAACAAATCAGGAGAGGCCCTCAAATAGTCGAAAAACTAAATTCCATAAGACTACTTCCAAAACCCTTAAATGTTTTGATAAGGTTGGTTCTCATTTCGATAAGATTTCAAGCATCGAAATTTAGTGACTTAGTCAACATATAAAATTTAACTACCTTGTCGATTCGCTAGCGTCCTAATGTCCAGGTCAAGGAACTCATCAAGTCCTTACCCCATTTCCTCATTCCTGTTGTCATATGACTCCTTTGACATATTTTCCCTATCTCGTCATGTATGGGTTGTTGTATTCACATCGAGTCGTGTCATGGTAATTAGTCATATTTCCATTTAGACTTCATCATCTCCAATGATTAGCATCATTGCGTTTAGCTCGTTGTGTTTATTGTCTACATACTTCCAATTTATAAAACATTATACCCTTCAACCTCATTCTCTCATTTCAAATATATATTTATATAAACATTTAAACTTATACCTTACACCTTTCTTCCTCAATTCAAATATATATAAAGACACTTAGTCTACACCTTCCAACTAATTAATAATTTTTTTTTTTATTTTTTATTTTTTTATCTCAAATCTGTCTATATATATAATTTCACTATTCATATCAATTCAAATATACATATAAACATTATACTGCATTTTTCAAGTGCATATCAATTAGAATATAAATATTAACATTGAACTATATTTTTCAAATGCATAACTATTTAAATATAAGTATGAGCAATGAACTATGTTTTTCAAATGTAAATCAATATTAGTATTGAACTATACATATCAATTAAAATATAATTATAAGCAATAAACTATATTTAATGAACTCATCACATTATTAATAGTAAACACATTATATTTATATATACATTATATATATATATATATTGAGTTCTACTAGGAATAACCTCCTACAACAAAGTGTTATTGTCCTATTAGAAATAAAGTATAACTATCATGAACTATGACAATAAATTATCAAATTCTAACTTCCTCCCATATATCAAGACATACCTTCCCTATTCTTTATGCTTTCCCATAATACTAATTAAGTGCTCATTTATATATTACATAACGAATAAAATGCTTTTCTATCATGCATTAACTTTCATGAACTATGCTAAAAATAATAGCAATTTAAATAACCATTCCTAAATTCCTTCATACCTACGGCATACACTTTTGTCTTCTCTTATATTCCACTATAGCAAGATTTTTAGAAGATGATTCATTATATCGCTATAATTAATTCCACTCTAACTTTACCTTCACATTACTCTACTTATAAATCGAGCTATCGAATTAATTCTTACGAGTTATATGTACATAACAAGGGTTGTGCAATTGCAAAAGTATCGGCGTGCTATACGATGAGTCCCTTCTTTAGACTGAATATTAGCTTCCGCTATCCGTCCAAGCCTAGATATTATATATATATACTAATCCTTTCTTCTCCAAAACTGATAGGCAATTATTCATTGGGTCGGGAGTCATAGCCAGAGGTGTACCGATTTCTGCATCTCTGGATTATGACTAAATGATGCCGTGATTATTGGCGAACCACAATTTGTAAACACGTAGTCGATTACAGAGGTAGTCCACGAAATTTAATAAAATTTGATATAGTTCCAGATCCAATATTTAAGTTATAGATATCAACGGTAATTGTGGACAGATTTTAACTCCAGGTAAAGAAAATAAAGTCAGTACTGTAGTTTCAACAAAGACCCGGATCCAGATTCAGATTGTAATCCAACACACAGATACGATTTAATTTCACCATACTTATTCTAACTAATTCAATCATGAATCGTGAATAAGTAAATTATGCCACTGTTAACTCTAGTCCCAAGGCCTTGCCGTAATGTAATAAGCAATATCCTATGCTAACATCCACATCGACCTACCATGATGTCTATTGAGTTGAATCAATCTCTAACAGTCATCAAAAGCTAACTTTCATTATAATACAATAAACATTGAAGTGTTTAAATTTCAATGCTTTCCAATAATCCTTTAAGTGGTTAGCTTTCATATTAAATCTTAAAATACTATATTTTTTTTTAACTACTTTACAACACATATAAATGCTAACATCATTAATTTTATAATGATCATCACATGCTAACCTTCGTTGTTTTCACTATGCACATTATAAAGCTAACTTTCATTATTTTATAATAAACATTCGTTGTTTTCACTATGCACATTATAAAGCTAACTTTCATTATTTTATAATAAACATTCGTTGTTTTCACTATGCACATTATAAAGCTAACTTTCTTTATTTTATAATAAACATTCATGTAGAATTTCACCATTTTGACGATATATGCTAAAATGTTGACTTTCTTTATTTATGCAACTCAACTTTCACTACGACAAATATCATTAGTTAAACATCAATGACTTCGCTAGATTAACAACTTTCATTACTTTTCACTGTCAAGTAATATTTAGCTATACGTTATTACCCTACTACATCACACGATGATTTGGACACTTATATAGTTTGACATTATCTAAATATGCCAACAGAATATTTACACGAGAAAAATATGGCGATTGTTACTGCAGCAAACGTGCATTCCAGATCTTCATTTCGGTAGGGTCCCTAAATCACTGCACACTCGCCGTGATTCCCGCTGGACGGAGTAAATTCAACTTCTTGTTTAGCCACCGTGATCCATGCCAAGCCAGAAATTCGTTGATCCATTTTTCGACGTGGCCTGTAACTTAACTGTAAAAATATTGCAAGAATTTAACCCGCCTAAAGTCATGGTTGCTCTTAAATTAGATGAGTTGTGGCTGGAGGCTTTCGGTTACATGACTAAAGGGAAGGTGTGACATTCTGTTGCATACACCCTGCTGAACTATCAGTCGCTAAGTTTGACACGATTTAATATTAATAACATACCGTTGGTCTAATTTTATAATAATATGTACGTTCGAATTGAAAACAACTAAACGTACTGAAATCAAAAGAGGAGTTGTATTCACTAGTCTCGTCCTTAAATTACATGACAGTCAATTGGGGTTTACTATCATATTACATCACGAATCTAGATCTAACCTTTGCCAGCCAACTATAATAGATTTACATAGCCACTCAGCTCTCGAATATTTATATAGCACCAGGGGACGGATTTCAATGACTCCGTTAGACGAGGACTGGAAATTAAAGAGAAGGTCGAGTTTTTGCAATGCTAAGTGTAAATCAAGCAGGCGTTCATCTACCGTTGGGTTCACACACTAGATATCCATCAGAACCCAAGTATTAAGCACTGGAAGCCTATGATAAAGTTCAAACCGGGAGATCGAGCACTGTCATTATAGAGGCAGAGTCGATCCGGTTAAACAATCGTTAATAGACATTTAAGCACAATTTACCAAAATACAAGCTATCCCCATACGTCGGCATCTACAACGAACTTTTAGAGACAGAGTTTCGTAAGTCTTACTACCCGATCAAGCGATCTATCCTAACATGCAACTATAATCAACCTGAGCATTAAGTTCACCATCGAATTGAATCAATTTCAGATTTATTAACATACTGAGTGCAATCTAGAGTACGGTGGAGCATTCTTAAGTTTGAATTTATATAAAAGAAAATAATCTAATCCCGATCAAACCAATTGATACGATTCTTTCTACGACTGTAGAAGTTACGGGATGAGTACTGTGATTAAGACACAGTCTCGATCTACACCTATTCCTGAAATTAGCAGTATTTAAATCGATCCGCCACATATAAGCCCGATCTCTGTATTAAAAACCAATTACTAATCATTCAAAATGGAAAACCAGTCGGCCGATTATTAGTAATAAAATGCAGAGTTCCTTCATATAAAAGTTGATCTATGTTTAAGTAAAGCGAACACTGCAATGGTGGTACAGAGTCGTTTTTAAATCACATCAATATTTTTTTGAATGGCAAAACAAGACCGGATCTGTCTCGATCTACACTTATTCCTGAAATTAACCGTATTTAAATCGATCTGCAACATATAAGTCCGATCTCTGTATTAAAACCAATTACTAATCATTCAAAATGGAAAACCAGTCGGCCGATTATTAGTAATAAAATGCAGAGTTCCTTCATATAAAAGTTGATCTATGTTTAAGTAAAGCGAACACTGCAATGGAGGTACAGAGTCGTTTTTAAATCACATCAATATTTTTTTGAATGGTAAAACAAGACCGGATCTGTCTCGATCTACACTTATTCCTGAAATTAACCGTATTTAAATCGATCTGCAACATATAAGTCCGATCTCTGTATTAAAAACCAATTACTAATCATTCAAAGTGGAAAGCCAGTCGGCCGATTATTAGTAATAAAATGCAGAGTTCCTTCAGGATCAACCTTTTAAATTGGATCTCAACACTACACACTACTGTCAGAAATAAAACGAATGACTGTAAATAAAATATTCTCGTTTGGGATACTTCATGGCCAATCCTCATTTAGATTCTTAACTGAGATTTCTATGATATAAAATACAACCAGAATACTTAGCTTTGAAATTGTAGTATATACAAATAAAGAGATCTTAAAACAAATTTCTGTTTAAACTTATTTACATAACACAGAATTACCTCTCCCGTGGCCGCTTGTAAATGTTCCTTTGGTAGCGCCCAAACTGTTCTTCACGGTCTCCCTAACTGTATTCTTTGACCGTTCGCCGATGGACACCTCGGTTAAGATCTAGTGCCCTCAAGGCTCGACCGGCTCTGATACCAAATGTAGAACCCCTCCTTTAGGGTCCCCTTGAACTGAACCTGAAACTTTAAAAACTTCATACAAACAAATTAGCCATTATAGTTATTGGAAAAATAAAATAAAAGAGTGGATAACTTGACAAAAATAAGCAAACCTTAACCTGTCAACCCGATCCAGCTGGTCCATTGTTGTCTGCGTCTTCCGTAGGATCCCTCCAGCAAAGCTCGTTTAACCATAGGCGAAGCAACCGTTAGCTTCGCCACCCAACCATAGGCTCATGCTTTCAGTCGCATGGCCTCCCCCGAGCTTTGGGTCGTAGAGCTCACACAAGTATTTCAGAAATTCAGCTTGGGCTTCCCTTCCCACCAAGATTTCTAGGCCAAACCCTTAGATAGCAGCAAGTCCTTGAGGCATTCGAAAATTACGACAATCGTCCAAATTATGGGCCCCTTACCCATTCCTTAAGCTTTCCTTATAAAGGGAAATCTCTTGCGACACATGTCGCTTCATGCATAATTAAATATTTTTTATTATTTAATTATTTAAAACACTCACCCATCCAAGTGTCAGTTTCTCAAGGAAGTGCACCTACATCCCTAAGATTGCTCTAGTTTGTCCCCCAGATATTTTAATCAGCTCCTAGCTTTTAGTTGACTAGGTGTCTAATCTATTTTGCTCCTAAATAATAATTTCTATTATTTTAAATGCTCAACAAAATATAACTATTCATGTGCAAATGTCTTAGCTATTGTTATGCATTTGCTAAGTAATAATCTAGAGTTATTCTCCTAAGTTTTTATGCATTTTAATTTAACAATCAAATTCACTAGGATCACGGTGCCGCGTCGTTGGGCTCATGGTTCCTTAATTTTTAATTCTCTGACATGGCACCACTTCGTCGGGTCCAATCATCCAAGATTTCCATTCCTTGGCATGGTACCACCTCGTTGGGTCCTTGCGTCCATTCTTTCCTTTCTCGACAGGGTACCTCATCGTTGGGCCCTTCTGCCATCATATTTCCGTTTTGACTTGCGGGAACTCTTGTAGGGATTTTAGGAATCGTTACCATCCATCCTCCGTCTACATGCTATCTAGGGACTAATGGCGCTGAGGAGTGAGTCCGTTCTCACTGCGCGCCCCTCAACTCGTACGTGACCAGCTCCGTCGTGGCCCACCTCGTACGCCCTCACGCATTCCTCTTGAGCAAGCGGATCAATGCTTATCTGCTCATGCGTGGTATTCTCGTCGGAAGTCGACATCGTCGTCGCTTCCCTTGTGTGTGATTTACCCGTACTCTACGACCCTTCAAGTTCCTTTGTGTGTCCGTCAGTGAACCGTCTCACTTGTTTCTACACACACTTCTCACAACAAATTATTAGTAGCACTGTCTTCAATAATCATCATCTGATTTCTAAATCTAGTATTGTTAAACATTTATGATTTATTCAAACTGCTCATTCATCTTATCAAATATACATTTCGTCGCCAAATACATAATCACCATACAGCTAGTCGTTAAGCATTATCCATCAACATAATTTTCCATAGTCATAGCTAATCGTTTAACTTATGCAATTATTCATTTACCTCAACAGTTCAGATACACATACTAAAAATAAGGTCAAAAGGTTATTTACTTAATGTTTCAATCAGCCGGGTCACTCAGCAGGTGCCCTCAATGTCTACACAAGTCTAGGGGCACTACAGTGGTTCATGAGATACATAATGATCAACATGAGTTTGAGGAGTTTTTGGATACAGATGATAAGTTCCAAGCACATACTATCTTCCAAAGAGAAACTAAGCTTCTTCCTGGAGTGATTCATTCCTCCATTGAAGAGTTAGAAGAGCTCATGTTTGATGGACCAACACTTGCTGGAGTTAATGCATCCATTATCTTGATGGATGAGGTTTGCAGTGATGAGATATTGGTCCCCAATCCTACATTAGTCCCATATACTTCTTCCATGTCACTTGAGGGGGAATTTTGGGTCAAGAATTTCTTTTTGATAGTGCCTGAAGATGAGCAGAAGGATCCCACATTGGCCCCAATTGACTCAATGATAACAACACCCTTTTTCCAGCAATTGCAAAGGCATCACATGCCTACCTTTGATTCCTCCACACATAAAGGTGCATATGGTTCCAACTTGACTTCAGTGAGCAGGGAGCATTCTGATTTCATGCATCTTTTGACCAGTGGTAGAGAGTTGAGCCATTGGGAGTATTCACATAGGGAAGCACTCTGCTTTCTAGTTGAATCATTGGGTTGGAGTGTCTCTTCTTTTCCTATTAGGGAGAAAAGACACGTGAATTATATTTCTTCTTGCAAATATGGAAACTTCTTGGATACATTTTACACCTTTTGTGAGTAGAATGGGCATCCATGGAATTTTGATGATGCCTACTTTCTTTGTGATGGGACATGGGAATTTCACCCTTGTCATTGGAACTACAGTGTGTTGATATTTGGTACTTGTGTGCATTGGTAATATGAAGTACAATATGATTTGCATGTGCTTGGGGAATTTGAGGTCAAGCAAAATGGAGACTAAGCACCTGTTCATTTCCAAATAGATTATTAGTTTCCTCTAGGTGGTAGTTGCATAGTTTTGGACGAGGCACATGATTTCATGTCGGTTGAACCAACCAAAAAGTTGATGGGTAATTGTTTCCAAGAGTTGGTTCACTATCCTTCACCCCACATACATATGGAAGCCAACACATATAAGGATGAAGTCTGGGTAAAGGGAGTTTTCCTATGGGTGCCACATGAGGAGCAGGAGGCTCTCACATATTCCGTTGATGACCTCAAGGTCAAGACATGTGGGATACCAAGCGCACCTATCCTTTACCATTTTGATGAGCAACAAAAGAGACATTTATTTGATGTCTCCATCATGCATAGTAGTGTAGGGAGTTCCACTTGAGCCAGTTATGTGGAACAAGCAGCAAAATAAAGAGTTGTTGCACCAGAGAGAAGATGGTACATGGGGAAGATACTATCTTTCCAACCAGATCACTAAGATGGAGTATGAATTCATTGTTTATGGACAACCTGTAAGAGAAGAATCAAATAGATATCCCTAGTTTGAATGGTTCAGATCTAGAAAAAAACAAGTACATAATACAAACAACATTCCTAGATTGATTGAAATGAAAGATAGTGAAAGAGATGACTTACCTTAGAAATGAAGATCTTTTCTCCTTGATGATCCAATTCTTGATATTCAGATCTTAAGCTGCAAAACCAATCCATAACATGTGGAAAAATACAAGTGATAAAAGAACACGATTGTGAATCAATCTAGATCAACAGTCAAAGAGGTTAATCCTAAACATTATTAACACAACAAAGTTTATGGAAAGAGCTTGCATTAGATGTAATAATAAGAAGTACAAAGAGAGAGATGTTACAACTGATGCTTTGTTGTCATAACCTCCTTCCAACAATCCTAGACTCAAGATCAAATGCTTAGACTCTAATGGATGAAGAGGATCTCTTAGCAAAATTCCACCAACATATAGGTACTCTATCCTTCCTCCTCTTAACAATGGAGTGGGGGTTCATATATATAGGGATAAAGGGATAGGAGAGGTTGAGGATTTAGGGGAGAGGCTTAAGGGATCATTCCACTAGACAAGGGGATCGAATGCCACCTTTCCAGATATGTAGGGATAAGTCTCCACACCATCCAAGCTTCGAGAAGCCGCTTGAAGCTTCTCTTTATCCATTTTAACCAACAACGATGCACATTGCACAAGGGAAACACGCGTCAAAGGGAGATCAACACATCTTGTACGAGGGGACCATGCATCAAAGACACACTTTCATAAGGTGCAGAGTGCGTCAACTTGAACCTGACGCACCTTGCCAGAGAGAAGAGCGCGTCGGGGGTGACAACACAAGGTTAAAAGGAATGACAACAAATTCTCTTCTAATGTTTTAGCTCAGGGAATTTAGGGATTAGGGCATACAAAGGAAACATAACTCATGATGACGGGATTTTGGTGTAATAGAATTCCCCCCAAAGCATGAAGCTAGAAAAATAAGATAGGTTAAATGGTTTGTAATAGGGAAAAAAATTGAGGTAAGGAATATCAGTTGGAGTGATGAACAAAGAACTTATTGTAGTACAACTGACTCTGAAATACATGTCTCAACTGAATCATAACATGGATGCCGACCAATACATTGTAGATCCATGATAGTAAAGACCGATTGAACACAATCATGGCTAATAGACACAATCATAGTTCCATGATGAGATGATAACAAAACCACGACCAATACAAAAGTGGATCCAAGTAGTATGACTCAAAAAATATCCATCGCAACTTGGGTAATATACATGAGTTAACCTAAGGTCTTTAAGCCGAACCCACAATGATACAAATCTAACCATGTGATTACAATGTCTTGAAGTCGAACATGGTGGAAACCACTTGATTACCTATCATTGATGTATACCGTTAACAAGTGCAAGGGAAATCACCATTGATGTCAATGATGCCCAAGGTATCATAGTACATACCACTGAACATGAATCAATGATCTGAGGTCAAACACTCAGTGGAATATTTCAATTAGAATTCAATGATGTGAAATTACAGTTGAAAGCGAGGTAACCTGCCATTGAGGCATGCGGGCCCAAGGTACTTGATTGGTTTCTAGGTTTAATCCTCAGATGATGTGTTGAAGTCGACAAGGATAAACCAGTCGAAAGAGGGACATGATGTTTCCCCCATAATCGACACGAAACAAGGTCAAATATTTTTGGAGTAGATTAGACTGTAGATTGACATTTGAGACTGAATCAGGAATGAACAACATGATAGAAGGTAGAATGAATGCATAGATTGAATCGATGAACATACCTCTCTTGAACATGGGAATGGCATGACTTGAAAACATTGACATGAAAAGAATGACACCAACTCCTAATGCAACTGATGATGGAATCATGCTTTAAATGACCTACAGGAGTGAAACGACTCATGGAATGGGTGGGACTCGAAGACAAGCAGATTTTCCAAGTGTTTGAATGCATATGCAAACTAGTGCCATGTTCAAGAGTGACTAAGTACTGCCATAACTAGAATGAAACAAAAAATATTTCCTTATCCCCATCATGATTGATGAGTACCTATTTTTTTTAACGAGCTTGAGGAGTGTAACAAATTCTTGGTATAGCTCATCCTTTACATGAGTCCGATTGCATACATTTTACGAACCTGATATAGGAGGGGTTCATCCCAAAAAGGGCCCTTCAATGTCATATTTTAACGAGTCCAGAGAAGGAAAACTCGGCTTCATTTCATATTTAGAGAGTCTGAAAAAAACTAAAGAGGACTCCGAATGGTTCTTTTTCGTAAAAGTTAGTCTCCTCATCTGGAAAAGGATTAAAAAATATAAGAGAGAATTCTTCCCATCGTGATTAACCAAAGTGCTCCTTTTTCGTAAATAGTCCTCCTAGTCTGAAAAAGGGGAAAATTATCACTAGAAAGACGACCTTTCAAATACTTTTACAAGCGTGAAAGAATCAAGTTCGCTTGACGATCTTTTCATATTTATGGAGTTTGAAAAGAGCTTAAAGAGGAACTCCGAGGGGTTCCTTTTTCGTGGGAGTTTTATGAGCACGAAAAAGTGATAAAATATAACTCGGTGACTTATTCTCTTAGTTTCATGAGCACGAGAAAGAACAAAAGTGAGCTTGATGCTCTTAATATTTGATTTCAACGGGCGTCATGATAGAATAAAAAATGCTCAAAGAATCGTTCACACTTGATAAAAAGTATGAAACATCAACGATGGTCGCTAATAAAGTCAGAACGCCACTTCAATTCATCTGCAGACTCCAAAAACTTCGATAATAAGGTGTTAAGACATAAAAGGTCACCAACTATAGAAAAAAACCCATAAAAGAAATATTTAAAAAGGAATATTCCATTTCTTTCAAATAGTAAGAAATATTTACCAATTTGTTTTTACCAAGTTGGAATAGTGAAAACACCTCTTTGGAGCTCGATTTTCAAACGTTGATTGCGGAAGCTATAGTCAGTTGTTTCATGCCTTGTCAGTCACAGGTAGGCCTTAACCTTGGTCTTTACCTTTTCAGTGGATTGATTTTGGGTTTAATTGTCATTTTTTGGGGTTTTGGGCTCATTAAGAAGGGGATTGCACGTTCTCTAGGAGATGCGCTTTCCCCTTGTGGGAAGTGTGTCGAGGATTCTCTAACGTGCTTCTCCCATGGAGAAAGTGTGTCGTCGATGCACTGTCCGCAAAAGCGAGGTGAATCGACGTAGATCCACAATGAAAAATAAAAAATGGGGCTAAAAATACCCAACCCAAAGTTATGAAAAGGTTATAATGGATGTTTATTTTATTTTTACACAGGTCTCAGCTCACACAATGGTCTAGTGGAAGGAAGATGAGCAAGAAATTGAAGATGCCCAAGTGGAAAATGATCCACATTCGATGAATTCTTTACAAATATGCTGACTCTTGAAATTATTTCATGTACAGGGTATGAGGGCCCAAGTATGGTTGCTAGATTACCTAATCAGACTATGGATTTGGATCAACAAAATTTTTGAGTTGGTTCCCACATCCTCAACTTGGATGTGGAAGATATCTATTTCCTGACGTGGTTGTCCAAGAGGGGAGCCCCAGTTTCACTATCTGGTCGACAGGGTAGTGACCAGTCAACAGATAGCTTGGTGGAACAGTTTTGTACACTAGGGACACATATGCTAGTTGGGAAGATTCCCATCAAGAACGTCTGATATCGACCCCTGCAGACTGTTCTCTTTACCATAGAGCGGGTGGCGGGAAGAATGGTTTCTCATCAGGTCACCAAGGCCCACATGATTTATGCCATCGAGTGTATGGCATCGATGATTTTCAACTGGTGTGAGGGAATCCTCACCAATCTAAAGGATTAGCTCACCAAATTCCATAGGGGTGAGCTGAAGCAGTTCAGATACAGAACCATCGTGCTCTCATTCTTCCTAAAGCGAGTTCCACTGTTGAGACCACAGGTAGAGTTGGATGATCTCGATCCACGAGATCCTCATATGGTCAGATGGTTGGAGGTCATGGAACGCCATGGAGGCGGAGGTCCTATCATTAGTTATGGGCCTACCTTCTTTAGGTGGATCCACAAGAAAATCCTCATGGTTGAGGACTATGCGTATGTAGGTACTGACTTTAGAGGAGACTTGGACTTAGCTCTTCCTGAGGGGGAGCAGTGGGGAGATCTTGGTAAGAACGAAACTCTTGTTGTTTTTATGCATTTTGTAGTTTTTAAATTTTTTTGGGTAGTACTGATGGTTCACACATGTTTGATGTAGATGTTGGCCTGTCTCGTCAGGTAGGTTCTTCTCCGATTGAGAGAAGAGGGCTGGTACGAGAGATGGCGGTTGCTCAGCAGGGTGCAATAGAGGAGCTGAACGGGATGGAGGACAACCTCTAGAGATTGACGTTGGATATTCCCGACGTATCTATCGATGAATTTCCTTGCCGCTACCAGCGCCAGACAACTGGAGTTTCAGGGCGCTTTGGTCAGATGCTTTTTCGAGTAGCTCGGGCTATTATCTGCTATCATGAGCATCCACATGGATAGATCATTGTATGATATATGTACTGAATGCCATAGGCTTCATATTTTTGTAGTCATGACCTACTGAAAGATTATGGGCTTAAGATTTTGTATCAGTAGCACTTTTTTGTACATGATATATATCTATATCTATATATATTTTTTGGTTTTATACACTGTGTCTTCTTATGATGATTTGGAATCTTATGAATGTTAACTTACACACTATGAGCAGTTTACATGTTATGTCATTTTATACATGTTTGATGAAAATGTTTATGAATGTGCAATGTACCAATCTAATATGAAATTGGCTAGGGAATCAACAACTGTGTTCATGTTTCTTGGAATGTGCAGGTATTGAATTGGCTCAAAGTACCTCTCCAAGAGATGTACTCACCGGAATAGACGGAGTAATATGGGGTTGCGGATAGCGTAGACATGGTTGAGATGGGAGACCACTAATTGTGAATTGAGATAGATAACAATTAGGTCCACACCCAAGGAACATGCATCGGTCAATAGTCCAATTACCGCTTGATACTCGGTGGCGTTGTTGGTTGCAAAACCTAGGCAAGTTCCTCCTGAACTACTCAGCTCGCCGACAGGGGAATAGAGTACCCAAGCCGCCGAAGCAAGGTTGTGGGTGTGCCGGCTGGCACTATCTGCAAATCCAAAACAAGTTTCCATCAGCACATCCAGGAAGAACATGGTATAAGCGCAATGATACGATCCTAGCACACGAAGAGTAAAGTGTCACACCAAACAAAACACACATCATGTACAATATATACAAAGTAATAATGTGTAAATGCTTTAGGCATAGTACCACTTTAGGTAGATCCCATTGCGAGGATCCCCCAAAGATATCCCGTCATAATCCTTTAGTTCATATGCTCCCTTTTCAAAAACACGTTCTACCATATATGGACCATGCCACATGGACTCAAGTTTTCTTGCCCCCAGCTTATCGTGTTTTTGGTCATAAGTAAGGACAAAGTCTCCCTCGTTGAAGGTATGAGGTTTCACTGATTTATCGTACTGGGACTTGATGTGTTTCTTATGTGCTTCATTAGCCAGAGCTGCATCACGACGGGTTTCATTGAGTTTTTCCAAGTATAGAAATCGTTCTTCCTCAGCAGTGGTGTTTGGTAAAAGTTCGAAAATGAGTTTTAGTGATGGAATCTCACACTCGATAGGTAATAATGCCTCTAGTCCGTAGACCAATTGAAAGGGTGTAAAACCAGTTGTAGCTTTGACAGAATTCCTATACGCCCATAGGGATGAAAAAATCATTGTATGCCAGTGAGACTTATGTGTTCCCACCATACGCTAAATCATGGTTTTTAAGACCTTGTTAATGGCCTCTACTTGTCCATTTGATTGAGGGTAGTAGGTTTTAGCACTTCAAATTGAGCCTAAGGTTGTGGGAAAGGTCTCTTCAAGGTAACACACAAAACCAACTTTAGGAAAGGGAGCTGGCTTCTCTCTTTCTAGAGAGGGATCTCTCACTGATTTTTTTTAACAAGGCCAGATATATGAATAAAAATTGAAATTAGATTGTTGTTTGGTTGAGACAAGAAAAGAATTCACTAGGAAATGGAGTAAAAAAAAACAATTATATCAAATTACAGTGTTGCTGCATGGGATTTTAAAACAGAGGCAAGGTAGCCATTCATTTATAGTCAAAATTCTTTGGTCTGGTGGAGAGGAAGAAATAAAGAACAATCCATTAACATGAGAATCTACAAGGATGAATTCAATGCTAACTTTAGAGGAAATATTTGGTGAACATATGAAATAATAGACAGAGCATATGAATATGAATTCTGCACTATTAAACACTCATTTTAGACATGAAGGAAAACATTATGGAAGTAATAAACTGGAAACACATTCACATAAGAGAGGGAAACAAATTGCAACATAAACAACACATGAATCTCTGCCAAAAGCCAGCGTCAACGCTGTGATTTTTATTAAAGATGAGTTTCAAAATACAAGGCCCAGCTCTCTCGGGTTCAACCCTTTCTTTCTTCTATTACATGTGAATATATAGGTATCTTCAGCCTTGAGGCTCGAATCACCCTAACAAAAAGTTGTTACTACTGTGATGACACCTATACATATATGTCCATCACCTCTGAGAATCAGTTAGAACAAAATAAAAAATGTTGACAAATAGGTTTAACTACCTTTACAAGCGTCACTAATCATTTACTTGCCAATAACAGATTCTAGTAAATAGTCAAAAACCTAAGTAACTAGCTCTTCAAGCTGCAATCTCCATGATCTTCAAAATCTTTATGCATGCAATGTTAGTTTGGCTTTTCCATATTTCTCCACGAGCTTCCATTGGTCAACAAATAGCAGATCTGACGTGGCCAATTCCTTTAGCAATACTCGTAATTATGTATGGTCTTTGTATGAATAGCTTCGCAGGTGTGCACAAGCCTCTTTGAAAACCAGGACCAATTCAAACTCCCTTGTCAACTTATCTACCACTGTTTTGCAAGACAGTGATTGGGTCATGCCAGTAAATTCTGTATAATCCAACCTGCACCCCATCAACCTATCCTGATACTCTTTATGTGTCAACATGGTGCCATCTTCTTCCCAAAAGAGTGGAAGCCTTTTCTTAAACAATGGATCAAACATATCTCTAAAGAGTTTCAATTGGTGGGCCATAATATCTATTTTGTCCTGGACTGTAGCTAACTGCTGATGTTTGTTTATCACCTTCCTGGCCCAAATGATGGTGGATAACCTATCCTTTATGCCTGCTGCTTTTACCTCATCCTCAGTCAAGCCATTAACAAATTCTATAGCATTTTCAATGCATTCTATAGGTTTCTTATTCACTTTTTCCTTCGTTGTTGTTGCACTTTGCTTGGCCAACTTAATTACATTCTCCTTGTCTAAAACAAAGTCAAGGTAGGGCCTTAATTTGTCTTCCTCAACTATAACATCATCCCAGATTATTTGCTTTGCTTCCTGCAGTGAGGCTTGACCTGTAGCTTGCTTCATTATTTCATCATATTTCTCCTGTAACCCTAGGTACTTAGCTTCCCATGTCTTCCTCTCCTGCTCTTCTTCTGAAACTATGCTTCCTAGATCTGTGTTCTACTTCTGCAACTTTTCTAGCTCTAAATCCCTTAGACTTTCCTTTGCCATTGCTTTAAAAATGGAGAAATATCTAGATTCAATGGAGGAGGAGGTGGCCATGTTCTCCAATTCTTTTCCCTTCTCCTGCAATTTTCCTTACAACTCCTCAGGCTTAGCTTTCTACTTCTTCTCGCTCTCCACCATAAGAGCCATATCCTTCTGCCACTACTTTTCTTTCTCTTCAAAATTTAGTAACCTGGCCTTACAGTGTGTTAGTTCATTTTCAAGCTCTTCTCTTTTTTCCTCCAGCTCTGTCAGCTCAGAGGTTTCTACCAGCTGGGTGGAAGGAATCTTCAATTTATTTTTCAATGACTGAATAGTACTGTCTTTCTCATTCAACAATTTTTGTATACTAGCCCTCTTGTCTTCCTGGCCCTTAGCAGCCACTAATTCATTCTGCAGCTTCTTGATTTGTGCCTTGTGGGATTTGTTCTCCACTCTTTCCTGTCTGAGCTGATTTCCAACCTTATTCTTACTGGTTTGCAGTTTGGCCAGTTCTAGTGCAGCCTTTAACAACTTGTCATAAATTATGTCCCCAGTTTCCTTGTGAAGATGGATCATGTCAGGTATGGGAATGTATTCTAAGTTCATCTTCAATTCACTGGCCTTACTCTTGGTAGCTAGGGCCAGATTCAAGGTGTTTTGAGCATGGCTTCTGGTAGTAACCAAGGACACATCCTTGCTAGAGATCTGTCTGACCTCTGCATATAACTTTTACTCTTCTGAATCTTCCTCTTTGTTTTCTTTATACTCATCCAAAAATTCTACTCTACTCTTTCTTTGTGCAACAGGTTTAGCAGCTTCCTTATCAAATACATATTCCTTGATTTTGAAGGAAGGTACTTTGGCCTCCACTTGCTTCTTCTTACCTCAACTAGTATTCACTTGTACAATATGCTGCTCTACCTTTTCCACCCTTTGTCTCTTTGGGGCTCTTTCTGTGCCCTCATCTTCTACATCCATGGCATCAACGATTTCCACTGTGTTGGATTTTTCAGAACAACTGGAAAGGGTTATAATTTCTCCAACTGCTGGGACCACGCTGGAGGTGCCAGGTGTGGTGATGTGGATCTTTGTACAAGGGAGGAAGAAACATCTTGTATATATACATCCATTTGGATTTTGCTGGGATACTCCAACCAGTTAGCAGTCTCTGCCATACCTGCAATCTCAAAATGCACAAAGCCTTTTCTGTTACTTTCTTTCCTTCTGTTGGAGATGATGTGGTGGGGATCATAGTTGATGGAAGCCTTTGTTCGGAGTCCCATCTCTCTTAACATACATTCAATGGTTGAAATGGAATCCTTGCTCTTGACGATGAATGGGCCTACAACCCATGGGAATGCAATATATGAGGCTTTCTTATGATCTAAAAAATGTTCAGTTTCCACTCTTAGCTTCTTCTTGATGAACTCCAGAGCAAACATCCTAGGATTTAAGAATGGTGGCAGTACATAGGGTGCATGATCAAACCCATAAGCTCTGATTGTTGTGCTGTGTTTTGAGAGAAACCGGTCACCTATCTTCTTCTCAGGAGAAGGCTACAACATCTCCTTCATCTCTGCCAACACCCTGGGCAATCTCTTTTGAAAGAAAACATTGTAAACCTAAGACATGAGGTTGTTCATGAATTTTCTGTAGTCTGTGAGCATTTCTTTGGTGAACATCATCTCAGGAAGCTGCAAGTTTTCTTCATTATATGACAGGAACATCCTCAGCAAATATGACTGGAACCTGAAGCTCCTGGTAATGTGGAAGTACACTAGCTGAGAATGGATATTCTCAGCTAGGGACTCATCAAATTTAATGCAGGCACACTAGACAAACTGGTTAGACTCCTTAGACTCTAATGGGAAAGTGCTAAGGACAAATAATAGGCTCATCAGGGGCTTTGTGACATACATATCTGTATCTAATCCTAAAAATTGGCTTAGCAAGGTTATAACACGCTTGGATTCTTCAGTAAAGAGACGGACTTTGACTGGGAGAGCATGGTCTTGCAATGGGACACTAGGCTTTAGGAAAATATTGTAGAAACTTTGATTAAACTCGACTGTGGACTATCTAAAATACTGAATTAGGGCTTCTTCCTTGTATTGTTTGGACTTTAGGTTGAATTCGCCAAGGATTGATAGGGATTTTCTTATAACGAGAGAATTGACAGGACATAATATCTTTGAGATGGATGCGTCCATAATCACCCTCTGAGAGGAGGAGTAATTGGAGGCGCACTAGTCGATGAACTCGGGACAGTTTAGGGTTTGGTCAACTGCAAAAAAATGGAAAAATGACTTGTATACCTTGTGTACATCTATACCCTGGTTCCTAATCAGATCCAGTCTATCCTTTTCTGTTTCAATGGTTCCATTAGTCAAAATTGTGTCATGGACCTCACCATCTTTATCTTCTAACAGTTCTTCAATCTTCTGGTGTTGAAAACCTGGGGGCTCTACTTCTCTAAGATCAACCATTTAAATAGTTTTGTAAGAAGACAAGAGTCCTACATGGTTACTGACAGCTGGTTTGAGATCCTGGCTGAGTTGTCTTCTTCTGCACAGTCGTTGTCTTTCGCTTTCCAATGCAACTGGACAAACAATATCCAAATCCCCATGCAAAAGTGTTTTTAATATTATTTTCTTTCCATATCGTCCCTGCAACTGTAATGGTGAAGGGGCTGTTTAAGCCGTTCATCTGCATTATTGCTCCGACACCGTTGATTTCTTTCCTTGCTTAGCTCCATAATCCTTCGCAGATCTCAGTCTTTCAAACACTGCCTTCCTTGCACTTTAGATCCACGCAAGCACCTTCAACCACCGATCTATATCCTATCCACATCCCGACCGCCTAAAGGTGCGGCCCCTACCAAGGTTCACAGATTTGGAAAATGTCAATAATCCATGCATGTTCAATCTGCGAACTAAACATCCACCGTTGCTTCCTTTCCCCGCCATATCTGTGTCGTCGCACGATGTGGAGCCTACTGTTATAGGTCAAATCTACACTTCTCTGTCTGTGATCACCTTGAGCTGTCGATCACACAAAAGGACAACTTGGATTGAAGAGCATGATGGCCTTGGATGATACCTTGACCTGACTTACCCTTCTGCAAGCTAGCAAAACCCTGAAAAATCTCATGTTTTGAGCTGTGCGCTACTCTACTTCAGCATACTAGTGCTCATGCCCTAATCCATAGGCTCAATAGTAGCACACATCTCCTGCTGTGTGCTACTCCACTTCAGTAAACTAGCGTACACCCTCAAAAAAGTTACAAACGCTGGTTGTTAAACACTGAAGTTGCATACTGTGCGCTACTCCACTGTGAAAAACTCGCGCACACCTTAAAATATGATAAAAAATATATTAATTTGACGAATTGGGATTAGTTGAAGTTGGTTCTACAACTTCCCCAACTTCCATTACACCACCTCTTGATCTAAACTACCTTCCTTGTCCTATAAATACAAGGAGGATTGAGGAGAGCGGTTAGACATTGTTGTGACTCTCATTCACAAGAAGAGAAATTTATATGAAGGGTTGTTATGCTGGAATATTTCAAGTCAGAGAAGAGCAGGAGCCCATAATCCGGTTGCATAAGCATGCTGTATTGATCAGGTATAACTTGTAATCATTATATGCTTTTGATAATAAAGGTTGAAACATTCCTTCCTGTCCCAAATATAATGCCTAATGGATTGTGTATTTATTTGGTTAAATGCTTGAATGTCTTGATGTTTGAATTGCATTTCAATTTTATCATCTTTATATCAGTCAAGATACGCCGAGGAAGGTATCTTTATGTTGCAGATCTATTGAAGTGGAAGATCAAGTTGAAGATTGAGCACGAGATCAAGAAAGCTAGGATCAAATGTCAGTAATAAGGTACATCTTCAAGATCTTTGATCTATTTCCATTTGTAGATGTTTCTGTAGCGCAATCATTGTGTTTACCTGTCTCCCCCTAAGTTGATAGTGTCCCTTTCCTCACTATAGGGTGAATTTCCTGAACAACAGATTGGCGACTCCGCCGGGGAGCCGGTTGTTTTTCTGCTCTAGGAAACCCATTTTGTTGTCTTTCCAATACTTTTTGATCCCTTTAATCCTCCGAGGGGCCTTGTAGGTCATCCCTATTTGCTGTCTTTTGTCTGACTCAGCCTTTTACACCTCTGCAAAGCTTCATTTCTAACCTTTCCTAACATGTGCGCTACTCTACTGTACATACAGTAGCGCATACCTGAGTTTGTGCGCTAGTTTATCTACTGCACAGTGGTGCACACCTGCCAGAGTGCGCTAGTTTTCCTACTACATAGTAGAGCACATTCCTGTAGCTCTCTGTTTGATGTAGAGTTTGGATTTTCGCCTGTTTGGTTTGGTTTCTAACTTTGTTTTTGGCCTTCTTAACTGGATTTTGAGGTTTGTAATCCTTCTTTGAGTCTCTTTAGCCTCTCTTGAGTCCCTTAGGTCATCCTTTGGTCACTTGATTACTTTTGAAGTGTCTTGTTCGTTTGTGACTCTTTTTGGAGACTGTGCATTGTTCCTTAGTGAACATAGTTGCTCGTCCATACCCTAGTAGTGTGTTGCAGGTATGCAAACCTTCGTGTTTAGCATTTGTTGTTTGTTGCGACACTTGTATGCTCTTTGGGTGTCTCATCCTTTGATTTAGGGTTTTGACCCATTTTTTGGAGCCTTTGGGGTGTCTTCCAAAGCTTTTTGAGTCCCGACATTTCTTGACCTCGCTGTCATTTCCAGTATTAAGTGAGTTTGAAGTACTTTAGTTTGCTTCACCTTTGAGCCTTTGTGTTAGTAAGGTTGTATTTAGTTCGCTTGCCTACATACTACTTGGCTTAGTGTTCTTGTTTAGGGTTTGGTGCTTTGGAGCATTCTTCTAAGTTTGATTTCCGATTATAAGCATCTTTCATCCTTGTTTTCTCCCCACTTTGCTTCCCAGTTCAAGAGCTTTTTCCTTTGAAAAAACTTGTAGGACAAGTCTTTATTGGATCATTGATTCGATTGTTGTGAACTTTAGAGTCATTTTTCCATACTTGCACATCTTTTGAAGGTCTTACTTGCTTCCTCTTTCAAGTTCTTTTTCATTCATATATAACAGAAAAAGCAAAATAAGTTTGGTAGATTAGAGTAGTGAGGCTTATAATCTTTGCAGAGTATCATAGTTTACTTTGTTCAAAATTTGAAAAGAAAACAAAAAGAAATCTTTGTTTAGGTTTGCTTATTCTTCATTTTAGAAAGAATATAAAACAAAAAATAAAAAGTCTTTTTGTTGTTGAAAGTTGTTTCATTTCATGTACTTTACTTTCTGTTGCAACCATGCCACACAACGCACTATCTGTTGAGTAAAAATTAACCCTAAAAAGAATCTTTAATAAAATCAAATATAAACAATTTTCTTTTTTAGGAATACACAACACCAACTAGCTTAGGCCAGAGTTTCGAGCTTAAAACACCTTAAACTGCTCGGAACTTGTTTCATTACCCAACAATCATAGTAAGCTTTTCATATAGGTAAACCCATATATATCAAATAACCCTGGGATGCTCTACTCAAACCAGAGTTAAGCACGAGGTCATGGAAGATCGAAATCGTTGAGGCTACCTCCCTCACGTTCCTTTGGACCATAAACCAGAGTCGATTCGCGTATGGGGGTCCTTTTGGACTTCGGGCTTTGCTACCCTGCCCATGCATTTTGACTAGGCTGACGACTGTCCCCCCAGGATATTTCGTATGTATGGTAGCCTTAGTATCTGACCATAGGTTCATACACAGGTGACAACGGAGGGTATATCTGCTGTTGTTGAGATATTGTAACTTCAAAGAATATTATATTTGTAATTTATTATTCTGGAGATGCTTCATTCCTCCGTGAAGATCTTATTGTATATCCGGAGATGTTTATTTCTCCGTCGGAATGTGGTAACTTGGGTTATTAGACTTCCCTAGTGGGGGTCGGCCCTGTATGTGTTATGTGGGTCAAAGGGTTGTTAGACCACCCTAGTGGGGTCGGCCCAGTTATTTGTAATGGGGTATTTAACCCAATGGTTAAATACGAGCCTACATGATTTGTGTAAAAGACAAGTCAGAGTAGTGTATAAATAGAGGAGGTGTATTCCTCATTTAACACACACTTCACTCACTTGAGAGTGGCGCACTTATGAGAGAGAGGTCTACTATGGAGAAGGAGGAGATTATTCTCAGGGTTACATATTTTGTATTTGCTGGTCATCTATATTGAGGAAGCTTTGCTGGGTTTCTACCCCATGAGGGTTTGCTAGGATAAATCTGTGTCTCTTGTGTTTATGCTGTGCTTGTTGTTTCTTCAGTGATCCTGTATATGCTATTATTGTGAAATGGAATTTAATGCTGCTATTTTATGTCTTAGCATATTAAATCTTAACATGGTATCAGAGCTAACCTAAAGGAAGGCAAGGTATGGCACTTACCACACTTGCTTCACTTGCGACAATTTGAAGGTTTGGGTTTTACATAGCAAAAACTAGTCATCGTGGAACTTTCGCTATAAGTACATTTTGGCGAAGGTTCAGGATCTGAAACCTTTACAGGTTGTATATAACATCCCCAAGTACCTTGTGTCCAAAGGGAACCCTCATATTCGTTGTACTTTGTGAGTTATGATTAGTACAAGTTAAGGTTTCGGCCTCTTCCAGATCTCAGTCAAAATCAGGTGACCTAGGAAAAAAGGTCATAACGTGGGATAGGAAGCTCCAAATGAAATTTCGTAAAATGTGATAGGTAGTACACAGACTGTGCAATCTCAGGAAACTTTTTCAGAGGCCGAAGCTGAACTAGTGACACGTGGAACTCCGTACAAGTTTGCTCTCCTGTTTTATCCCATAAATAGGTCATGTTGCGACACTTGGCATAACTCTCTCTCAGAAAATCCAATCGAAGTCAGACCTATTGGGATGGAAATATGATAGGTCAGGATACCATAGAAGATGTTTTCAGACCCTTTGGAGCAAAAAGTTAGGAGTTACAACAAAAACAATCAGGTACATATTTCTGTCAAAACATAATTATTTTTGGAGCACCTTCATTCATGGCTTCCGAAATTTAGGGTTTTGGAGAAGGTTAGAATTTTTGGAATCGGAATCCATGGCTGAATGCTACTCAGGAAAATCAAAATTTAGAGTCCAAGATCGAATTTTTTGGTTGGGTAGAAGACCGGGCTTGATCAAACCCTAGTTCGGGAATTTTGATCGGAAAGATGGAAAATTAGGGCTTCAGCAAAAGTTGGAATTTTTGAAGTCTGTAACCATAGCTGGAAGCTCCTCAGAAAAATAAGAGTTTAGAGCCTTGGATCAAACCTTTTAATTGGGCAGAAGGGTGGGCTTCATCAAACCCTAGTTCAGGATCCTATCGAGAAGATCCAGAAGTTTCAAAGGCAATTTTGAGGGGTCAAATTTTGGAGATTTCAAAATTGAAGTATGCTAGTTTGATCAACTCAACAAGACACATCCTTCCATCCATTCAGAAGTGTGAAAGTCAAAGATTGAATTTTTAGTGTTTCTCTAACAAACCCTAATCAAGCTCCAGATCAAGTTTCAGGGGGAGTTGAGGCTAAGGCCTTACATAAGAAGACTACAAGAAGTCTCGACAGGTATGACTTAAGGAGATACAGGTATGTCTTGAAATCTGATTCTTGATTAAGTTCATAATATGTTTGTCCTCATATTATTCAAGTCAGTACAATCTCGATTAATGTTAGAATTGTCTTGTCACCCTAGTAATAGTATGAATGCATGTGAATGATAGAAGACATTCATTGTTTAGGGCTATATGATTGTACTAATGCACTGTGGTATTGTATGAGGTTGATGTTGTCTACTAACGAGATACAGGTACATCATGAAAGACAAATCAAGTTCCATGACCATGATAACATAAAGACAAAGACTCATCCACAATCTTTGATCACATAGAAGTTCTACTTACAAGGTATGTATGACTTTGTTCTATTATGCTTAACCTATGAGATAAGCAGGTTCCAGCATAGGATATCTAAATCATTGAAGAGAACAAAGAAGATATTGATTAGGTATGTTAGACATAACTAAGCAGGTATACTAATCCAGGTATGTTTTCCTATGTCATGTTAGAATCTTACCTTGTGTTAGGATCCCTTATATAAGTATACCTGGTATGATTGGTTATGCTTATTCATAAAGTTAGTAATCAAGGGTTTATGCATATTATGTCTCTTATCTTGGTTGATGATTTAACTAACCAGATCAAACAAGAATATGTATGAGTAGAAGAAGACTTCCCTGAAACCTTGAATATTATCTATAATCATGACTATACATATTCAAGATTATTTAGAACTATAATGTTTTGATAACATTGAAATATACTAATGAATGTATATTTGTGTATGAGATCATGAGGATGACACTTGAGCATGCACAGTGGTACAAAATGAATAGAAGTTCAAAAGACATATAGAAGATCAAGCGGGAGGCAACCACACAAACATAAAAGATAAGTATTTAAGTTGTTATTTGAAATAATAAATGATATTGTATGTAATAGGTTGTATGCATATTTGTATTCCTATAATATATCATGCCGAGTGTAAACATTCATAGAGCATTGAAACAGTATACTACTAATATGCATATGATTGGTAAGTTGGACAAACATTCCATTGTTGCTTGTCTAGAATGAAACCTCTTTGCTGACATGCTGAGAGCTGTGCACACTCTCGATAGTATGTTCTGGTAGAGATGGAAGGCATCTAGATAGCCACTATATGCATACAGGATATGGAAAAGTGTTGTGCCAAAGTATTGGTCAAGATAGTTGCATAACTATGTAAATGATATCTGTATGCATAATAGGTTATCATGATTTCATGATTATGAAATATTACTAATAATGTACTTAATTTTGATTTGTAGGAAAGATCATGAAGAATGATGAACAACGAACAAGTGATGGATGTTCAACAAGAAGATTTACAAATCAAGCAAAATATAGAAGGCTCATGGCTAGAAGATTCTCTTAGAAAGAGGAAGAGAATCATAACAAGATGTTTACTCCAAGTGGATAGATAAGACCATTCTCTTAATGGTGTAATTAAAGAAGAAGTGTGAATCAGGTTCTGTATGGGTACCCAGGATTGGTAGTCAATGGATGAGCTTAATGATCATCATGGGTGATGTGGATCTCAACCTTTGCTACAAGGTTGAATATGGCTTCTATACACAGATGACATGGATGCAAGAAGGAACTCACCACAGAGTTCGAATGATATTGAGGCTCATATCAGTAGACCCATCTGAAGAGAGATGGCACAGATAGATATGCAGAAGATCATTCAATGCAGAGTGTGAATGAATGAGAATTGATAGCTTCTTGACAAAGCTTGGGCTTTACCATAAGTAAAGCTGATCCTAACCTTTACCTTAAGGTTGTGGATGATGAACCTATCATACCATTATTGTATGAGGATGATCTCTTTCTGACAAGGAATGAGAAACAAAAATGAAAATGAAAGATCTCAGATTGATGCATTACTTCCTAGGTCTGGAAGTATGGCAAGGCTCAGAAGGAATCTTTCTCAACCAGGGAAATTATGCCGATAAATATTAAAAGGACTTGATGTGTTGGAATGGCCACTCTCATGGATTCCAACTTGAAGCTGTTAGCGGATGACTCTTCAGAGTTAACTCTGTACAGACAAATTATTGGGTCACTGATGTATCTAATAAATATTAGGTCAGATATATGCCTTGCTGTGAATACCTTGAGTTAGTATCTAGTGGAAACTAGATGTGTTCACCTATTAGTTGCAAAGCATGTGATCAGGTACCTAAAGGATACGATAGAATTTGATCTATGCTATCTTAGAGATCATGACTTCAGATGTCTACATAGATGTTGATTGAGCAGAAAGTGTATCAGACAGGAAGAGCACATCGAGAAGATGTTATTGTCTGGGATCAACCATGATCTTGTGGTTTAGAAGGAAGCAGTCTAGTGTGGCTCTTAGCACAAGAAGAATATATGGCTGCTTGCTCTGCTAATTTATGAAGCAGTATGGCTTCAGGATTGTTTGAATTAGAGATAGACCCAACTATGATCCTATGTGACAAACAGAGTTGTATCAAAATGGCAGAGAATCTAGTGTTCCAAGATATGGTGCAGAAAGGAACTAAAAGTTTGAATTTGTAACAAGTTACCAATGTACTAACCAAACTTCTACCGATCTGATGTACTAACCAAACCTCTACCTCAAGTGAACAAGTTTCCGATGTACTAACCAAACCTCTACCTCAAGTAAAGTTTTCTAAGACAAACTTAATATAGTTCAGAAGGACCCTCCTCGAGAGGGGGAGTGATGTGGTCACTTAAGACGAGATTGCCTGCATCGACAGTGAGGTCGATGATGTGGATACCTATATTGGTGATGCCGAGAGAGAGGTTGGTGGATGGTCCTAAGATAGGGTCTAAGTTGACGAGGGGATTGCATCATCCTTGAACACATGTTCTAAAAGGATCCGTAGACATATGTCTCCGAGAAAGAAGAGGGATTGCCTCATCCTTGAACACATGTTCTAAATTGAACCGTAGACAAATGTCTCTGTGAATGTGGTCCCTAGTGGACGAGAGGATTGTATCATCCCTGGACTTCTGTTCTAAAGTGATCCGTACACAGATGTATCCGTGAATGTGGTCCCTAGTGGACGAGAGGATTGTATCATCCCTGGACTTCAGTTCTAAAGTGATCCGTAGACAGATGTCTCTGAGAATGTGGTCCCTAGTGGATGAGAGGATTGTATCATCCCTGGACTTTAGTTCTAAAGTGATCCGTAGACAGATGTCTCCAAGAATGTGGTCCCTAGTGGACGAGGGGATTGTATCATCCATGGACACATGTCCTAAAAGAGATCCGTAGACATATGTATCCGAGAAAGTGGTCCCTAGTGGACATGATAGGACTGCATCGTCCCTGAGCATTTGGTTCAAAATGTACGTGATAGGATTGCATCATCCTTGGACTTATGTCCTAAAGTGATAGGGATTGATCATCCCGTAAGTGGATCAGGATTGCATCATCCTTGGACTTATGTCCTAAAGTGATTGTTGTGGGGAAAATGCACCTATAGTTCAGGGGAGAAACTACCAACTTACGGTGATAAAGATAGACTTACAAGCATTCTGCAAGTATAACTAATAAATGAAGAGATTAGGGTTTAGAGATGTAGGCACCTTATTCAGAAGGTTGATCCTAGCTTTTCCTCCCTCGCTCTTCAATGCTTATCCAGTGTCGCAATGCCCAGACCTGCAAAACAACTTGATACCTTTCTCAAATACATTTGACTACATATATAATACTGATATCTATAATGGAAAGAGACATCAAACTATAATCAAACAGTGATCAAATCTTAAGACACATTAATAGGTCATATTTGGAAAGAGAAGAACGTCTGATCTTTATTAATGAATGAAAGCAAGTACATACAATTATACCTTCCTTCAAACTTGGCACTTCACGAAACCTAGATTCAAGGTCTCCTGCTTCCGTTCTCCAAGGATCCCAGCCTCTAAGCAATTGTACTAGGGTTTACCAAAACTGAAGCACAAGAGAGGGGGATGAGAGTCTCCATTCCTCCAGCATAACTTTGCAATTAGGCTTGCTCCTTTCACATGGCCCTTCTACCCTCCTTATATAATCAATGAGGAAGAGGAAAAGAAGTTATAACCACTCAAGAGGTTTCCCAACCAACTTAACTTACTCGAATTTTGAGATTTTGACCAAAACAAGAGTGTACCCTACTCTACAGTATACAAAGTCGCGTACATATGGCAATGGGCGCTACTTTAAATGAGACAAAGTCGCGTACACACGCTACTATTATAACAGTAGAGTCGCGCTCATAGTGAAAAATGGCCAAAAACAGGCTTTTCTGCTCATTTTCAGGAGATAGTTTGGTCTGGAAAAATGTTCCTAAGGGTCATATACATCAAATGGGTCAAGAATGAGGTAATTTCAACCATTTTTAGTGTCCCAAATGACTCCTCCATCCACAATTGTCCTGTTGTGTGACTGAACTTGATCTCAAGAAGTGTCGTCATGCGACCAAGGGAAACAAGTGTCGTCACGGACGGAGAGGTGTCATTTCAAGCTATAACAGATGCCCCCTAATGTATGAGGTCAGAGGGAGTACGGGAAACGATGGCCGAAATACATTATAAATAAAAAAGAGTTGAATCGTGGAGGAACGGAGAAACCAAGAATCATAGGCTCAAATGAAGTACCTGAAAGCAAAGGCAAAGTCAGACAAACTTATCCATGGGGTAACTGTCCATGTTCAAATGGTGGAACATGATCTCCAAGAGGATACAACAATGGTCCAAATACTGATGCATATATCATGGCCACTAGAATACAAGCGTGGATCCATGAGGAACAGAAGTGTAAACATAGCCACATAAATACGAGGTGTATCTATGTCAAAACTGGAGAACATAGCCATAGAGAACAAGCTGGATCTATGTCTCATCAAGAGCCAAAAAGAGTGTGGCTCAGTCTTGCGCAACTTGGGCGATAACATAAATAATGTGATGCTATCGAGGATCCCAAGGTCTTCATCCAAAAAACAACCCAAGGTACAAACCTATCCATGCGAATAAATGAGTTGATGTCGAACATGGGAGGTATCGTTTGATTACCGGTCATTGATGTATACCGTTAACAAACGCGAGGGTTTCCACCAATAATGAAAATGGAACCCAAGGTACCTAGTACATTCAAACAAGTGCGAATAAGTGGTCTTGCCGTCGAACACTTGAAGAATCCATCGGATAGGAGACATTGATGTATTCCCATCTATCCAATAGCGAGGGAAACTGCCACTAATGACTGCAATCCCCAAGGTACTAACCGAAACTCTAAACTTCATTCCCAGAGCACAATGAGTTGAAGTCGATGGGAAGAAGTCCGTTGGAAGGGAGGCCTTAATGCATCCTCCATCATCCAACATGAGGGACACTCAAAAGGTATGAGCTTATTTGGAGTAGGACGGAACACAGGATGAAACATACTGACACCAAGGAATGGCCGACACATGAGGTCAAGGCAACTGCAGAATGGCCGACACAGGTTGTATCCTTGAACAGTGAGCACGACACAAGAGTGACTTAGGCAGCTTTGAACACAAAGAGACCATGATACATATCTGCAATGTAGGAGACATTAACAGATTCTCCAAATGATTGGAAGACTAACCAAACGGAGGAGTAGGAACTCTGAGATCAAGTTTACCCTAAGGTCAATACTAGAACCCAACTTGTTTGATAGACTCAAAACAGGTGCTTTGTTCAAGGAGATAGTTGACTTGCTGCCATCATATTGAAAGATATTTTGACATTCTTCCCTTTCCCTTTCCTTTTTCATTTTTTAACGAGCTTGACAAAGAACTAAAGCATGCTCGACGGTATTTTCATATTTAAGGAGTCTGAAAAACCTAGAAGAAAACTCCATACACCTATCCGTGGATTTTATATCGAGCCCGGATTGGTCTGTGCTCGGCGGTGTTTTCTTGCTTATAGAGTTGAAAAACTTAAACAGTCCTCTATACACTTATCCGTGGATTTTATATCGAGCCCGGATTGGTATGTGCTCGCTTGGTGTTTTCACATTTCGAGAGTCTGAAAACCCTAAAGACGACTCCAAAGGTCCTTTTTCGTAAAGTTAGTCTCCTTCCCCGAAAAAGTGTAAAATGATGGAAGAAGAACTCTTCTAGCGCATACAAGAGTATACCTAGAGTATACCTTTTCCGTAAATTATCCACCAAGGCCCGGAAAAGGGGTAATTCTATACCTAAGTGGATGTCGGTTCAGTTATTTTAACGAGCCCGAAAAGACAACTATGCTCGGCAAACTTTTCCTATTTAAGGAGTCTGAAAAGGGCTTAAAAGAACTCCATAGGGATCTTTTCCGTAAAGGTTTAACGATTCCGGAAAAGTAAACTCATGACCTCCTTACTGTTTTTAACGAGCTCAAAGGAGATAGGAAAATGCTCATAACTTCCTTCCTGTTTTTAACGAGCTCGAAGTGAAGATGAAAGAAATGCTCATAACCTACTTACTGTTTTTAACGAGCTCGAAGTGAAGGTAGAAGAATGCTCGTAGCCTCCTTACTGTTTTTAACGAGCTCGAAGGAAAGGTGGAAGACTGCTCGTAACCTACTTACTGTTTTTAACGAGCTCGAAGTAAAGGTAGAAGAATGCTCGTAGCCTCCTTACTGTTTTTAACGAGCTCGAAGGAAAGGTGGAAGACTGCTTGTAACCTACTTACTGTTTTTAACGAGCTCGAAGTAAAAGAAGAATGCTCGAAATGGGAGGAAACGAGTGTCAGGGACATGCAAAACTAGCTCCAAGCGCATGGAACAAAGCTATGCCTAATGCAAGGAACATGGGCAAGATAAGGACACTCAGGGTGTGTCTCCTCCAGGTAAAAGGTGTCAAATTGAAAAGGCAAAATGATACAGGGCTTAGCGGAAATGAGATCAGATATGGAGGCTTATACAACGGGCTAAAAGCGTGGAAGCCGGCTTCAGGCTCATTAGCGCAAGCGGGATCATAATAGATGCATATGCAATTTGAACACAAAGATGGGAGCCTTATCAGGGATGGCCAGAAATATGTGAGGAAGAAAGATATGAGGCTTCTTCTCAAAGTCATGGTAAATCTAAAAAGGCTCCCGATCCTATGAGAAAAACTCAGCATGGGCACCAGAATGGCATAAGGGTGCTGACTAGGGTGACCCATGTTAGGTAGGCTCTGCTGTCGGACTGGTGCACAATGCATAAAGAGATGGTTAACACACCAATATCCAACAGGTTCGACCCTATGGCGAATTCGGATGGCAAAAGGTTCAAATGCAACATAACAGCGGGGAAGCCTAAACCTATATGCAAGGTTCCGAATATACCTGACATGGTTGCACAAGGTGTCGAAAAGGACCAGTAAGCAAGTATACATCCAGCTAAGAATCCTATCTCCAAGAAACATTAGTACCGGGATCATATCTAAAACATATGTAAAGGAAGACCCGATACAAGTCACTGTGGTAGAAATACTTTCAACTTCACTATCATCAACAGCAGGCATAAACAAAGCAGAGTTTTCGAATGAGGACTCTATGGTGCCCAAGCCCGAGGACTTACAATCAACAAGATCAAATTCAGGATGAAGATCAAAGTTGAAGGACATGACGGAATCTGCAGAAACAAATTCATCATCACGGGAGTTGAAAATTCTAGAAGCAGAATCAAACTCAGCAGGAACACCGATTTGCGGATCTATAGGAAAGTCCAAAGACTCAACAGTAGGAAGATCAAACTTTAAGGTCAAACCGGGGCTGGACATGACTGCGACTGGATCAACATCCAAATGAATGGCAGACTGTACTATAGACTCTAGGAAAACTTCATCGGAAGGAAGTATATCATCCCAGATAGAATACATATCTAAACATTCAGATGGAGGTGTCACTTGGTCAAAAGCTGGGACCAAGTCCCGAGAAGGTAAGCATGAACTCAGAGACTTCTTCTCAGTAGCAGTTGAACTCAAGGAACAATATGCCACATGAGGCGCATGTGACATAGTAGTGCCTAATGACAAGGGATCAGACTGGTCTACAGTTGGGTAATAAGGAGGATCAACGAATGCAAGCTGGTCGATGGTGACAATGTTTTCGTTATGAGGGAAATGCATCACACGAAAAAGCGTAGACACCACAGCATGCATAGCATAAACGTAATCACGCCCAAGGATCATATCAAAGTCCACAGGGTCCTTTAGAACCATAAAATCAACTAAGACTGTTTTTCCACCCAAGGTAACAGGTGCCTGACGGAGGAATCCGATCGGTTCACTAGGTCTTCTATCGAAGGTCAACGGCCAATTAACAGCTGGAATAACATTAGGGAAACCCAAATCTCTCCAAGCATAAGCGGATAAGATACTAACAGAAGCACCTTCATCAACAATACATCGATCAACCGTATGGTTCCAGATATCAACCTTTATCTGAAAAGGTGTCGAAGAAGGAAGACGAGGCTCGGCTAGACTATTCCAATCAAAGGAAACAATCTTAGGGCTTGGTAGGGGTTCACATGGCACAGATGAAGTGCCCCCTTTTTCAGGAACATCCAAACTGGTAATGCAGAAGACTTCAGTAGTAGGTGCATCAATCTCTGAAGGACTGATGGGATCGGTCGAAGATTGCATCGATTCAATCACTTCACTCTCCGAAGGAAGAGTGGGGTCGACCAAAGATTGCATTGGTTCAACCACTTTATCAACCAAAAGTTGATCTGGCTGCAGGGAATCTATAGACAACTCAAGAACAGAGGTTCCTTCAGACATGGACCACACTCTTCGTACCTCTAGAATGGCAGGGCATCGGTGAGTAAGGTGATCTCCCTTACAAAGTTTACAAGGGAACTTTGGTTTCCGTCCTATAGGTTTAGACTCCTTTACAACGTCAGTACTCTCAGCATGACTAGCATTGGCTGACAGCTTGCCCCCAGCATGACTCACAGAGGCTGGTTGCTCAGAAGCAGAAGACTTTTGAACTAAGGACCACACTTTTTGCACTTCTGGAAGTACAGGGCACAAGTAAGTAAGGTGGTCTCCCTCGCAAAACTTACAAGGGAACTTAAGCTTCTGTTTGTTGAGTTTGTCGACAATGTCAACTCCCTCAGCATGACTTGCAGTGGCTGATCTGGTATCTCCAGTATGACTCACAGGAACTGGTGACTTGTCATTAATATGACTAGCAGTGATCAATGACGTGTCCTCAACATGACTGACAGTGGTTGAAGACAAACTTTCAGTATGATTTTCAGCGACTAAAAGTTTTCTCCCAGCATGACCTCCAGAGGCTGGGTGGGTGCCCCCTGCATGATTTGCAGAGGCAGGGTGCTTGCCCCCTTGTTTTGGCATCTTCTTCCTATTCTTCCCTCGTCTATTCCTTTTAGACTGCTGGTTACTAGTATTGCTACTTTCGCCACATGAGGTAGAAGGAGGAGGAGAAGATGTTACTGGCAAAGGAGGCACAGAGTTCTTATGCTCTTGATTTGAGGTGCTCACAAAAGAAGCGTCAGGAGCATGCAAGGCATTCGGAGTGGAAAACAACCAAACCGGAAGCCCAATAGTGAATCCAGGAAGATTTAGAGTAGCCATTAAGGGAGCACCAATGTTTCCAATGAATGGAACAGCACAAGGATCCCCCGGAACAGGGGTACCTTGATTGGCACTCGCCGGAATGCTAGACATAGTTTCTCACCCAAATGAACAAGAAGTTCCCTAAGGCAAACTAAAACAAGTAGCACAAAGAGCACACCACTAAAAAAGGTCCTAAGTAAATCAAACCAGGCAAACAGATGCCTTCCGGAGAAGAGTCTGGGATGATGAGGGCCCAGAACAGATCAACGAAGGATGAAGGACAGTTACCCGGGGTCCACAATACAATGACTAAGGGTGCAAGCGCTGGAATCACCCAACCGCCCTCCCAAAGACCTGCAAGGGATTTCCTCCCACGTCTGTCCTAGGTACAGCAGATATACCCTCCGCTGTCACCTGTGTATGAACCTAAAAGTCTGATACTAAGGATACCAAAACACCGAAAAATCCTGGGGGAACAGTCACCGGTCGAATCAGAAAGCGTGGGCAGGGTAGCTAAGCCCGAAACTCGAAAGAGTCCCCAATACGCTATCCGATCCTGGCGTATGCTCAATCAGAAAGTAGGAGAGGTATTCCCACAAACCGATCTCACATTGACCTACTGCATATGCTCCCAGGCAATTTTTGAGTGTAGTGGATTTGCCTAAATGATAATCTCACTACGATTATTGCGCAATGTGTGATCTTGGGTGGTTTAAGGTGATTTAAACCCAAGACCCTAACCAAGACTAGTTGGTGTAGTATGCCATAAAAAAAGAAAAGGTTTCTAGTTCATTTTATTAATAAATTTTAAGGGCTTTTATTACGCAAAGGGGATAGTGAGTGTGTGAGAGTGGTTATAACAGAAATAGAGTACTGAAAATGAAATATTTACCACCAAACAAATCTTTTTCTTTTCAATGCAAGTCTTAAAATTCTGATCTAGAATGCATGTGCAAATGCAATTTTTTAATCTTTTGAATGCAAAAAGGGTAAAAATAAAGTCTAAATGTACAAAAGTAAACTCAAAACCTAAAAATGCAGCTACTCAAACCAAAAAGTATGCAAAAGAAAACTTGTTCTTTTTGATGCAAAGCACTCTAAAATCTTTTAAGCCACTTGCAAGGTACTCTATTTAGAAAATGAATTAAAATTCTTTATGCTTTTCAAAGGTAAGAAACAAAAAACTGAAACTAACCTACTATCAAAGCAAAGCAAAGAAACTTTCAGGTTCTCTTTATGAAACAGTAAAAGCTACCAATATGACTTTCAAATTCTTATTGATGTAAGCATGCCAAACATTGGGAAAAGAGTACAAAAACTACTTTTAGACCCAAACGAAGCGAATGACCTACGAAGAAGTATGGTTTGGTAAAGTCAGGTCTGCACGTAAACAATGCAAACAAGGTCTTGAACAACAGCCAAAACACTTGAGCTTTCACTACAAAAGAAAAACTAAAAGCATAAGGGAGGACAAGAAACCAACCTAAAAGAGAAATTTCACTCAAATAGATACAAACAGGGTCAAAAAGACTCAAGAGGTTTCAAATCCAGTGGAAATGGGGCAAGCAAGTTCAATCAGACTCAAATTAGGGTACAAAACACCAAACAGGTCTACAACCCCCCAACTTAAGTCAACAAACCCCAAAACTTTCCAAACAAACCCAAATTGATCAAAAGAGGTTCAAATCATGAATGTAGGATCAATACAAGGATGGGAGACCACCTACAGGGGTTTAACACAGACCTAAGGTCATCAGGGACCCCAAAAAATGCAGCCACAGCCCCCAGATTTGGGTCCACAACCCAAAAACTCAAAAAATCAAACCCAGATTTTGAGCGCTACTGTATATGAAGGAAACTAGCGCTCATAGCAGTATGGGCGCTACTGTGTATGAAGGAAACTAGCGCTCATAGCAGTATGGGCGCTACTGTGTGGTACAAACAGTAGCGTACAAGAAAAAAAGTCTAAAAAATGGGGTTAAAACCCCCAAGCTGGGTCCACAAAGGTTTGCAAGGGCTGGGAAGGGTCTGTAAAAAGCCCAGGAGGGTCAAACAGAGCCTACTAACTGATCCTAATCAAGAAAATGAACAAAGACCATCAAACAAGACTGAAGAAATGACCTTGGATACCCCTAAGCAGTTAGGCTTTCCCCAGCGGAGTCGCCATTCTGTTGTGGGGAAAATGCACCTATAGTTCAGGGGAGAAACTACCAACTTACGGTGATAAAGATAGACTTACAAGCATTCTGCAAGTATAACTAATAAATGAAGAGATTAGGGTTTAGAGATGTAGGCACCTTATTCAGAAGGTTGATCCTAGCTTTTCCTCCCTCGCTCTTCAATGCTTATCCAGTGTCGCAATGCCCAGACCTGCAAAACAACTTGATACCTTTCTCAAATACATTTGACTACATATATAATACTGATATCTATAATGGAAAGAGACATCAAACTATAATCAAACAGTGATCAAATCTTAAGACACATTAATAGGTCATATTTGGAAAGAGAAGAACGTCTGATCTTTATTAATGAATGAAAGCAAGTACATACAATTATACCTTCCTTCAAACTTGGCACTTCACGAAACCTAGATTCAAGGTCTCCTGCTTCCGTTCTCCAAGGATCCCAGCCTCTAAGCAATTGTACTAGGGTTTACCAAAACTGAAGCACAAGAGAGGGGGATGAGAGTCTCCATTCCTCCAGCATAACTTTGCAATTAGGCTTGCTCCTTTCACATGGCCCTTCTACCCTCCTTATATAATCAATGAGGAAGAGGAAAAGAAGTTATAACCACTCAAGAGGTTTCCCAACCAACTTAACTTACTCGAATTTCGAGATTTTGACCAAAACAAGAGTGTACCCTACTCTACAGTATACAAAGTCGCGTACATATGGCAATGGGCGCTACTTTAAATGAGACAAAGTCGCGTACACACGCTACTATTATAACAGTAGAGTCGCGCTCATAGTGAAAAATGGCCAAAAACAGGCTTTTCTGCTCATTTTCAGGAGATAGTTTGGTCTGGAAAAATGTTCCTAAGGGTCATATACATCAAATGGGTCAAGAATGAGGTAATTTCAACCATTTTTAGTGTCCCAAATGACTCCTCCATCCACAATTGTCCTGTTGTGTGACTGAACTTGATCTCAAGAAGTGTCGTCATGCGACCAAGGGAAACAAGTGTCGTCACGGACGGAGAGGTGTCATTTCAAGCTATAACAGTGATAAGGATTAATCATCCTGTAAGTAGATTGGGATTGCATCGTCCCTAGACATGGTGAGGTGTCTTAAAGTGATAAGGACTAATCATCCTGTAAGTTGATTTGGGATTGTATCGTCCCTAGACATGGTGAGGTGTCTTAAAGTGATAAGGACTAATCATCCTGTAAGTTGATTTGGGATTGCATCGTCCCTAGACATGGTGAGGTGTCTTAAAGTGATAAGGACTAATCATCCTGTAAGATGATTCAGGATTGCATCATCGCTAGACATGGTGAGGTGTCTTAAAATGATAAGGATTGATCATCCTGTAAGTTGATCTGGATTGCATCATCCATAGACATGAGAGA
This sequence comes from Larix kaempferi, assembly GCA_027924585.1. Taxonomy (NCBI): domain Eukaryota; kingdom Viridiplantae; phylum Streptophyta; class Pinopsida; order Pinales; family Pinaceae; genus Larix; species Larix kaempferi. Next base: position 746,203 of record BSBM01000767.1, on the reverse strand, counting down.
TGTCTTAAATTGAGAGGGATTGATCATCCCGTAAGCAGATTAGGATTGTGTCATCCTTGGACCTATGCCCAAAAGTGAGAGGGATTGATCATCCCGTAATAGGATCTTGTGTGTTGCAGGGTATGCTGCTATTGTGTATACTTGTATTGATGAGGATATTTGTATTGATGATATGTATACTTGTATTGATGAGGATACTTGTATTGATGATATGTATACTTGTATTGATGAGGATACTTGTATTGATGATATTTATACTTGTATTGATGAGGATACTTGTATTGATGATATGTATACTTGTATTGATGAGGATACTTGTATTGATGATATGTATACTTGTATTGATGAGGATACTTGTATTTATGATATGTATACTTGTATTGATGAGGATACTTGTATTTATGATATGTATACTTGTATTGATGAGGATACTTGTATACCTGTATTGATGAGGATACTTGTATTGATGATATTTATACTTGTATTGATGATATGTATACTTGTATTGATGAGGATACTTGTATTGATGATACTTATACTTGTATTGATGATGTTGTTGATCATGATGGTCTAGATGACGATGCTGCTGATCATGATGGTCTAGATGATGATGCTGTTGATCGTGATGGTCTAGATGACGATGCTGTTGATCGTGATGGTCTAGATGACGATGCTGCTGATCGTGATGGTCTAGATGATGATGCTGCTGATCATGATGGTCTAAGATGACGATGTTGCTGATCATGATGGTCTAGATGACGATGCTGCTGATCGTGATGGTCTAGATGACGATGCTGCTGATCGCGATGATCTAGATGATGATGCTGCTGATCGTGATGGTCTAGATGACGATGCTGTTGATCGTGATGGTCTAAGATGACGATGCTTCCGATCGTGATGGTCTAGATGACGATGCTGCTGATTGTGATGGTCTAGATGACGATGCTGCTGATCGTGATGATCTAGATGACGATGCTGCTGATCGTGATGGTCTAGATGACGATGTTGCTGATCATGATGGTCTAAGATGACGATGCTGCTGATCGTGATGGTCTAGATGACGATACTGCTGATTGTGATGGTCTAGATGATGATGCTGATGATCGTCTGATGACAATGCTGATGATCGTGAGGATCCAGATGTTGATGTTGCTGTAGCTGTTTGAGTGCTGCAGAAGATAAAGACTTAGTACTGAAGATGTTGATGTTCCAGTATTGAATATGTTCCAGTAACTGCTTGAGTTACTAATGATGTTGAGAAAGCTTCCAATGATTTATAGATGTATCATGTATGATGTTGATGACCCCTTGCTTGTGCAGATGTTGTTATAATATCCTTCTCATTAAGGGGGAGTGTTGAGATATTGTAATTTCAAAGAATATTATATTTGTACTTTATTATTCTGGAGATGCTTCATTCCTCCGTGAATATCTTATTGTATATCCGGAGATGTTTATTTCTCTGTCGGAATGTGGTAACTTGGGTTATTAGACTTCCCTAGTGGGGGTCGGCCCTGTATGTGTTATGTGGGTCAAAGGGTTGTTAGACCACCCTAGTGGGGTCGACCCAGTTAGTTGTAATGGGGTATTTAACCCAATGGTTAAATACGAGCCTACATGATTTGTGTAAAAGACAAGTCAGAGTAGTGTATAAATAGAGGAGGTGTATTCCTCATTTAACACACACTTCACTCACTTGAGAGTGGCGCACTTATGAGAGAGAGTTCTGCTATGGAGAAGGAGGAGCTTATGCTCAGGGTTACATCTTTTGTATTTGCTGGTCATCTATATTGAGGAAGCTTTGCTAGGTTTTCTACCCCATGAGGGTTTCCTAGGATAAATCTGTGTCTCTTGTGTTTATGCTGTGCTTGTTGTTTCTTCAGTGATCCTGTATATGCTATTATTGTGAAATGGAATGTAATGCTGCTATTTTCTGTCTTAGCATATTAAATCTTAACAGCTGTACCTAGGAAAAACGTGGGAGGAAATCCCTTGCAGGTCTTTAGGAGGGCGGTTGGATGATTCCAGCGCTTGCACCCTTAGTCATTGTATTGTGGACCCCGGGTAACTATTCTTCTTCCTTCGTTGATCTGTTTTGGGTCGTCATCATCCCAGACTCTTCTCTGGATGGCATCTTGTTTTCCTGGTTTGTATACTTAGGATTTTTTAGTGGTATGTTGTTTGCCCCTTAGTCTTAGTGGCCACTAGGTTTTTACTTAGTTTTATTTTTATATATAATTGTGGAAGACCAACAACGTCATAGGTATCGAAGGTTGCAAAACCTTCTCCCACTTAGAGTGGAGCCACTATCGCCACCAAGACGACAGAGGACAGACTCCAGTGGTCCTTTTGAAACTACTAGTGAAATAGAGGTTCCTAAGGAACCACAACCCAGGACTCCAGATCAACAAGCTTTTAATACAGTTGAGATTGAGGATCTCACTTCTGGCGAGTTTAATACTCCTTTTAATCCTCCTCTGACCGAACTTAACAATCCGCTTCTGGTACCTATTGGTTTCCAGCAACCTGATTATAGTGCATATTTGTTCACACCTGAGCATATTATGACTAACTCGGGAGGTGAACAGGGAGTTCCACAGACTCCCACAATAGGTATGAATACAAATACTGTAAATCCACCTTCCACTTTTATACCGAGTTCAACTCAGTCAATTGCTGTTTCAACTCCGTCCTTCAGTTTTAACGTTGGTACGTTAGACATGCCAAGCTCAACAACTTTGACATTTGCCTCTACCCCTACTTTTGGATTTCCACACCCAATATAAGGCCAAACACCTCTGCAACTATGCATGTCATGAGTACCATGACTGCGCCGTCCACCTCGACTACCCCTGGTTTTAACACCTTTGCAGGTTACAACATGAATCAAAATAATGTACCTGCAGGAAACACCCCTTTTTCTCTGTTTTTGGGAGGAGGGGGTAACATCCTTAATCAACAATATGGTGGGGCTAACACCTAGCCTCAGTGGACAAACATTCAGAGTACCAACCCACTTTCATTTGGATGGGGGAATTTCAACAACACTTTCACACAACAACAAATGGCTGGGGGAAACCCCTACCAACAGATGGCTGGGGGTAACCCCTACCAGTAGATCGCTGGGGGCAACCCCAATCAACAGTTCATGGGTCAGACTATGGGTGGTTCCCCCTTTATGACCCCATCTTATCAAATGCCATCTTATAGACCTCGTTTACCATTTCTAGAAACTCTGAATTTGCCAAATATTTCCAAGTTAACAAATGATCCAGTGTACCATAACACGACATGGCCACCAGTTCCTACTAAGTTACCTTCGGACATTCCAAAATTCGAAGGAAAAACTGGTGAGGACACTGGTGATCATGTCACCACTTTCCATTTATGGTGTTCTTCGAACTCTTTGAATGAATATTCCGTTAGGTTGAGACTTTTCCAAAGAACCTTAACTGGTGCTGCGGCCAAATGGTACATTGAGTTACCTGCAGCCACATTTTTAATTTTCGAGATCTTGCGACCATTTTTCTGAACCACTTCCAGCTTCCTATTTGGTATGATGCCGGGACAGATCTTTTGTCTACATTTAGAGAGAATAAGGCCACTCACTTATCCGATCACATTCAGGAGTGGCGAAGACAAAAGAGGCTCATTAAAGCCAATACACCTCCAGAATTCCTTTTAGAGTGGTACCTGAAATCACTCCTTCCTTACATTTCCAAGGAAGTAGCTACTTCTGGAGTGTCCTCAGAGGAAGAAGCCATTTTACGGACCCAACAGCTAGACCTTGTTTATGCACAGTCTGAGCTACTGTATGAGATTATACCAGACGCACTGCGATCAAACACTGATCTTGGTAGAACTAAACCTAGATCACATGCTGACGGCATAGTGGGTTTAGTAGATTCTGCAGCTTTCGAAGCATTGACTAAGCAGGTTCATGCCTTATCCGTCAAACAATCGACTGCAGAAGTGACCTCCATCACAACCTCTCCTTCTACTTCTGAATCTATAAACCAGGTTCAGAACAATCAAAAGGGCCCTCGGCAGCCCAATAACAAAAAGAAGGGAAAGAAAGGAGAGGGGAACCAGCAAAAGCCCAAGAACAAAGAGAATGCCGAGGAGGGTAACAAAGAGAAGAATAAGGTTAAGTTCCCTTGTAAACTTTGCAAGCAAGATCACCTCACTCACTAGTGCCCTCTACTTGAAGAAGCCCAGAAGCTACTTCAAGAGAAGAAACCTGCCGTACTTAAAGATCCATTTCCTGAGGGATAGGTTCAGTTTCTGGCACCTCCAAAACTAGGGGCACTACTCATGCTTTAGTTGATCAAAATTTCATTAATATGGTTAGCGTGGATGCACTTTTGCAAACGCGAGCAAGAAATTATACCCCGGATGTGCAGAACAAGGATAAAGAGATTCCTAAATCTTCCATTCCTCTCCACATTCCAGTGGATTCGTTGCCCAAGATCCCGAAAGGTGTCTTGAAATGGGCCTCGCACAATCCCAATGCTCGGGCCGCTTCCAAATACAATGTGGTTGAAGACCTAGCTAAGATCCCTTGTGCTATGTCCACCTTAGAAGTTTTGCAAAGTTGTCTATTACAACGAAATGCACTTTTGGCAGCGATTGGAAGTATGGAATCATACAACATGACTGCGCGCTTTGATATGTATGATATCAAATATCGGTTTCCATACCACATTGCCCTACAGATAGAAGTGGTTCATGGTCCTATGACCATTAGACGGGCTGTCAGAGATGAGGGCGCGTCGACATGCGTGATGTCCATTTCTTGCTGGAAATCTTTAGGCTCTCCCAAGTTGTCCCCCTCTAACATACTGCTTACTGCCTTCGATGGCAGGACTTTCCGTCCACACGGAGTTCTACCATCGTTTGAAATTACACTTGTCGGTAAGACAGTTGCTATAGAGATTGAAGTTCTGGATGCTCCGTTTGATTACAATATGTTGTTAGGCAGGAGCTGGACATATGCCATGCGATCCATTGCATCGGCGGTTTTTTGATGTATATGTAACTTCAGAATGTATTTCACATATATGTATATTGTATTCCTATAGAGATGTTATTATTCCTCTATATGGAAGTGTTGTCATTTATATTGTAAGTGTCTTAACTTATACTTGATGGGTTATTAACCACCTTGTTGGGGTCAGCCCTGTATAAGTCATGTGGGTCAAAGGGTTATTAGACCACCCTATTGGGGGTCGGTCATGTGGTTCAAAGGGTTATTAGACCACCCTAGTGGGGGTCGGCCCAGTCAGCATTATGTTAAGTGGTTAAGTTGAGGCCGACCTAGTTGAGTAAAGGTCAAGTCAAGTTAGTGTATAAATAGAGAGTGTGTCTCTCTCATTTTATACATTCTATTCTCTCACTCACACTATGGAGAGTGGCGCACTTGTGGAGGAGGAGGCTCTACTGCTAGGAGAAGACTATCTCTTGTATTCTGGTTGTATCATTGCTCTATCTATCTCTGAGGAAGTTATTGGGGTTTTTCACCTTTATGGTTTTCCCCAAGTAAACTCTGTGTCTCTTGTGTGCTTGCATTATTGTGTCCATGATTGATATGCTGTAGATTTGCTGTACATGTTGTTCTCTCAGTTAAGATCCTAGATCAGATTGAAGTAAATTCTGAAAAATTTAACATGGTATCAGAGCTATCCTGAAAGAAGGCATGATATGGCATGTATGACACTTGTTGCACTTACGATGCTAGGGCTTGATATAGCAAAAACAAGTCATAGTATCACTTTCGCTATAAATCCATTTTGGCAAAGTTTTCAGATCTAAAACCTTTACAGGTCGAATAATAAATCCCCATGTACCTTGTCTCCAAAGGAAAACCTCTAATTCATTTTACTTTGTGATTTATGATCTGTACAATATAGGGTTTTTGCCTCTTCCAGATCTGAGTCAAAATCAGGTGACCTTGGGAAAAAGGTCATAACCTGGGCTAGGAAGATCCAAATGAAATTTAGTAAAAAGTGATAGGTAGTACACAGATTGTACTATCTCAGGAAAATGTTTCAGAGGCCGAAGTTGAACCAGTGACATGTGACATGCCGTACAAGTTCGCTCTCCTGTATTATCCCATAAACAGGTCACGTTGCGACACTTGGCATAACTCTTTCTCAGAGAATCCAATTGAGGTCAGACCTATCAGGATGGAAAGATAACAGGTTGGGATATCTCAGGAAACATTTTCAGACCTTGTGGATCGAAAAGTTTGGAGTTATACCAGAAACAATCAGGTACATATTTCTGTCAAAACAGAATTATTTTTTAGTACCTTCATTCATGGCTTTCAGAATTTAGGGCTTTGGAGAAAGTTGGAATTTTTGTAATAGGAGACCACGGCTGAATGATACTCATCAAAATAAAAATTTAGAGACCAATATCAAACCTTTTGATTGGGCAGAAGAGTGGGCTTCATCAAACCCCAGTTCAGGGTCACGTTCAGTGAATCCAGAAGTTTCAAAGGCAAAATTGAGGAGTGAAACTTTGCAGTTTTCAAATTCTGAATATACCAGCTTGATCAGCTCATCAAGGCGCATATTTCTATCATTTTGAAAGTTTGAAACTCAAAGTTTGAATTTTTGGGGTTTCTCTGACAAACCCATATCCAACTCCAGGTCCAGTTCTTGCAAATCAAGTGGATTGGGTTAATCCTAGAAGAAGATGGATTGGTCACCTGCATAAGTGAAGAAGTTCCTATTTCAGAGGGAGATGAGGCTAAGGCCTTACATAAGAATATTACAAGCGATCTCGACAGGTATGACTCATCGAGGTATGTTTTGATATTTGTTCATGATTAAGTTTATGGTATGTTTGTCTTCATGTTATTACAGTTAGTACAATCTTGATTTTAGATTTGTCGTATCACCTTAACAAAATTATGAATGTATGATAGAAGATATTCATTGGCTAGGGTGTTGGCACTTATGATTGTACTAATGCATTATGGTGTTGTATGAGGTTTATGTTGTCTGCTAACATAAAAGGTACACCAAGAAAGACATCATTTTCTACTTCAAGAACATATGATCATGGTGACATGAAGACGAGGATTCATCCATTGTCATGGATCACATAGAAGATCTACTTTCGAGGTATGTATAACTTGGTTCTACAATGGTTAACTTATGAGACATGCAGGTTACTAGCACAAGTCACTGAAGAGAACCAGAAGACATTATGCGGGTATGTTAGACATAACTAGCTAGCATGCTAATCCAGGTATGTTTTTCCTATATCAAGCTAGAATCCTACCTTGTGTTAGGATCTTATACTGTTGTGTTGTTGATAATGATTATTCATGAAGTCATAGGTTTGAATAATCATGGTTGTATGCATATTATGTTTCTTACCATAATTGATGATATGACTAACCAGAAGAATCATGAAGGTAAAGGTTTGAATAATCACAGGTTTTATGCATATTATATCTCTTATCTTGATTGATGATTCAACTAACCAGAAGAGTCCTATGATCAAATAAGAAAATGTATGAGTAAAAGAAGACTTTCCTGAAACCTTGAATACTAATGTTTATTATCTGTGAATGATCATGAATATACATGTTTAAAGATTATTGTGTTTTGATAGTATAAAGATTATACTAATAAATGTGTCACTATGTATGAGACCTCAAGGATAACACAATAACGATACTAATAAGCATGCATAGTGATTAAGGATGGATGTAAGTTCAAGGACAGGTAATCTAGGAAGCAAAGATCAAGAGGGAGCACACTCCAGTTGTTCCTGCAAGAAAGCAAAGGAGCACACTTCAGTAGTTTCTGCAAGGATGCAGATATTCAGAGGGAGTTGACCACTTCTCACAATCCACATAAGAATGGAGTTGCAGAAAAGAAGCAAAGACTGAGAGGGAGTCAACCCAACAAACAAACAAAGATAAGTATTTGAATTGTCATTGCTTGCATATTTTATTGTTTAAATAATACTACTCAATAATGTATATACTGATGTTCCTAGAATTAGGTTGTGTATTATGCACATTAGAATAGTTGCATTGATGAACAGTATACTACTAATATGCATGGGTAAGTAGCCTATGGCACTGTACAACATTCCATTGCTACTTATCTAGAATGAAACTTCTTTGCTGACATGTTGGGAGTTGTGCACACTCTTAACAATGTTCTGGTAGAGATTGGAAGGCATCTAGAAAGTTATGGGATATGGATAAATGTTGTATTGAAGAATTGGCTAAGATAATTGCATGACTGTATGACATATTTCTTTATGTGTGAGAATTTGTTCTGAAAACTATGAGATGTTTTCTAATCATGCAATTTAACTTGTTGTGTAGGAAAGATCGTATGCCATCACCTAAAAAAGAAGAACTACAACATTTGTTCAGCAAAAAAATTATCTATTGAAGATATTGAAGTTCCCAGGATACGGGAAGAATGCCATGATCCATTGATAATGAAGAACGATGTTTGGGATGCGGTCCCAAGAGCTGAAGGGAAGTCTTTTGTGACTTCCAAATGGAACTATCAGATCAAGCATGTTGCAGATGGAAGCATAGAGAAATATAAAAGTGATGAAATAGAAGATACACCAGATGGATTTCAAGACAGCTTTCTTGAATGGTGTAGTTGAAGAAGAAGTGTATGTGGAGCAGCCACTTGGTTCTGAGACACATGACAGGAAATCATATATGTGCATAACTTGGTATGGTAGGATAGGCAGCTTTCTATCCAGTTTTCTCTTTAGCAAGAGTAAAGCGGGTTTCAACCTTTACTACAAGGTTGAGGAAGGCAATCGAGTTATACTACTATGTGGATGATTTGTTTGTATTAGGTGAGGATAGATTGATTTCCGACACACAGCGGAAGCTTGTTGCCGAGTTCGAGTTGGGGAACTTGGGGATGATGCACTATTTGTTTTTGGCATGGAGGTGTGGCAGAGTGATGGAATCTTCCTTGGACAAGGGAAGTATGCAGTAGAGATCCTGAAGACGTTCAGGATGATGGACTACAAGGCTATGGCCACACCTATGGCATCGAACCTGAAGCGTCTGTGTGATGCTTCATCTGAGCCGGTTGATATCACTATGCATAGTCAGATGATTGGGTCCTTGATGTACCTGACGAACACGAGACTAGATATTTTCTTTGCGGAGAACACATTGAGCTAGTTCCTGATGGATCCAAGGATTGTTCACCTGGTTGTTGTAAAGCATGTTCTGAGGTACCTAAAGGGTAGAGTGGATTATGGGGTCAAGTATGAAGCGAATCAAAAGTTTAACATGCAGGGTTATGTTGATTCAGATTGGGCAAGCAGTGCTACAGATAGGAAGAGCACATATGGGTGTTGCTTCAGTATGGGATCAAGCGTGATCTCTTGGTTTAGCAGGAAGCAGTCCTGTGTAGCACTGAGTACAGCTGAGGCATAGTATGTTGCAGCCTGTTCAGCTAGTTGTGAGGTGTTAACACCTAAAAAGTGCTCACTAGCTCATTCCCTTATTCACATGACCCATTTGTCCACTTTTTCACCATCTGAGCCTCTAAAACCAACAAAAGGTCACCAAAAGACCTGAGTACACCCCTTTTTCCATTAAAAAAGATTATTTTTCCTAAAAAAGCATAAAAAACCCTCAAAAAGGGTCCAAATTCCCAAAAATATTAAAAAGGGAATTAAAATATTATTTTCATTCAAAAAAAGGAAAAAGGAGGGAAAAGTACCTAAACCATGTTGGTCAATACCATTTGGTTTCCACAAAACCACAAATGGTATTTCCCACCACCAAAACCTATAAAAAGGTGGTAGGGGCTCCTCATTTCACATCCATCCATTATCTCATCCTTATGCTGCTGAAATCTCTCTTGAGCATTTTAGCCATTGCAAACCACATTGGAGAAGAGACCATTGGAGTTTGGAGTTGCTCATCCTTGGAGCTATTCAACCTCACCATTAGAGGTATTGATTCCGCAAGCACTTGCTTGCCCCATTCTTTCAATACAAATTCATTATTCTACATTGTCTTGTTCTTGATTTTAAATTATTTTTGTTATTTGCTTAATATCTTTGCTTAGATCCATGAATAGTCTTGTTTAATTAGTTTATTGTTATTTATTTCCATTGAAACTACTGCTACTAGTTAGCAGGTGCCCATAGCACTAAGCCTGGTTGCAAAACCGGGCCAACATGAGGCAGTATGGCTACGGTAGCTACTGTCTGAGTTATTTGATCTCCCGTTGGATGCTACTGGTATCTTCTGTGATAACCAGAGTTGTGTGAAGCTGTCCGAGAATCCAGTGTTTCATGAAAGGTCGAAACACATAGAGATCAAATATCACTATATCAGGGATATGGTGCAGAGAGGAGCTGTGAAGCTCCTGTATGTTGCGACGGATGAGTAGATTGCAGATGTGCTGACGAAGCCACTAGCCAGGGTGAAGTTCGAGTACTCCAGAGAGAGGCTTGGCGTTCTTCAGATCGAGGACACTTCGAGGAAGAAGTGATGGACACATTTGCTAAAGCCATTCCAAGCATGTTGGAAGGAGGATTCTTCACATGGCTGTGGATGTAAGCACTGGATGATGAGCATCAGGATGATGTTCTAGTTTCTGCTTTGTATGATCAGTTGGATCATTTATGTGTGCATCATGTTGGATGCCGGATATGATCAGTTGGATCATTTATATGTATATGTATGTGTGCATCATGTTGGATGCTGGATATGATCAGTTGGATCATTTATATGTATGTACGCATCATGTTGGATGCTGGATATGATTAGTTGGATCATTTGTATGTATTGTGTATATGCATCATGTTGGATTCTTGGACCATGTATCTGTATATGTATCAGGTGGATACATTGTATGATCAGGTAGATCATGTATATTGATATGTATTAGGTATGATCAGGTAGATCATGTATGTTGATGGATACATTGTGTGGATCATGTATCTATGTATCAAGTGGATACACTATGTATGATGATATGTATCAGGTAGATACTTGGTGTGCATCAGATGGATGCATTGTATGATTAGGGTGATTGCGGATGACGAGCTTCTCTAGATGACATGCAGTAGGATGTTGCAGTGATGATGATCAGGATGATCATGTGTACATCAGGATGATGTATGGTGAGTATCAGGGTGATACTTTGTGGCCATGGAACAGGTTGTGCAGATAAGCATGTAATTTGTGCCCTGGGAGATTTGCAGATGGTTTTTCGAGGTTTTTCCTATGGCATGTAATTTGTACCCTGGGACATCTGGAAAATGCTCTTTCGAGGTTTTGCTTGGGAGGACATATAATTTGTGCCCTAGGAGATCTGTAGATAGTCTTTCGAGGTTTTGCCTATGGCATGTAATTTGTGCCCTGGGATATCTGGCAGATGCTCTTGCGAGGTTTTGTCCTATGGCATGTAATTTGCTCCTGGGAGATCTGGACAGGATGAAAAAGGCCTCAGATGATTCAGCCAGGTTTTGCCATGACCACATGTAATTTTCTCCTGGGAGATCTGGACAGGATGAAAAAGGCCTCAGATGCTTCAGCCAGGTTTTGTGGTGAGATCACATGTAATGTGCTCCTGGGAGATTCGACAGGTAGAGCCATGCGCTCGTAACAGCCTGGGATGCTTCAGCCAGGTTTTGTGATGGGTCACATGTAATGTGCTACTGGGAGATCCTACAGGTAGAGCCGTGTGCTCGTAATAGCCTGGGATGCTGCAGCCAGGTTTTGTGATGCACGTAATAAGTCTTGAGAATTCCACAGTATGGCCAGTGATGACGAAGACCTGTAGGTGGTGGGCCTACATCCAGTATGAAAAAGGACTGGCTCTGTAGAACTTCCTATGACGAGTAGATTCAGAGATTGATTGAGATAGTAGTAGCAGTGACGATGATGATGACTCAATGACGATTATCCAGTGACGATGATCCAGTTAAGATGACTTGTGCTAGAAGACCTGTGTCGAGAAATACCTTCCTAGTTAAGAGGGAGTGTTGATATATATGTAAATTCGAAATGTATTTCACATATATGTATATTGTATTCCTATAGAGATGTTATTATTCCTCTATATGGAAGTGTCGTCATTTATATTGTAAGTGTCTTAACTTATACTTGATGGGTTATTAGACCACCTTGTTGGGGTCGGCCCTGTATAAGTCATGTGGGTCAAAGGGTTATTAGACCACCCTATTGGGGGTCAGCCATGTGGGGAAAAGGGTTATTAGACCACCCTAGTGGGGGTCGACCCAGTCAGCATTATGTTAAGTGGTTAAGTTGAGGCCAACCTAGTTGAGTAAAGGTCAAGTCAAGTTAGTGTATAAATAGAGAGTGTGTCTCTCTCATTTTACACATTCTATTCTCTCACTCACATTGTGGAGAGTGGCGCACTTGTGGAGGAGGAGGCTCTGCTGCTAGGAGAAGACTATCTCTTGTATTCTGGTTGTATCATTGCTCTATCTATCTCTGAGGAAGTTATTGGGGTTTTTCACCTTTATGGTTTTCCCCAAGTAAACTCTGTGTCTCTTGTGTGCTTGCATTATTGTGTCCATGATTGATATGTTGTAGATTTGCTGTACATGTTGTTCTCTTAGTTAAGATCCTAGATCAGATTGAAGTAAATTCTGAAAATTTAACACGGTTTTCCGAGTTGTTATGTTCCCCCACGAAGGCAAGATCATCACGGTTGATCAACTTTCATTCTCTCGACAAAACAACTAGACTTCATCGGACTCCACTATTCCTTTAGTTGATCAATCTACCCCAGTAAGCGAGAGTTTAGGAGCAGGGCTTTACAGGTCATTAATAGGAACTTTTGACCTACCCTCTCCTGTTCTTTTTATGCGTTATGATGAAGGTACATCTATCGAAACTTGCACTGTTGGTTTAAGGACTGATCCGTGGATCCTTCCTACTGTATCAGAACCATTAGTGCCTTTAACCGTTGAAGAAGTAGCCTACATAGAAGCACAACACACTGCAATGGAACATATTGTGACTCCGCTAGTCTCTGTTGAGTCGGATATGGACTATGCTCCTGCATGGTCAGGGGATTCTATCCACTCTTTTAACTGTTTAGACACAGTTTTACCTTTCGATGAAGCCATTTTGGAATCCATGATGGGCCCGGACCATCCATGGGAATATATGCATCACACGTCTTACCTGCTTCCAAATCTAGACAGGATAGAGAGAGGAAAATTCTCTATGAGACCCGGTGGATTTGTTGATTTGTCATCTTTTCCTTCTACTTCAAGAGCTGTTTACGCTGAAGGGAATATGGCTAATATATCAAGAACCATCCCAATTAACATTTCCACCAAACCCGGGGTCATGGAAAACATTTTTATTGGAGTAGACTGTTCTCCAGAAGAGATCGCTCTATATACCAATCTTTTTAAAGAATTCCATGACATTTTTGCCTGGTCTTATGAGGAGATGCCAGGCATCGATCCAGCCATCGTTGAGCATGTCATCACAACATACCCTAATGAAAAACCTGTGAGACAGAAGCTCTGTCCTATGAATCGTCGAAAAGCGACCGCCATTAAGGTGGAAGTTGAAAAATTGCTTAGAGCCGGATTTATCTACCCGATTGACATGACGGAATGGGTTTCAAACCCCGTTCCGGTTGATAAAAAGAAAGGTACTATCCGAGTTTGTATCGACTTTCGGGACTTGAACAAAGCCTGTTCGAAAGATAACTATCCCACACCATTTATCGACCATATCATAGATGCATGTGCGGGACACAAGATGTTTTCTTTCATGGATGGATTTTCGGGATATAATCAAATCCAAATCAAACCCAAAGATCAACACAAAACACATTTTATTTGCCCGTGGGGAACCTTTGCTTATTGGAAGATGTCATTTGGCTTAAAGAATGCTGGAGCTACATTCCAGTGAGCTATGAATTTCGCTTTTCACGATATCAAATACATAGTTGAACCTTACTTGGATGACCTCCCGGCGCGATCTCGAAAGAGACAGGATCATCCAGCTCATTTGAGAATTGTGTTTGAACGATGCAGACAATATAAGATTCGACTGAATCCTAACAAGTGCATATTCTGCATCGAATCGAGACGTTTACTAGGTTTTACTATATCTAGTCGCGGCATAATGGTCGACCCATTAAAAGTTGAGGCGATTGTAAATCTACCTCCTCCTCGCACATTGCGACAACTTCAAAGTCTGAAAGGCATGTCTAAATTCTTGAGACGCTTTATCATAAACTATGCTAAAATCACAAAAGGTTTCATGAGACTGCTTAAACAAGATACCTACTTCTTGTGGGATGAGGCTGCTCAAGCATCGTTTGAGGCCTTGAAAAAGGCACTACTTTCAGCCCCCTTGTTAAACCCGCCTGATTATACAAAATATTTTCTCTTATATCTGGTGGCGTCTGTTTACACAATTGGCATAGTACTAGTTCAGGAGGACGACACGCTCCAGGAACATGTTTTTTACTATCTCTCACGCGCATTGATATCTCCTGAGATTAAATATTCGCATGTTGAGAAGTTAGCACTAGCTGTAGTCTATGAGGTACAGAGGCTTCGCCACTACATCCTTTTATGAACAACTACTATGATAGAAGAAGTCAATCCTTTCCAATATGTTCTCACTTGATGCATCACCGGTGGGAAGTACAATAAATGGATTGTAATCTTACAAGAGTTCGATTTGGTCTTTCAATCGGTTAAGTCAAAGAAATCACTAGTGTTCGCTAAGTTAATCTCATATTTTTCGAGTGACTTAGTGCACGTTGAGGAAGAGTCATCATTCTCGGATGAACATATATTCCTTATAGCCTCCTCTGACCCATGGTATGGGGATATTTTAGTATATCTCCAAACTTTGAGGTGTCCTACCACTTTTTCTAGAGAAGAATGACGCAAACTGAAAAGTCATGCGAAAAACTATCTCATCGTTTCTGATACTTTGTATAGACGTGGGATAGATTCCATCTTACAACGCTGTTTGACTTTAGAAGAAGCAGAATCGGTATTGAATGATGCCCATAGTGGAGCCTGTGGGGGTCATCTTTCTGGGTTGGCAACAGCCTAGAAAATACTACGTGACGGGTATTTTTGGCCCACAATCTTTAAAGATTGTGTGGAAGCCGTGAAACGTTGCCGCCCATGTCAGTTTTTCACCAGGAAAATGAGAGCACATCCAGCTCCTCTTCATCCTGTGATTACAGCAGGTCCCTTCACAAAATGGGGGGTTGATTATATGACTTGCAATCTAGTTTCAGCTGGAGGGCATCATTATATCATCATTGCCGTCGACTACTCTACCAGGTGGGCCGAGGAAATGCCTACTGTCAAGGAAGATGGAGAAACTGTCGCTTATTTTGTATTCAATCAGATTATAGCAAGGTTCGGCATACCCAAAGAAATTGTGACTGATCATGGCAGTCATTTTCAGAAGAGCATGATGACCGATTTGTACACGATGTTAGGTTTTCGGCAAGAACATTCGTCTTCATATTATCCACAGGTGAATGGAACAAGTTGAAGCAGTTAACAAAACTTTAAAGGTAATTTTGCAAAGAACTGTTAATTCCAGTTGAAATAACTGGCACATCATGCTATACCCTACTCTTTGGGCTTACCGAGCAAATGTAAAGACTGCTACCGAGTTCTCTCCCTTCTAGCTTGTGCATGGGATAGAAGCAGTTGTTCCGATTGAATGCGAGATTCCTTCATTAAAATTGGTTGTCCAAATACTACCAGATACTTCAACACTGGAAGAACGTTTGTTGCATTTAGAACATCTAGATGAGCAGCGCCGCGACACGCTGACAACAAACAAAGTTCATAAGAAACAAGTCAAAGGACAATATGACAAGTCTGTCAGACCTAGGGTGTTTCTTGAAGGAGACCTTGTTCTACTTTGGGATCAGGACAAGGAACCTTTAGGACCTGGCAAGTTCAAGTCCATGTGGCTCGGTCCTTACATAATTTCTAAGGTACTGAAGAAAGGTGCTTACGAGCTAACAAATTATGAAGGTAATAAGCTGCATGAGCCTAGAAATGGGCTCTACCTGAAGAAGTACTATGCTTAGGCATTTGTGCTTTTTCTTGTAACATAGATGTATATTTTGTAGAGCTAGTTTTTGATTGTGCTTGTTAGTTAACCTTATGTGTGTCTTCATTTCATGTATCAGATGTCGACTGAACATTTCTCAGGATTTGCTGATGGTGCTAGTCGCCACACCCGACAGTTGGCTTCAGCAGCCTGGGTCATTTACTCACCGGCTGGTCAACTGTTCTGTTCGGGGGGGGGTGGGGGGGGGGGTTGTTTGGGTCCCACTACGAACAATGTAGTTGAATACAGTGCGGTTATAGAACTTCTCCGAGATGCTCTTATTCATGGCATTTCACATTTGGAGGTAAGACTTGATTTGCGACTAGTTGTATTTCAGTTAACGGGTGTTTACAAGATTAGAGATCCTGTTTTGCTACGACAGTTTTTGCGAGTTAGATTATTGGAAAGATAGTTTGATTCCATTATATATCAACACATTCCAAGAAATTTAAATGCATTAGCTGATTCATTTGCAAATTATGTTTTAGATTAGCATTTGTATCATACATTTCCATAAATAACATTTCACACATAAAGTTAAACACACACACATGTAAATAACCGATACTGTATATATATCCGATACTGTATCAAAAAATATAATATGAGTTTTGGATCATAAGTCTATCACAAGTCATGTCATAAGGTACAAAACTGGGCTCGGTGGCCTAAAAAATATACATAAAATATCCATCTCCTATGGAGAAGGAGGGGCCTCATCGGCATCTACTGCCTCCCGATAACATATGACCACCCTAGCTATCTTCCGCAGCACCCTAAGCCATGCTGGGGGCACACCAACTACATCTTCCTGCATATCAATAGGTATTTGCTCCATGTGGCATGCAGGAACATCATGAGTCAACTGACTCACTTTCCTCTCTATGGTCCCTAACATAGAATTAGCTGCACCCACATCTACTAGCCTCACGAAGATAGTAGGATGTCCCTCAGGACGAACAGGTCCAATATCTGCATTTGACACTTGTTTAGTACTTCAAAACTCATCATAAAAATCATATACTTGAAAATTTGAAAAAATTAAATAATTCTCAAAACAAAAAACATACCAATATCTCCCCAGGAACCACCTAAAGGAAGTACCATCTCTGGATCATGGTGGAAGTCTAATCCAGCATACGGAAACTGCTCGAATGCCGGCACCTATCTCTCCCACCACCCCCAGAAATCATCAGTATGATAGCAAAAGTGACTTTCACCACCACCCTGGCAGAGAAAAATGTCACCCCAATGGCCCAATATCGGCTCACGAGGATTGTATGGAGGTAAAGGCATGCCCAAGCTAAGAGAAGGTACCCTCTCAAAGAAGAAGGTACATAAAATGTTGCTGTATCCAAAGTTATTCATACTCCCGGACTTACAACCCGTGAGTTGAAGCTTCATATTTTCCAATAAACTAGTGCACCAATCGTACACTTGACCTTGCAAGCATCTGACATCGATATGCATGGAATGCCTCGAGGCTAAGTGTTGTGTGGCACTTCCCAACATTCGGTTTAACATACTCACAATAACCTTTAGAGGGAGGCTTTCAATGGTAAAAATTAGGATTTGACTTCGTGATTTCTCGGCTCCCGCTACATAGTATGCATTCAAATATTCTTGCACCGACATGGCACCCACATTGCGAGAAGATCCTTTCAAACTTACCGCATCTCCCCTCCTAGAGAGTCCGGTAATGAAGTATATGTCGTAGACAGTAAGGTCCAGGGTTTGTCCCCAGATATCAAATGCATTGGAATCTACATCCCAGTATTGAACGAGTCTTTGAAGCAATCGATTGAGTGCCCTCATGTTCACGGTTCAGTAAAAATTTAACAAACCACATCTTCGGAGTGCATGGAGAGTGGCCGGGTCTTGCATTGCCACCCTATCCATCTCCTCATGTTCTCTCTCCCTCCAAACAAGTACCATCCTGTCACAAAAAGTTCAATATTTAGAGTCTCGACACTTTTTTCTTCATCTTCAGGGGTGTGCGCTACTCTATTGCCAAACAGTCACGCATGGGCACTACTGTGTATAAGCAATAGTAGCGTATACCTCCAGTATGCCCTACTTTGCCTATTGCAGAATAGCGCACACGCTTTGCACACTTTGAGCATGGCCTTAAAGTTGATTTTGATCTCAAAAATTGACAAATAAACTATGGAAATGCAAGTTAAGATGAAATTAACTTGGTGGAGGAAAAATGTCGATTGGTTGCTTGAGTTGATCGCCACGAAGGATTGAAATCCAAGGGTTTGCTCCCAATTTTTTCCCTACAATGCCAAAATGAAATTTTAGTTTTTTTAATTTGAAATTACATATATGAGTTTGATTTTAAATTTTTACCCACTTTGGTAAAGTCTCTATAGTTTCAAATTCTACCAAATTGTGCTATTTAATCAATGAATAGCTACATATGGTACTAAGGTAATTTTCAACCAATGGTTCTCAAATTTTCACTAAAATTTTGTAGTATCAATCCTTTAAGACTAAATTTCTTGATGATAGACCTTTTCAACTAGCTCATGGTTAAATTACATATCATTTAATATTTTTTGTGACGATTACTAACATGTTTGTTGAAGTCCTAGTTTTGGCAGATCATGAGTCATGATCCTAGAAGCTGTCATTTAAGTCATTTTAAGCTCTTGTTTGGACTATTGAAACCTAAACAAGATTGCCAAGCAAACTTGTCCTATTCAAGCTCGTTAAAGGAACTGAAGGCTCATCCAATTAGGTATAGAATTACCCCTTTTCCGGGCCTTGGTGGATCATTTACGGAAAATGTATACTCTAGGTATACTCTTGTATATGCTAGAAGAGTTCTTCTTCCATTGTCTTACACTTTTTTCGGGGAGGGGACTAACTTTACGAAAAAGGACCTTTTGGAGCCTTCTTTAGGGTTTTCAGGTTCTCTAAACATGAAAACACCAAGCAAGCATTCACCTACTCGGGATCGATGTGAAATCCACGAGAGGGTAAAAAGAGGATTGTTTAAGTTTTTCAGACTCTATAAACAGGAAAACACTGGTGAGCATTAACCTACTTGGGCTCAATATTAAAATCCATGAGTAGGTGTATAGAGGATTGTTTAAGTTTTTCAGACTCTATAAACAGGAAAACACCGGCGAGCATTAACCTACTCGGGCTCAATATTAAAATCCACGAGTAGGTGTATGGAGTTATTGTTTAAGTTTTTCAGACTCCTTAAAATTGAAAACACTGGCAAACAAGAACAGATCTCGGCTCGATACTAAAATAGAGAGATCAGTAAAATAGAGTAATCTTCTATTTCTTCTTTGAACTTTGTAAACAATGAAGAAGGTCCCGAGTCTTCCTCCCATGGGCTCGTTAAAATTTTCACATGGTTGGACTTATTGAGTTTTCATTCTTTCCTGGACTCATTAAAACAACAAGAAAGGTATTCTTTTATCTAAAAAGAATAAGGGATAAGAAGGATGTATCATATCTTCAGTTTCAAAGGCAGTTCAGTCAATCCTATCCTTGAACACAGCACCTACTTGAGTCTATCATGTCAGTTGGGTTTAGTTTTTGACCTTAGGGTGAACCTGATCTCCGAGTTGTTGTTTACTCCCCCGGTTGGTTATTCTTCCAACCATATGGAGGGCCTGCTAATGTCTCCTACGTTACAGGTTTATATCATTTCCCCATTATGTTGAAAACTACTTAAGTCACTTTGTGTTGTGCTTACTGTTCAAGGATATAGCCCGCGTTGGCCATTCTGCAGTTTACCTTGACCTCATGTGTCGGACATCCTAGTGTCAGTCTTGTTACATATGTTACTCCATATCAGTTCATACCAGTTGAGTGTCCCTCGTGTTGGATGATGGAGGATGCCTCAAGGCCTCCCTTCCAACGGACTTCTTCCCATCGACATAAACTCATTTTTCTCTGGGATTGAAGTTTAGAGTTTCAGTTAGTACCTTGGATATTGCAGTCACCAGTGGAAATTTTCTTCACTGTTGAATGATGAGAATATATCAATGTCTCTTATTTGACAGGATCCTCAAGTGTTCGACTCCAAGTCCACTTATTCACACTTGTTGGATCGTACTAGGTACCTTGGGCCCCATCATCATTATCGGTGGAAGCCCTCGCATTTGTTAATGGTATAAGGACCGATAATCAAACGACACCCCCCATGTTCGACTATCAGCTCATCTATTCATATGGTTAGGGTTTGTACCTTGGGTTGTTTTGGATGAAGACTTTTGGATGTTGATGACATCAACTCACTATGATATCTCCCAAGTTGTGCAAGACTAAGCCTCACTTATATTCGGCTCTCCATGAGACATAGATCCAGTTTGTTGTTATGGCTATGATCTCTCAATTTGACATGGATCCACGCTTGTATTTCAAGTGGCCATGATTTATATACATCTCCTCGTTATGTATTGAAGATCATGTTGTATCACACTATACATCTATATGATGTCAAGATTGTAATTGATTGCTGACCTTGGTTTGTGTTTCAGGTGTTTCTGTGACTTGGTTCTGCGGTTTCTTACTCTTCCTCTGACTTGGAATTACAATGTATTTCAGCCATCGTTTCCCTCTGACCTCACACATTATGGGGAATCTGTTATAGTTCAAATATGCAATTCTCCGTCCATGATCACCTTGAGTTGTCGATCACACAAAATGACAACTTGGATTGAAGAGCATGATGACCTTGGATGATACCTTGACCTGACTTACCCTTCTGTAAGCTAGAAAAACCCTGAAAAATCTCATGTTTTGAGCTATGCTCTACTCTACTTCAGCATACTAGTGCTCATGCCCTACTCCACAGGCTCAATAGTAGCACACATCTCCTGCTGTGAGCTACTCCACTTCAGTAAACTAGCGCACGCCCTCAAAAAAGTTGCAAATGCTAGTTGTTAAACACTGAAGTTGCATACTGTGCACTACTCCACTTTGAAAAACTCGCACACACCTTAAAATATGATAAAAAATATATTAATTTGACAAATTGGGATTAGTTGCAGTTGGTTCTGCAACTTCCCCAATTTCCATTACAACCACCTCTCGATCTAAACTACCTTCCTTTTCCTATAAATACAAGGAGGATTGAGGAGAGGGGTTAGACATTGTTGTGACTCTCATTCACAAAAAGATAAATTTGTATGAAGGGTTGTTATGCTGGAATATTTCAAGTCAGAGAAGAGTAGGAGCCCAGAATTCGGTTGCATAAGCATGATGTATTGATTAGGTATAACTTGTAATCATTATATGCTTTTGACAATAAAGGTTGAAACATTCCTTCTTGTCCCAAATATAATGCCTAATGGATTGTGTATTTATTTGGTTAAATGCTTGATTGTTCTTCATGTTTGAATTGCATTTCACTTTTATCATCTTTATATCAGTCAAGATATGCTGAGGAAGGTATCTTTATATTGCATATCTATTGAAGTGGAAGATCAAGTTGAAGATTGAGAGCGAGATCGAGTAAAGCTAGGATCAAATGTCAGTAATAAGGTACATATTCAAGATCTTTGATCTATTTCCATTTGTAGATGTTTCTGTAGCGTAATCATTGTGTTTACCTGTCTCCCCCTAAGTTGATATTGTCCCTTTCCTCACTATAGGGTGAATTTCCCGAACAACACCTACCGCCACTTCGCAATTTCAAAAATTTCATTTCTCCGTGCATGTCAAATCAACGAAGTACTTGACGACCGTAGATTCCCATCCGTTGATCCGACCTTCGACTTTCCTGTGGGCTAGCAATAATCCTCCCACACTTAAACCACCCCATCTTAATCCTGCGAAGTCTCCTTTTAGCCATCGATCTCCATTGTTGTATATCTTCCCCATTCATTAGTGCCCTCGTATAACTTTGAGCGGATTTTTACATTTTTCCCTCATTTGCAAATTTAAAACTCAAGGATTTAAATCCTTTCCATCCCAACCCAAAACATAAACATGTGTGGGTCTCACTTAGTGCTCCTCTTGTTCATATGACTCAGAAACATAGGCTTACTCATCGTTTTCATGGGGCTGACCCCCTCCAACTACTTATCTCAAAAATAGTGCCAACAGTAGGGAGTTGAGTTCTCATGTCGAAATCCTAGTCCGGCGCTTAGTTCATCCACCATCTTGTTTTGAAAATGTGATCCATGATTGGTGATGATGGATTGAGGGACTCCGAATTGCACAATAATATGGTTAAACATAAAGAGTGTGGCAGTTTCACTGTCTTATTTGTATGTAGGCATAGCCTCAGCCCACTTGGTGAAGTAGTTGATTGTGAAAATAACATAACTATGCCCCGCAGCCTAGGTAGGATTACAATGCATGAAGTTGATGCCCCATTTGGAAAAGGGGCTAACGACAATAACTAGATGTATTGGGGCAGGATGTGAGTGCTTTTTATAATGAAAAAGATGGAAAGGAGGACACTTCTTGATGGCTTCAGTACAATCTTTAAAGATGGAAGGCCAATAATATCCAACGCGTAATATTTTCTAGGTTATAGCCATCCCATAAAGATGACCGCCACATGCCCCCGAGTGACAATCATTCAGAACATGCTCGGCCTCCTCATGAGTTAAGCAACGTCGGAGAATGGAATCGACACCACGACGATATAATGTATCACCTATGATGAGGTAATATTTTGCGTGGTGACGGAGATGACGACGTTCATCATGAGATAATTGAGGAGTGAAGATTGGGTTTGGAGATACAATGTGATGTCTCCATAACACGGGTCAGAAGTACTGATGAGAAACAAGGATTCGTCAGGAAGGGAGTCCATGGGCTCAGTTTCCTGATCAGTACGAGGAAGATCGCAAATGAGTTCCGCAAAAACCAAAGAATTATTTGATTTTTCATTCTCAAACTGGAGGTTGAATTCGTGGAGAATCACAATCCAACGTGAATATTTACCCCCTAGTATCTAGCGCGTGAGAATGTGGTACATGGGGTTAGAGTCGGCGATGATGGTGGTAGTGTGGAGGTGGATGTAATGGAAGAACTTTTGAACAACAATGAATGTTGCAAGAGATAACTTCTCTAGATGCGAATTCTAGGTTTCAGAGTCAATGAGAACCTTACTAAGGTAGTATATCACATGCTCCTGGGCGTGACTATATTCTTGTACCAAAACCATAGCAATAGTGGAAGTGGAAGCAACAAGATAAAGGATATAATCCTTGGTGTAATTTGGCAGTTGTAACACAGGTGCATGAGTGATGGCATGTTTAAGGCTGTTGAAGTATTGTTGATCATAGTCATGCCAAATGAATGGGATGTCCTTCTTTAATAACTGCATGTATCCCCGTGTTTTCTCTATGAAATTTCACACGAAACGCCTAAGGTAGTTTTCCTTCCACCTTGAGGGGATCGATGCGGATCCCATCCTTTGAAATGATGAAGCCTAAAAGGTGTCCAGACCCGACACAAAAAATGCACTTATGAGGATTTAAACGGATATTATACCGTCGACACCTGAGGAATACAATTATCAGATGATCGATGTGGAAGTCACGACAATTCGAATGAGCAGGGAGATCATCTAAGTAAGGTTCTATTGGTCATAAATAACCTTCTGGAGGTTTTCAATCATAGACCCAAGTACTTCGCGGTTCAAGCAACCAACAAAACCCCTATTCACTGGCCCTTTCAGCAACAGACTACGCGTAGCTTGAGGTCTCACCCGAGGTGAAGCTGAGGGGGTGGTTGCAGAATCAAGTTTCCACAACCGGGTGATGCAATGGTGGAAAAGCTGATAAGAAGTGCAACACCTGCAGGTTGCGCAGAAAAATTACTATGCAAACCTTCTGTTTTGCATTGGGTACTTCGCCGCGCAATTGCGCTTGCGCACTTGTGCCTCTAATGATGGTGCGATACATGCTATCTTTGCACTATGACAGTGAGCTATCAATAGCTTACTGCGCAGCAAGTCTCAATGACTTGGCGCATCAACTAGACTGCGCGTCCTTGCCAGGATATTCTAACCAATCCTACTTAGCATTCTTTATCCCTTCATCCTGTTCAAGTTCTTATCATTAAGTTGCAGATGATTGAATTAACATATAATTACTGCGCGCTCCAACGCTGCGCTAGAATTCAATGTTCAACGATGTGACTAATTGGATGATTCATACATTCCTGGATTCATAAGTGTTGAATACTTAACATTCCTCCATGCATATATTACTTAACATATTATTCCCATTCTCTGCGGCGAATACATATAAAAGCAATCACATAACAGAAGACTTTAGCATTAAACATTCATACCAAGTAAATGAACAATAATAAACACACAATAGTCACATAACACAGGATTTAACATGGTTCACCCCCTGGATGGACGCTACGGCCACAAGAACGGTTGTTAATATTGCTCAATATGGGAAGGGTACAATCATTCTTAGTCTATGCACTCAGCTGTAGACTCTCTTCTCTCTCAGATAGGTCTCTACGCACTTAGCTGCAGAGCCTTTACAATGGATTTCTAAGCTTAAGAATCTACAATACCCAAACACTTAACCAAATTGAAGAGTAACCCTTCCCTTAAAAAATGTGCCTTATTTATATATCATGCTCGTAGGTCATGTCTTTACAATCATTAGGATGAAACCCTAAGGTTTCCAAAATTGGTGTGGCTAAATGCCACCCTAGCTGTTGTCGTCAATAGCCTGCTCCGCCTACTCCAGCTGGGCGACTCGTGGCTCACACACTCTTCTGACAGCCATAGTCCTCAAAATGGTTACAACTGCATAATGGCCTGTCCCTTTTCACTCCTTCACTTGCTTGTCGCCACCGGCATCGTGGCCTAGCTTTTCAACTGCTTGCCGCCACACGTTCGAACAGGTTGCTTTCATTTTCCATCCACATGTTCCTTACCCAAAATAGGTCATGTCCTTGTCTGACCTTTACCCATGTTCTGAACCAAAAATAGCTCATGTGCTACTATGCACATTGTCCTCCTGCGCACCCGTGCTATAGCCATTTCCGTCGCGTGACACGCGCAATTCCTCAAAATTGTTTGTCGCCTGTCGCCGCGCGCAATGCAAACTTAACAAAATTGCTTCCTTTTCCAGCTGCAGTGCGCAATGCGCAATTTTTCATACTTGTATATTTTTTCAACCCATTTGGGCCCCGCCCAACAGGCCCCTAACACTCACCTGTGGCTCGCCCCGAGCCACTTTCACTTGTGGACACTGGTGCCGCATCTGCCATCGTACCAAGCTTTAATGTAAAGCTTTGTAGAGTTCCTACTAACTCTGCAACTATTTCCTTGGCTTTTCATTCGAACCCTTGCATCATCTCCAGAGTTGCCCGCGAGACCTTCTCCCAAGACATTTGTTCCTGCATGGTTCCTTCTGCCGCCTGAAGTTCTATGAACTTTGCGTCAAATTGGTGCATTAGTTTGAGGCCTTCTTGCTCAATAGGCTGCATCCTGACTGATGTAGTAGCCTCTTTCTCTCTTAATGTTGCCAATTCTTTCTGTAGGTCCTTCACCTCATTAAATTTCTGCACTTTCTCTCTTGCCGGTGCATTCCTCAGCTGCACACTTGCAGCATCTACTTGTTGCTACTTATGTTCTGCTTCTGCCCTTACCTGCTGGAGCGTAGGATCCTCACTCAATCCGGTGACTGCTGTAGTTATCCGTTCAAGTAAATCTTGGCATTTCGTCACTTCCTTCGAAATGCCATCCATGGTTTCCTTGATGTCCTCAGCTGTAGCTGGGCACTGATCTGGTGGAATGACAGGGTGCCTAGCCTCCAACTCTGTGATTTTTCCTTTATAAGAGGCTTCCATTTCTATTTTCTCAGAGGTAAGGGACTCTACCTTGGCCCCAATTTTCTTTATTGTGTCCTCCATATCATCTTCTTCTTCGCATTCTTCTATGTTTGCGCACACAGTTGAAATGGTTTCCTTCAGCTTTTGGCCCTTTTCCTTGGTTGCGCTCAATTCTTGCTTGTTGTTATCTGATTCTTGCCTAAACTGATTGATGTCTTCAGTTAACTGTGCATACTTATCATATGAGGCGAGGCCTCTCTCATGATTTTCCTTCGCAACTCTGATGTGCAACTCATTGAGGTCCTCTAGGGGCAGGGCCCCAATGTTCAGGTCGAGGCACCTAGTCTTTACTGCCTCCTTAACCGTTTCATTTGGATAAATAAGGTATCCCGGTTCAAGGTTCAGGATGCGCGGATACTTGGTTTCAGCAACAGGTGGTCTTCTTTGCACACTCGGCTCTCCAATGTCTACCTAACTGCCCAGTCCCATATGGGCTACCAATGTCTTGACCTCTTCCATAGCTTGGATTATGGTCAGCTGCAGTTGTTCTTGCTTGGCTTCTTTCTTAGTGCGAGTCTCTTCCCATGCTTCCTGCACTTTTGTTGTGATGGTCTCACAATCATCTGGATGTAGTTGTGGCCCGAACTCAGGTTTTTTAGCCTTCCTCTTTGTGCGTCGGCTTTGTGAATTCGAGGGGCCTTCATTGGCCTTTCTCTTTCCTGCTGATGTGGCTGTATTTTGACTTTGCACGTCATCCTTTTCTTCCTCAATGGGCGTTCTAGTTGGTAGTCCACCCTTCTTTCCCTTCTTTGCTGGTGTTTCTCCCTTGCCTTCTTGATCTATTTCGGTATCTTCTTCATCGGTGTCTTTTACATCGATCTTCTTGTGAAGAGGTTCTACTTTGTGCTCGTAGTCGGATGCATCATTGCGTGAAGCGGGAACTTTCCATTCTAGCTCCCATCACTCCATCATTCCCTCGATCGCCTACTCTTCTAGTTGGTAAAATCCTGGATAACATAAATCATGCTCTGTTATGTCACCTCTTGGCTGAATGAATGATTGGTGTCTTTTCATGCGAAACCTCATAATACAGGTGTATTCGTCAGTTAATGGTTTGGAAATGCGTGGTGTTTCCATAATTGCTTCATGCAACTAGTGATAATAAACATAAAAGACTTCAGTTGTTTGCCGCTACTTAGACACCTTTGGGCTCGCCCATAGATTGGAAAAGCGCATTCCTTGGCCTTGTCCGGCTAAAGTGGAAGCTCCCTGATATCCCTCTGGCTCCTTCCAGCCTACAAGGTCTATCAACACTAGGATCCAACTAAAATGGAATGGTGTTCCATCATCTTGGGTATCTTGAACATCAGCCAGAAACTCGTTCAATAAGAATTGGCACCAATTGTAAGCTTTTTCGTGCAACACATTAGCAGCTGCCCTGATTGCGACCGCAGGTACTTCAGGTGGTCTACACTTGCGCAACAGATTTCCTGCAAGCAACTAGGTTGTAAACTTTGTTGCGCGGTCATTGATGTCGACCATTGGGAACCCTCGTCCCTTGCACACTACGCCGAACTCTTTTGCTATTTCGGTGCTAAGGGCTTTATCGTGCACCTTCTTTATGATGAGGTTAGTAGGGTCCTCTCCTCGCTTGTTTAGTCCAGTGATCTGATGGATCATGTCGATGCTGATGCCAATGCGTGTGTCCAACCATAGGAATCCTTCATGCATGCAAGTGAGCAGTGTTCGCACTACGACGGAAAACTCAGCACTCTTAGTAAAGTGTGGCATTTGCAGTAAATTTAACAAGCCTGATGGCCCTTAGCCATTCTTGAACTTCCAACCTGCCAGTGCCGATCTATGCATCCTTGACCCAATTGATATAGGCATCCAGTCTAAATTGTGGGTAATTTTTCGGCGTTTCTAGTGTATTTTCCAGTAAGTCCTGGTCATCCAACTTGCAACCTGGTATGCCACCCATTAAATTCTCCTCAATCTTCACCTTGGTGGAAATGGTGGGTAGCGGGATTTTTTATTTGAAATTTTTTTCTATGTTGACTGGTGGGGCATCCAACTTCCTTGGAGGGATGTAGTCGGGAATAGGATAAAACGACAGGTTTTGAGTCGAGGCTATTCGCTGTAATGGCACTTCGGAGCCCTCCTGCTCTGAAGCTGTTTCTTTTCCCTTGCTGCTTCCTGCAGCCTGTCGTGCTGAACTTCTAGATGCACCTGCTTTCATTTCCGTCATTGCTGCTGGAATCCCTGCTTGCTCGAATAACCAGGAGATATCTTCCAACTCAACCTGTTCACTCATACGACGCTCTGATCGCTTGGCTCTTGACTAGTTCAAACACTTCGTAAAAATGGTTAAGTGGTCGAGCAGGGTCTATTTATAGCCACTGGTGGTTTGCTACGTGGCCTTTCGCAGTTTCCAAGGTCCTTAAAGCCATACTGATTTCCATTTCATGCGTATTATCTCGATCCTGTCAGCCGATCCTTCTCATGATGCGAATGATGTTTCCTTAAATTCCAAAAGGTTGCCTGGCAAGCTAGCTTGTCAACTCTGTTGAATCCACATTAATGGCTTAGCCTGCTAGCTAGATTTCAATATGAACTGGTCACTTCCGTCTTTAATAGGTTCCAAGATGTCACATCCTCCTTTAAATTGTAAAGTGCCCTAGTGCCGCCAATTTGGTTAACGACCCACTAACCGGCCGACAAATGTTACGGTAACAGTTTCCGTCATAATGTGCTAGCGGTCTAACATGATGTTTGCTATAGGATGCGCATTGGGTGTTATATTCTGCGTGACTATCGTTTTGTCTTTTCTGCACGATGAGTATCTGGGCGTGCTCTGCGTAGTTGCTCTTCTCTTCTCTTTTCTCTCTCTCTTTTGTTTTTTTTTCGCGCGCAATTTCCGCAGTGTTGCGCGGTACACTTCCATGAATCATCTAGAATTCTGTGCAGCCAGACTATCGCAGTAAAGATTTAGTCTGCTGCCATTTATCAAACTTGGTAAGGTGTCTCTGGCCAATGTAGCTAACTAGACTGCGCCACCATTAGTAACATGCATTACAGTATATGGGCCAAGCCAATGCATCTTAAATTTTCCAGGAAATTTCATGAATTTGCTATCATACAGGAGGACTAGATCACCTACCTGAAAGCTCTTATTCTTGATGTGGCGATCATGCCATGATTTTTCGCGGTCTTTCTGTACTTGTTGGTGGAAGCCCGCGATGAAGCGATCTTCCTCTAGCCCAACCAAGTGTAGGAGCCTTTCTTCTAGTGCCGCGCAACCTGCCATGCCTGTAAACGCTGCTATTCTCAAGCTGGGAACAATGTACTCCATCGGCATTATTGCTTCTTGCCCATAGGCCAACCGAAAAGGTGTATGACCAGTCAGTTTCTTGCAGGTAGTCCTGTATGCCCATAGTACAGATGGGATGCGCATGTCCCAATTGTCCCGATTGACATTGCATATCTTGGTTAGCGCATTCTCCAACACTTTGTTAAATGCTTTAACGGTTCCATTCGCCTACGTATGATAAGGCGTGCTACGCTAATGATGAATGTGGAACTCTTCGGTCAAAGCCTCAATGGTCATATTCAGAAAATGAGTGCCTTGATCACTCATCAATATCTTTGGGCATCCAAACCTTGTAAGGATATTCTCATATATAAACTTCGCAGCTGTAGCTACGCTACAGTCTTTTATTGGCTTTGCTTCTGCCCATCTGGTGAGGTAATCGGTAGCAGTAATGATATACCTCACACCAGTTCTTTTTCTTGGTGGGTTAATAGGACCCACAAAAACAATAGCCCATTTTTCAAAGGCTTGCAATGTCAGCTCTGGATTTAATGGAATTTCATCTCTGCGTGATGGCTTCCCTGTTCGTTGACAATATCGCAATTCTGGCAATGTTCCTTCAAATATTTATGAATTGTAGGCCACCATAGCCCTACGCGCAATATATTCTGCGCGGTAGCTCTCCTTGCATAATGGCCTCTTCAGACTCCTGAGTGCACATTAGCTAGTATGAAAGGTTTCTCATGCTCGAGCACACACCTGCGCAGTACTTCATCTAGTCCCAGTTTGTATAGCTGACCTGCAATTATAGTGAAGTCTGCTGTGCGGACTACTAGCTGCTTCTTCTGCTGTATAGTGAACTCTGTGGGTGCGAACCCAATGGTCAAGAAATCAATGATGTCCTGATAATAATCGTCAGCAACCTGTATGGTGAACAATTACACATCAGGCAGATTGTCCTCTAGATTCGTAGGCTCTTCTCCTGACTCGATTCTTGATAGATGATTAGGTCCCAAATTCAATCTGCCTAGCTTAACAACAATCTCAAAGTCGTACTCCTAAAAGAGTAGTAACCATATGCATATGTGCCCCCCTAACACTGGCTTGTTGACCAGGTATTTCAAGGCAGAATGGTCAGTGAACATGGAGAAATGCACACCAAGCAAGTAATGTCTGAATTTCTGCAGCGCATAGACCATAGTGAGTCCTTCTCTTTAAGTAGTGGTATAGTTCTTCTGAGCAGATGATAACTTCCTACTGGAAAAGTAAATGGGATGATCAATACGTCCCTCTCTTGGTTGCGTAAGAATAATGCCCAATGCTATGCATGAGGCGTCCACATGGACGTGAAATGGCTTCTCCCAGTCTGGGAAGACTAGGATTGGCGTAGTGACCATTTTCTCTTTCAATGTGTCGAAGCCTTTCTCACAATCCACATTCCAAATGAATGGTACGTCTTTCTTCAGTAGCTTTTCCATAGCTGTGGTTATCTACGCATACCCTTTTATGAACTTCCTGTAATAACTGGTATGCCCCAGTATAGTGCGTAGCTGCTTAACTGAGTTGGGTGTAGGCAAGTTTACAATGACTGCGATCTTAGCAGGGTCTACCATCAAGCCCTGTGTTAGCTCTCCAAGAAACTACTTAGTGGTTATGGCTAAGTATGCTTGGTAACTTAAGAATTCAATACCCTTTTCAGTAAACGGATCGATGGGATGCCACAATAGCTCAATGGAAAAGTTGCTTATCAAATAGTTAAATGAACCAGTGCTCTTAGAAACTGTAAATCAGATGATAAATAACAGAAATGAAATGTAGAATATTGCTGAGACAACCAAGTATATTAACATGCAGGGTTTATGCAACCAAATACATGCATAACATCGGGTCACACACAGCAGTAGGAAGTTCCTCAATCCAAATTATGAGCACAGGCTAAGCTAATTTGAATTAGAGTGCAGAACAATGGTGGATGAAAATATCTGATAACAACAACAAGAGAAAACTGTGATTTTTTATTATAACAAGCAACCAAAACATATGGCAAAGTCTCTCCAAGCTCGAACCCTTTGTTCTCCAAATGACTTTGGCTTTATAGCCTTACAAGATCAAATCTAGATCCATGAAAAATGGATCAGATTTGCCCAAAAATAGTCAAACCAACAAGTGTAGGATGAGATCCTATAAAAATGGATCTGGAATGCTAATAATGGAAAATCAAATCAAAATAGGAAAAGATCATATCCAATGAGTCAAACTCTATCTTGAAAGCCCTGATATCCTCCAATCTCTTTGACAGGTGTAGAAAGCCTTCCAAGGCTGATGAATCATCATGAGAAATTCGAATTTGCCTCCTTTGGCAAAAATACAATATTTCTGCTCATTAACTAGTTCAACATTTTCACTTTTCAACCTTCTTAACCATCAAATACATCAAGATAAACTCTTAAACCTGATGTATTTAATTATTATACATCATTAGAAACCAACTTCGAGAGATTTGGTTGAGAAAAAGTCAAATCTGGGCAAAAATAGAAAAAACTGCCAAAAACAGGCTTTCGGCAGCTAACAATTCTGCTGATTTCGTGCCTTAGCCGCCGGAAGTCAGACCTTTCGGCAGCTAATGAGCTCTGTGGGGCTCGCCTAAGCTGCCGAAAGCTGTAACTGTTTCAAAAATTAAAACCCAAAACGCTGCTTTCTGCTGATTTCGTGCCTTAGCCGCCGGAAGTCAGACCTTTCGGCAGCTAATGAGCTCTGTCGGGCTCGCCTAAGCTGCCGAAACCTGTAGGATTCCTGAAAAAACTGCCTTTGGAAAAAATCGATTTTCTCAACCGTCCGATGTCCGTTTTGCATGTTCGAATAGTCGATTTTGATCTACAGATCATAAGCTATCCATTGGTGCTTCCAGATCTGAATTTGGAGTTCGGGAAGGCTGTCTAAATGGCCCCGCAAGATCACATGATTTCAGCAGAAAATTCCTCCGAATTATCACTTGACTTGTCTTTATTAATGGTTCAATCTGTGAACGAACATGCAAAACAGAGAATTGACAACTGCTGAGCAAATCATAAACTCGAGACTCATGATAGGATTCATAAGTATGAGTTGCTTTGAGTTGGACTGAGATTCTGGCTGAAATTCAGGAATAGACTTGACATTGAAGATGTGGCACTCGATCCTAAAACTGCTGCTCTTCAATCTCCATTGTATTTACATCTGAAGTTTTATCTCACACTGGCCATTTAATCTATACAAATGTGTAGATCTGCAGAGCTTCCAGATCTTCCTTCATGCACCCCATTAATATCAAATTTTGAAACCCAAGACTCACAGAAGTAAATTTTTTACCTATTCTATCACCCAAAAAGACGGTGGTCAATTTGGGAGATAACACCCTGTTTGCACACAATGTGTCCCAACAAGACTCCATAGGGAACATAGAAAATACACTTCTTCAAGTTTAATGAAATTTGATGCTGTCTGCACTTTTCCAGCATCATCCTGAGCTTCGCGACATGGTTCTTCAATAAACTAAAAATGGTCCAATCATCAAAGTAAACCTCTAACAACTTATGTATAAAATCTTTAAATGCTGCGACGACCACTCTAGAGAATATTGCGGGTGCATTATTCAGACCAAAGGGCATCATTGTGTATTGGAATGACCCCCATTATGTAGCAAAAGTCGTCTTGTGCCTATCTGCGCAATCAATACTAATATGATGGTAACCAGAGAATCCATCAGTAAAAGAATAGGCCTCATTCCCTCCAACATTATCTATCACTTCATCTCTAAAAGGTGTAGGAAATGGGTTATGCATTGAAGCATCGTTCAATTTTCTAAGATCCACACAAATTCTGATCTCGCCCTTTGTTTTCTTGTCCTGGATAACCATCAGGCTTATCCATTCAGATTCTTCAACTAGCTCAATGATCCCTGCATCGGGCATCTTATCGATTTCTGCCTTAACTCATTCTTTGTAGCGCAGATTCAGTTTGTATGGTCTTTGTTTCACAGGCTTTGCACCAGGCTTAAGAGGAATTTTCATCACTCCTAAGTCTCCGAGTATACCTTTCATCTCTGTGAATTTAGTCAGGAACAGTTCGCGATACTCCTGTAGTATACCCGCGACTTCCTTGACTGTGTCTTCGTCCCAATAATCTTCGATTGCTGTGAACTTTGGCTCTTCAATGGTACCAATGTTTACTTTCCTTGTTTTGACGGGTCCACTCATATCTGGAATTTCCAGTGGAGGTCCTTCTATCTCGCGCGATCCCTCTGACTCAGGTATCCATATATTGCGCGGTTCCTCCTCATCACTATTTGCTTTTTCCTTGGTTTCTCCATCGATGTGATAGCAATCAAAAGCTTTCTCTAGCTATTCCTTCCATTCAGGTTGTAGGCGCACAGGTATGCTTTCTGCGCCAAAGAATTCTTCTAGTGTCAAGTTGGCTTGTGTATAGTCTGGAGTGAATATTTTTTTTTAATAGCCTACAGCGTGTCAATTATACTTGGATGCTCATCTTCGAAACTGAAATCCTGCTGGAAATTCGCAGTCATGCCCGACTAGTCCACTGTGCCACTGCGCAATTCCAGGTCTAGGTACCACTTCTTCAGAATCGGTTCTTCTGACGTGTGCACAAACAGATGCACCCATTATGTCCGTGGCCTCTCCTTCCATGCTTCAGAACATACTCAAATATGCTCTCGTGGATATGTCTGTCCATTATATTTCTCAAAGGATAGGGTAACCTTATCAGCAAACCTAATTTGCATCTTAATTCTACACTGATCCCATGTTGTCAATGTCTGCTTATGCGCGGCCCACCATCTGGTAGGTGTATTGCGCAACGCCACATCTAATGCTTGTAATTGATGTTTGTCTGCAATTATTGTAGTATATTCATTGATAAAAGAATAAACATTAGAGAAACCATTGTAGCCAGGGATTGGGATTACCTCCTTTCCGATCCAACGCAATGACTTCGTGATCTGTGCGCATTTCCTGGCAGTTACTTCATGTAATCTGCTTTTCCAGTTTTCCAATCCGGCATCAGAATCTGAAACGCAAGAGCTGTCACAGTGCCAACTGAGTGTGCCATCCGTAGTTGGATTAATATAGTCAGCAGTATTGGTTGTCATCGTGTAGAGACAGTCCAACTCTTGAGCTCTGGATTCCTCTTGAATCGGTTCAACATATTGCTCGCCTTGCGAAGGGTCCAATGGCGCGATGACCCTGATATCATTTCCTTCAAATATCATTTTCATGGTCTTTAAATCAATAATGGTAGAGTTAGTCATTTCCCAATCGATACCCAACAGTGCTGGATAAGGATGGCTATTATCCACTATTTCAATTACTTCAAAATCGGCATAGCTGCGCACTCCATCAATGTCAACAATGGTGTTGGGTAATCTCCCCAAAGGTATAACTATCCCTTGATTAGCCATTCTCAACTGTAGAGGTGACCATTGTAACTTGGGTTTACCCATCTGATGCCATGTCTGCTTGGTCAAGACATTTACTTCAGATCCAAGATCAAGGATGATCTCATCCATCTCATAGTCCCCAATCTGTGCAGTGAGTCTCATTTCCCTTCCTGTTCTTTTAGGACTCCTAATATTGTGGACTGCGCCATTGGCAGCGCCCTTCTCACTGCTTGGTTCGTAATGCCTCACTAGCTT
Source organism: Larix kaempferi (assembly GCA_027924585.1). Classification (NCBI taxonomy): domain Eukaryota; kingdom Viridiplantae; phylum Streptophyta; class Pinopsida; order Pinales; family Pinaceae; genus Larix; species Larix kaempferi. Next base: position 711,301 of record BSBM01000767.1, on the reverse strand, counting down.
TTCAAATTCCGTGTAAGCATCTGTTCTCTTTAGTAATTTCATGCAGCTGCGTAAGAACTACGCAACAGAGGTCCCTGTATTTGTTGTGGCGTTTGTCTGATCGTGTGCCGATATCATCTTCTCTCTTTGTGGTACTTCACTGTGCAACTGTGTTCTCAGGGATCCAGGTGGCGCTTCTCTGAACATCTCCCGCGCTTCCTCAACTGCTCCCTTATTTTTCTGTAAATCCAGACCCGACGCTTCCCAGGAGCTTTCCTAATCCATACCATCTCTCTCGGATTCTACCTAGGGTCGTTTGTTCCAGAGGTCTAAGCTTCTGTGCCTCCATCCCTTCCTGTATCAGCGCCACTGCACGTTACCATGTTTACTCTTGGATCCGCAGTTCTTCTCTCTGTTGCGATTAGCTGAATATTGGGATTCGGTGGTTCTGTCCTTCTTCTTTTCTGCATTTCTACCTCAAGCATAGGGCAGTCTTCAATAACGTTCTCGAATGATTTACAGTAATTGCACGTAGTGCATGGGTTGGTACAATCCCTAGAAATGTGACCTGGCTGGCCACAGTTATAATAGATTACCTAGCCGTGGCCTCTTCCTTGCGCTGGGTCGGCATTTCTTCCTCTCCCGTGGTATCCACCACCACAGCCTCTATATCCACCTTGATCATAGTGGGTGTTTTCTTGCTTTGGATTATTTTTCTCTTGGACACGATACATCCTAGCACCTCGCATTGCTTCCATATTGCGCTTCCTTTCATTCATGAGCTCATATCTGTGACAGTTGATTTCGTCATGTCCAACTGATTTACAGAAATTACAATACAAGCTCTTAGGTGTTCTTACATATTTCTGTATTAGGTAACAGTCTTCAGGCCTGTGTCCTCTAGTTCTGCAGATTTCACACCACGGTGCCTGATTGTGATTCATATTGATTGGATTTGGTGTGCCACTATCAAGATAATCTTGAAATAGAGGGAAATGTTCTCTGGTATGGCCTTCTCCTTTGCATCCGGTGCACCAAACTTCACGTCTATGTTCATATCTTTGTTCTTTTCCGTTCTTCATACCTTGTAATTTTAACGTCAGGGTAGTCAGCTGGTACTGAGTCTGTGACATCCTAGTACTACTCTCACCAATCGGTGAAGCCTCCAACTTCATTGCAATCTCTAGGGCCTCTGCCTGCGACACAACCTTCTGCTACATCAATGGTTTTTTGATGTGGGGCAACAACGCAGCGATGAACCATTCCTTTTGCTATTGCAGAGCTATCACAAAGCTCACTTGATCTAACAATGTTTTAAATTTTTGGTCAAATTCCCAGACCGATTAGGTAGGCTTCTACTTGATTTCCTTTAATTCTGTTATGCACTGCAATTCTAACTTTGGCTTCTTAAACTCTGCGATAAGTGCAGCCTGAATTTATGTTAGGATTCTAGGCCGTGCCTGAGAATATTTCATAAACCAATGCAACGTGTGGTCTCTGAAAGTAGTGATGAGCTGCGCTCTCTTCACAACATCATCCTGAATTTTCTTTAAGCTCCATAAGGCTTCACATAGAAACCAATGCTGATTAGAGTCTTCTAAACCCGTTCCTTTGAATATCGGCAGTTTTATATCATTATCTGTCATTCTCCTTCCTGGTCGTGCACCGCTCTGAGTAGTGTGGACTATCTGCGCGGTGAAAATAAAGGGAATATTCGGACTACTGGGATTCTACGGAATGGGATGCACGACACTCGCAGCAGGTGGGTTCTGATCTAAGGGTGGCGCGGTTTCTGCAACCGGCGGATTCTAAGGTGTAACAGGGTGGATAGTGGCTGATGGCGTCGCGGTATGATTGTTAAGGTCACATGGAATTTCGGTATTCACGTGGAGTCCAGGTCCTTCGGGATTCTTTTCTTTATTAAACTTATATCTCTTTCCACTTATTAGATTATGTGTCTCTTCATCAGAATCACTAAAAATGCTATTGACCATGACATATGTAAAAATATTACTGCATTCTTAAAACTCCTTTCTCAGCTAAAATCATTTTAATATATAGACTTAGATTGTTCAAGAACTTACCTCTGAATCCTTTGAAAAAGTATGCCTCATCTTGACTATAGGACTTCAGCGTGTCTACAACAAACTCCATTACAAATCCTTCCAGTATGCTATTGACCCAGAAGTCGACTGCTCGCGTTAGTGGGCTGTCTATTGCTTTGAGCTGAACTGTGAGCTCTGGAGTCCACTATATAGGTACTCCTCCTTGAAAACAGGTTTTCTTTGCTGCGAGTCGCGAGATCCACTCATGCAACTCGTTTCCAAATGAAGCCCATAAAATCTCATGAATTTCTCTCCACAAATATCTGTTCAACCACTCTACGTCAGATAGATGCGGGTATTTATTCTCTTTTCTTGCAAAATCTCTTTCAATCTTGTCTCACCAATCCCAGATCTCTTTCTTTTTGGGATGCCAATTGTCTGAACCCAATAGGAATTGGTATTCTTCTTCACACATTACTTTCCAACACTCTATCGCATCATTGGTCTTAGCCGAGCAATGGAACCATTTGTTGGTCGTAAATAACCTTCTAGATTTTTTCAATCATAGACCTAGGTACTTCGCGGTTCAAGGAACCAACAAAACCCCTATTCACCGACCCTTTCGGCAACAGACTACACGCAACTTGAGGTCTCACCCGAGGCAAAGCTGAGGGGGTGGTTGTGGAATCACGTTTCCACAACCGGGTGATGCGATGGGGGGAAAGCTGATAAGCAGCGCAACACCTGTGGTTTGCGTAGACAAATTACTACGCGAACCTTCTGTTCTGCGTTGGGTACTTCGGTACGCAATTGTGCTTGCGCACTTGCGCCTCTAATGATGGTGCGATATAGGATACCTTTACGCTACGACAGTGAGCTATCAACAACTTACTGCGCAGCAAGTCTCAATGACTCGATGCATCAACTAGACTGCGCGTCCTTGCCAGGATATTCTAACCAATCCTACTTAGCATTCTTTATCCCTTCATCCCATTCAAGTTCTTATCATTAAGTTGCAGATGATTGAATAAACATATAATTACTACGTGCTCCAATGCTGTGCTAGAATTTAATGTTCAACGATGTGACTAATTGGCCAATTCATACATTCCTGGATTCATAAGTGTTGAATACTTAACATTCCTCCATGCATATATTACTTAACATATTATTCCCATTCTCTATGGCGAATACATATAAAAGAAATCACATAACAGAAGACTTGAACATTAAACATTCATACTAAGTAAATGAACTATCATAAACACACAATAGTCACATAACACAGGATTTAACGTGGTTCACCCCTCGGATGGAGGCTACGTCCACAAGAACGGTTGTTAATATTGCTCAATATGGGAAGGGTACAATGGTTATTAGTCTGCGCACTCAGCTGCAGACACTCTTCTCTCTCAGATAGGTCTCTGTGCACTCAGCTGCAGAGCCTTTACAATGGCTTTCTAACTTAAGATTCTACAATACCCAAATATTTAACCAAATTGAAGAGTAACCCTTCCCTTACAAAATTGTGCCTTATTTATAGATCATGCCCATAGGTCATGTCTTTAAAATCATTAGGCCGAAACCCTAAGGTTTCCAAAACTGGTGTGGCTAATTTCCACCCTAGCTGCCGCTGTCAATAGCCTGCTCCGCCTTCTCTAGCTAGGCCACTCGTGGCTCACACGCTCTTCTGATAGCCGCAGTCCTCAAAATGGTTACAACTGCATCATGGCCTGTCCCTTTCCACTCCTTCACCTTCCTGTCACCACCGACGTCGTGGCCTAGCTTCTCAACTGCTTTCTGCCACATGTTCAAATGGGTCGCTTTCATCTGCCATCCACCTATTCCTTACCCAAAATAGGTCATGTCCTCGTCTGACCTTTACCCATGTTCTGAACCAAAAATATCTCATGCACTACTATGCGCATCGTCCTCCTGTGCGCCTGTGCCTTAGCCATTGCCGTGGCGCGACACACGCAATTCCTCAAAATTGTTTGTCTCCTGTCGCCGCGAGCAATGCGCACTTAACAAAATTGCTTCCTCTTCCCGCTGCAGCACGCAATGCGCAATTTTCCATACTTGTATATTTTTTCAACCCATTTGGGCCTATTTTTTCAACCCATTTGGGCCCTGCCCAACAGGTTCCAAAAAATCCTTCACATCGTGGAAAGCATACGACATAGCCCGCTGGAATGTAGCACTAGCATTTTTAAGGCCAAAAGGGAGTTTGCGATATGCGAATGTACCCCATGGGCAGATGAAAGCAGTCTTATGTTGGTCGGTAGGATGGATCTCAATCTGATTATAGCCAGAAAATCCATCCATGAATGAAAAGATGACGCTTCCGGCGCAATTGTCCATGATTTGGTCGATAAACGAGGTAGGGTAATTGTCCTTGGGACAAGCCTTATTCAAATCCCTGTAATCAACACAAGGCCTAATGCTTCCCTATTTTTTAGTAATGGGGATGACATTAGAGACCCAATCTATTAAGGGAACATGATAAATGAACCAACCTTCAATAGCTTTTCTATCTCTGCCTTAATAGCCGTAGTTTTCCTAGGGTGCACAAGGCAGAGTTTTTTCCGGACATGTTTTGCGTTGGGATATGTTTGAATCTTATGCATTAAAATAGCATGATCAATCTCGGGAATTTCTTCATATCTCCATGCAAAGACATCAAGAAATTGTTTAAATAAGGCCGTGAAAATGGTGACTATTTTTGGAGAACAAGTTTGGCCTAGGTGAATATGTTCCACGACTCCAAGTTTTACTGAGATGTTGATTGGAAAGGTAGGCATGATGTTTGCGAGGTTTCCCTTGGTTACCGTATCGTAAGTCAGAATAGGATATTGAGGGTAAGAAAAGGCATCCGGCGAAACGATTCTTTCAATGGCGTTATCTACCGAATCTAATGGTGGAAAGAAGGATGATATATGATGAAGGTCTTCCCATGGGGGTTCATCCACACACATAATATCCATGATTGACTTATCAAAATGAAAATTCTTGAGTAGACGATCAGGTAGGGATGAGGTCTGCTGTAATGGAAAAGAATTTGAGGTAGATGCCACGTAAGAGTGGACATCTAGTAGATCAAGTGCTGGTTGGATGGCCTCATAAGTAGATTCTGCAGGGCTGAGAGGCATCACATCTCCAATCGAATCCAAATGACCAGGATCGGGCACAATCCATTGGTCAGTCGAGTAATGAGAGGACGAAATCATGCTCATTGTGGCAACATGGAAAGGGGGATCTGTGTTGAAAAGAATCCCATGAGGGATGAATATTTAAGGAGTCCTACCCCCACACTCTCATATATATACGTAGAGTGTCCTAAAAGAGGGACATTGTCCGCAAGATGAGTAGTGGTGTCAGGTGTACAAAAATCTAATTGGTCGATAGTGACAATCTTCCCTTGGTGGGAAAATTGCACAATGCGGAATATGGATGATGCAACTGTGGCCATGGCATAGAACTAGTTTCGACCAAGTAATAGGTTATAATCCAATGGGGAAGCGACGAATTCCACATTAATGGAAACGGTCTTACCTCCCAACTCGACGAACAGGGATTGTAACAGCCTGTGGGGTTAAAAACCATGTCCATCAAAGGCTTTCAATGTGGTGGGGGAACGGTTCAACTCGGGAGAGCCAATGTCTCCCAAGCAGGATAACGACATAACCGAGGTAGAGGCTCCTTCATCTAAGACAGTACGATGGATTCTTTTCCTAGAAACATTAGTAACTATTTGAAACGCGAGTTGGTGGGAAAGCCTCGGCTTGAAATACTCTAGCTTGAACATGATGGTGTTGGAGGAATATAGATCTATAGCTCCGATCGAGGATAACAAGATCTTACTCTGATTGGGACAGTTTTGTAAGAATTCTAGTGTCGACATAGCACAAGGAGTTTGCACTAAATCCTCTACTATATTATAGTTTTGAGCAGCCCGAGCATTTGGATTGAAAATGGATTTTTGATTCATGCTCTTGGGTGGACACAATACTGAATCTGGTAAAGGTTTCGTTATGACAAGAGGACCTTGAGATGAAGGAATGCTAGATGTAGATGTAGGGGATTTTTCAGTATTACCTCCATTAGATTCCTTGTTATAAGTAGAGTCATATGTATGTGATCGAGTAGATAAGTTGACTTTTTCGCTCTGCATCATGAGAACATGAGCGGTTGTGGACGGTTCTCCGTGAGAAGGAGATGGTTGTTATGTGGGGAAGGGATCAGTTAAAAATGCGGGTGTGTGGGTTCCCTTAAGAAACTTTTGCACTTCCTCCCGATGTGGGCATTCTTTGGTGAAGTGATTGTCACCACACAGTAAACACGGATATTTAACCTTCCACTTTTGTTTGTTGTCTTCGGGATTGTTCTTTGGTTCCTACTGGTTAGAAGGTTTTTTATATTTTCCTTTGTTCTTCTTTTTTCCACTGTATTTTTGAGGTGAAGCAAATTAAATGAATTCACTTCTTTAGTGGAAGCGGGGCTGGGTGATGGTTTGGTGTTTTTTCCATCCTGTGGTGAGGGTGGATTTGAGCTATCATGGTAATTTGTGATCCACTGGATTGTGTAGCAGGATGGGTATGAACGAAACCAATAATTCCATCGCCATGAGATCCCGTAGGTGGTTTTGTTGGATCATATGTAGGGTGGAGGGCATCGGGAATGATATCGTATAAGGTTCCATATTGGGCATAGACAAGGTCTAAATACTGAGCACGAGATATAGCTTGTTCTTTCGTAACAACCCCACCCATAGCTACGTCTTTATCTATGACGGGTAGTAGTGACTTCGTGAACCAATCCACAAGTAGTTGGTTCAGAATAGGAGATTTAATGAGACATCTTCTTATCCTCCAATCATGAATATGATCGGAAATGTGAGTGGAAGTGGTTTGGCGGAGAGAAGTCAAAAGATTCATGTCGGTTTCGTAGCGGATCAGTAGCTGAAAGCGAGTAAAAAATGACATAGCTAAAGATCGAAAATCAACGAAAGAATGCGGTGGGAACTCAATGTACCACTTTGCGGTAGTACTAGTAAGGGTTCATTGGAATAACCTTAAATGGATGGAATCGTCCATTAAGGAATTGGATGAACACCACAAATGATAAGTCATTATGTTGTTCTTAGGGTCCTCACCGGGTTTGTCGTCAAACTTCATAATTTCTAATGGTAACTTCAGAGGAATCATTGGCCAGTTAAAACCATGTTCAATGGGATCATTAGTCAAATGCGACAAATCTGGTAGATCAAGTGTGCCCATAAATGGTAATTGTCAGTTCGGATGTGGATAATGGTAATACTGATAAGGAATATGTGTAACACTAGGACCATGGATTGATTGATCGTAAGGTCCTCCCATATGGGATTCGTCATATGGAGGTGGGCCTCCTGGGTTGGGAGGTGGAACTTAAGGGGGTCCTTCTCCATAATAAGGTGGTCCTCTTCCATAATGAGGGGGTCCTCCTCCTCTAAAATAAGGTGGTCCTACGCCAGAATGAGGGGGTCCTCCTCCTCCAGAATAAGGTGGTCCTCTTCCAGAATGTGGGGGTACTCCTCCTCCAGAATAAGGTGGTCCCCTGCTAGAATACGGGGGTCCTCCCCTAGGTGGAGGTGGTGGTGGTGGTGAACCAGATGGTGGGGGAGGAGGTGGGACAAGTGGTGTAGGTGGTGGGGGTGGTCCACCGGTTGGGGGTCCAAGTGGTGGAACATTATGGTGCCCCCATGGGGTGTTCATGTTTCTGGGATAAGGTAATATGGGAAAAAGGTTTCCCGGATAATTTTGTCCTATAGCAGCATTATGATTTCCCAGATGGATATAACCCCATGGGGGATGGGTCCAAGTAGATGGTCCCCCTGTTTGATGTGTCCACGTAGGTTTTCCCATGGTTGGGAGAGAACTTCCAACCATACTATAGTTCATATGTGAAAAATTTCCTCCACTCATGTTATGTTCCCTAATTGGGTGATACCCCCCAGTTAGATTAGCTCCACTAGCTAGGGGTTTCCCCCCTAGTTGAAAATTTTCCACTTATAGGAGTGTGCCCAGTAATCATATGTTGACCACTAATCGTAGGTTGACTCGCACTCAATTATTGACTACTAACTAGAGGATAAATTCTACTCAAATTTTGAGGTGGAGGTGGTAATGATACTCCAGTTATGAAGTGAATAGAAGTCGAAGGTTGCCCTCTGTTTGTTGGGGTCACATGAGGTGTTGAACCGGTTGCTTGAATCTGAAGTGTACTCATCGGGAATGATGGTTGACCTGGTTCATAAGTGGTCAAGTTAGGTGTAGATATCCATGGTGAAGAAAAAGATAAAGAATGTATGGGGGAATGTTGTTCAAAAGCTGGTACTTCCGGATTGGACCTAGGAAGGAAACTCTGGTGTCTAATTTGGTTACCGAATGGTTGTAAACATTCAATAGTGTTGTAAACAGGTGCGAGAAATACGTGATTGGGAATCCATGTAGGAATCCGGTGAAGTGGAGTTTCCACCGTCGGAAGTGAACCAAAATCAGAAATATGTTGTCCTAAAGAAGTGTCCCAAAACGATGCAGTTGGACCAAAATTTGTTGATATTGGGTCATCTGGGGGCCAACTGAAAATCCAGTGCGCAGCTCAGGGATTTCCTTCCATCAAATGATGGAAATATGTGTCGTGTGAAGAAGGTTGTTCCAAAATCAAAGGTCCCATAGGATCATTGATAAGTGGATTTGCGGGAGGTGAGTAGTTCATTCTCTGTTCTAAAGTAGAAGTGCCTTCTTCATGTGACACGGATGTGGTAGGTTGATCCATAGTTGTTCTCGAGTTATCCTCCTGATTAAGGGGATATTCAGGTGGCAAGTTTAAAATCCTGCGGGATCTTCTTAAAGGTTGATCAACCACGATTGGTTGAATCAAAACTTCTCCTAATAGTCTTCTAAAGAAAAGAAAAAATATACTCCAATACCTAATCAAGCTAAAGCCGCAAGCAAACTGTGTGATACATGGGATTCAGGAGGTCACGAACCCAATTTTTCAGAGTTAGTAAAATTGGTGAATTTTTAAATTTTTTTTCATAATGAACCCTTTAACAATAAGATATAAGATACTCTAGTATACTTTCAAATCTAATGTCGTTTAAATACCCAACAACAACATTGGACATGTATAATCATTTCTATCTATGCACCTTCTTTTGACACTTATAAGTAAAAGATACACTTCATACTATATAGAAAGTTTGCTTTAACAAACGCATGTCTATGTAATCCAACAATTCATTCAAATCATACAACGTTTTAGTTGTGGCATGTACGTATTTAAAGCACCAAATTCATTTCATGATCCACAAGAGAATTAACTTCAATCTACACCTTATCAATAATTTACTTTTATTTTAATGTAACTACATGCCATTACCATTTTTGGTTCAATTAAAACAAATAAGGACATATAAGAGAGGTACACAAGAAATATTTTTCAACACATACTATAGAATAAGGAAAAATTCATCATAGTTAAGAATAAATGCATGAGGTGTACATAAGAGGAACCATCTAGGATTCCAAACCTTTCTTACCCATTATAACATTTCTAGCCAATCATTAGATTTCTTCATGTTACTCTAATGGAAGCTTACTTGAATGTGTCAACCATAAATCCTCATCTAAATTGCCATGGACATTTAGCATTTAAAGAATTATATTAACTCACAATCTCAACTAGTACAAGATACATTAAGTATGCTCACAAAACATCGAGGAGAAAATGCACACATATAAGCCACATACAAAAGAAGACATTTTCACGTGGTTCACCCAATCTAGGGCTACGTCCACCAAGGGTTGTGTTGTATTAATAATTCAATGCAAGGGATTTACATTTCGCAACATAGTTGCTATCATTTCTTTTAGTTTTCTCAAAAACTTCTCTTTCTGAGAATATCTTTAAGGTATTTCCAAAACAATGTCAAATGAAACTGAGATCTATCTCAGTAAATGACCACCAAGGTTTTATCTAGTATTTCACAATTAAACAAGTTCCTTTGAAAGACATTTAACACTTTGACCGAAATCTTTAATAACTTAAAGGAGCTATAACACTATATGATCAAACAAGTAGTAACTATCGAAACTAAGGTTACACTCTTATTACCCTTTTGACATATAAAATATTACCAAATTTATATTTCTTATAAATCTAAACAAACACATGGGATCAATCCCCTTCTAGTCTCATTCCTAGGCTATTGCCTTTTAACTAACTAGATAATCCAATAATGAATATATATATATATATATAAAGCCATATATATAAAAACCACACACTAGCCTCAAAAGCTTTACCTTGTTACTAAAATGATAATCCAATAAATGAATACATATATATAAAGCCATATATATAAGAACCACACAATTCCCTCAAAGGTATTGTGTGTCGATATCCCACATCATTTTAAATGACTTTCCCTCTATTCTCTAACATTAATGACTTACGAGTTCAAACTAAGTCTTTGAGAAATCTCGGAATACAGCATAAATGTGACTAAAGAGTACAACTAAACTAAAAAATAAAACGTTTGTAATAGAGTCAACATGTAACAACTTTAAACCAAGTTAGAACAGCGCATTGATCTAGGGATCACGCTGGGCACTTACCATTTTTTATTTTATTTTAAAGATTCTAAACCAATTTTTTTTAGAATGTTTAAATAATCCAGGGTTCACGCTGGACATTGTTAACTATGAGTTGTAGATCTAAACTTGATCGAAAAGATAAAAGAATAATACCGATGTTTCTAGCTGGAATCAAGCCGGGTATCAACCATGTACTAATATAATCCTCAACGCTTTGGAGGCAGGCTGAAAATAACCGAGATTGCTCTACCCCCTTTTAACCTCTATCCTTGGTTGTATAACCCCTAACCATCCTCGAATTGGCCACCACTTGTCCACTGATTTGTGACAAATGTAAAAGGCCGGAAATGTGGCTCGTCATCGACTCGAGCCTTTTACTACCGTTGCAGCACCCCTCCAAAATTAAAGGCTTGACTCTCACAAGGCACGGTGGTGATAATGGCCACAAACTCCACCAAGGAAGAGAGAGGCTCCTTCTTCCACGTGGGAGTCCACTTAAAAGGTAACGCTCACTCCCACGATTAATAATAAAATTTGTCACGAAGTGTTACCTAAAATTGGGGAGAGCACCATCTCCATAAGGTGTTTTTAACAAAAACCCTCATAACCAAATAGGTGGTAGGACTAAACAACGAATACTTTCTTAAACTAAAGATTTATATCTATATTAGTCAAGGAAAATAAGCCACTCATCTCTTTGTCATTGTACACCTTTTCATACATATATATAAATATGAATATTTTTTTTGTATAGTATATATATGCAATTGTAGCATTTATTTCTTTATGTTTTATTTTTATCATTGTTTTATTTATTTTAAGGTACCCATTAATTATCACTATATAGCCTTTTAATTGTATGCTAAATAATATTTCCATAGGAAATATTGTTTCCTTAATTAAGAGCTTCATAATAAATTTGTTTTGTAAGATTCACCCAAGGATATTATATATTTATAAATATCTTAGTTTTCACTTAGGATCTCATAAACAAAAAAAATGGTTATTTTCACTCCATAAAATAATTCCTAGACTATACCTCAAAAATGTATTCCTTTGCATAGAAATACTTTCTTTACCCATTAAGAGTATGATTTATCCCTATATAAATAATTCACATCTTCTCAAAAATACATACCCATGTATTAATCAATATATCATATAAATATAACATCTAAATAATTTTCACAACTATTTATATAGGTATATAATATATATTAATAGTTTTTTTTATTTGACCTTTCCAAGTATAAACCTATATAATATCCACCTAGTCGTATCATTAAATTATGTCTCTACTTAGGTGGTCTTCCTTAGGATTTATCTTTTTAACGACTGATCGTCACTAATCCATTTTATCCCCAATGTTTTCAACTTAAACATGAATCTCACGGCTTCCTTATCTTTTCTCTTATGGGTGAGTTTGTTACTTTTTAGTCGCATTGCTATTCTTTAGTCTTCTAGGATTAACCTAAGACTTAAAAACATAACACTAACTCACGGTCCACTGGTGGGGCCTTGGCCTTGAGCTCCTCACCATGGCCATTTACAAAATTCATAATTACAATTATGAGAGAAATACATTTAGGGTTGAATTTGAGGGATGTTACATAGGAACCTATAGTTATACTACAGGGTCCTATAGTTATACTCGACCCAATATTTTAGAGCACTAACCAGGGAGGATTAGGACTGTACCCCTGACCGTATAACCCGACTACCTAGCAGTACGTGCGTAGTAGCTCCCCGAGTATTGTTCTCAATGTATTTCCACACCAAGATGACCAATGGTTAACTAGGATGGTTACCGGAATCCTGGTGGGGTCTCCCAATATACTCAAGGTACATGGCAACTCAAATCCATAGAGGTGCTGTCTAATGCACAACCACACGACATGATCCTTCCGATATATTATCGAGTATGTGAAGTACCTTTCTATATACCCGAAGGTACGTGAAAGGCCGTTCGATATATCGATTGGTACATGGAAGAGCTACAATCCCTCGTGATGAAGTGCAGGCAAATAACAACAACTGCCATGCTTAAAGATGTCGAAACATGTCTCTAACCTAACACACAATTTTTTATGTAAATTTTAACCTAGGCTATCGCTTCATTTTAAGTTGTACAACTAGGTGGATCCATGGAGTGAAGACTTGAAATTTAAAAAGATGCAAATCCAACCTATATGAAAATGCAAGTCTTTTCTTTTTCTCTTCGATGAAAACTATTTAAAGTAAGGAGAAATCTTTTTTGTTTTCGATAATAAAATGAACAAGTACCTCTATACTTTCAAAATCGACCAAAAAGACTCAAAATCACTCTTTCAACAAACCAACAAAAATGACCAACACACCAAATCCAAATGTTTTTTCCTTTTTCTCTTTTCAAGTTAAGCAAATCTACGAAAAAATGAAAAGAAGAATTTCCCTTTTTGAATGCAATAAATTCTATTTTCCAAAATAATAATCAAAAAGTGGGAAGAAAATAAAAAATGCAAGAATTTTCACTATCTTTGGAATGCTTTGCAAAAGTTCAAATGCACTTAGAATTCTTAAAGAAATGATGAATAACTTTTTAGAACCAAGAAAATGCAAGCCAATAATAATCTTTTAAACTTTTCAAAGATCTTCTTAATAGTTGCTCCAAAGCATAAAAATTCTCTATGACAATTCCAAGAAACAAGCTCGAAATGAAGATAATGAACAACTTTGATTTTCTAGTCAATGTACCCAATGAATCTGAGAATTATGCCACTTTCCAAACCTATATCCAGAAAATCAGAGAATATGCTACTACAAAATTTGATTGATTGGAAACTATCAAAGAAAAATAACCCAATAGAGAAATTTTGAGGTAAAAAATGGGCCTAGAAACAAAGAAAATGTACTATACAAATCAACCAATCACATTCTAGTAGATGACATCATCCCCCATGGTTGAGGTGGCATTGCATGAGTTAAGAATGCTTATTTGTCAAATTTTCTTTGGTGAATGAAACTCATAGTTAACCAAGGTAGTGGTATAAATACTTTTAAGTCATAAAGTAAAGTACTCATAATGAAAGTCCTTTACTTTTTTTCATAAAATAATATTATTGTCATTTTCAAGTACTCATAATGAATGTCTTTTCACACTTTCTCATAAAATAATATTATTGTCATTTTCAAGTAAAGTACTCATAATTCATAAAGAAGATCTTTTCACATTTTTTATAAAAAAATATATTGTCATTTTCATGTTTTTAATTTTAAATTATATATTCACTCCATTCTATTTAATATCATAATGCCAAACTATTATATATATATATATATATATATATATATATATATATATTCATTCCACATTTTTTCATAAAATAATATTTTTGTCATTTTCATATTTTTAGTTATATATTCAATCCATTTAAATAATAATAAAGATTTAATTATATAGATTTAATGAATAAAGAATAATAATAGTAATTCAATGTGGTTTATAATAATATTATTAACATTTTACATGTAAATAAATTTTCAGTTAAATTACATTATATTAAATTGATGAGAAAAGTACTAAATATAAAAAGTCAACATAAATTAAAAAAATAGCTCTTAAAAATGTTTTTTATTATTTAATTTTATTTGCAAGTTCAAGACAAATAAATACTAAAGGACAATAAATTTTTGGAAATTTACAATGAATCTTAGTCACATCAATGTAGAGTTATTTTATTAATTTTATTTATAGTGAATTTTGAAAAGTAACTCAACTATTATGCATATAAAATAGTGTAGGAGGTGACTTGTCATATATACCTAACCCATAAAACCCATAACTCATAATATTTTAATATATCTCATACTTTTTTAGTACATCTCTTAGAAGACCATTTTTTGACCTCAATAAGAAGTACAAAGAGAGAGGTGTTACAACCGATGCTTTGACGTCATAACCTCCTTCCAACAATCCTAGCCTCAAGATCAAATGCTTAGCCTTTAATGGATGAAGAGGATCTCTTAGCAAAATTCCACCAGCATATAGGTACTCTATCCTTCCTCCTCTTACCAATGGAGAGGGGTTCATATATATAGGGCTAAAGGCATAGGAGAAGTTGAGGATTTAGGGGAGAGGCTTAAGGGATCAACTGACTAGATGAGGGGATCGAATGCCACCTTTCCAAAAATGTAGGGATAAGTCTCCACGTCATCCAAGCTTCTAGAAGCCGCTCAAAGCTTCTCTTTATCCATTTTAACCAACAATGATGCACCTTGGACAAGGGAAACACATGTCAAAGGGATATCAAAGCATCTTGTACAAGGGAACCGTGTGTCAACGACACACTTTTCTAAGGTGCAGAGCGCGTCAACTTGAACCTAGCGCATCTTGCCAGAGAGCATGGTGCGTCCGGGTGACAACACAATGTTAAAAGGAATGACAACAACTTCTCTTCAAATGTTTTAGCTCATGGACTTTAGGGATCGGGGAATACAAAGGACACATAACTCATGACGACGAGATTTTAGTGTAACATTCATCCACTGATTGTGTGGATAGATACATGAAGAATTTGAGTACTCCGAGAAGTAAGTTTGTTGCTTGCATAAAGGGAAAGTTTATGGGCATATCATTCATTTTTTGTGAGTAGTTGTATAGGAATTTGTGGCTGTTATGTGATGATTACAGTATACTTGGATGGACATGGGATTTCCACCTATGTCAATTGGCTAACAATGTTGTGAGTCTCTGTGTTGGTTTGCACATATACCATAAGGAGTTTCATATTTGGTTGGAGGGACTCACAAAGGATCAATTTTGCATTGGAAGTGATGAACTTCCAGTATGGTGGAGTGATCTAGACATCCTCCATGATGATATATTCTTCTTGTTAATCATGATGTTTGGAAGGATACAATTAAGACAATGGGATCCTGGAATTCTTTGGGATGACATTTTTCCACAAGTAACAATGCTATCAATAGACATGCAACATAAACAATGGGATCCTAACACAGTGTTGCAGAATAAATTTAATCAGAATGGTGTAACAGAAACATGGTGGACCTTTGGTATTTAGCTTGGAATTGAGGAGTCTGATTCTAGACATCCAGTAGCATATTATGAGAAGTGAAGTCATTGGTTGGCTTCATAGGTGGTTGGAGTTGGTTTATTGCTTGAGGAAAATCAAACTTGGGAAGGGAGGATTGTCATGTTCCCATGTTGTCATCACCATGAGCAGATCTGTTATCGGATAATCCACTCGAGCGGACGCGAGCCGGATCTCCCTAGCTCAAAGTGAGTCTAGAACAAATAGAACAAACTACAAGTGCATTTCCTAGATCTACTTAAGGACCAAGTACTAGATGTATTACCTTTTTACTATGCAATCCTTTCTCCCGAATGTTGATCCACGTCCCATGGTCATAAGATCCAAGCTGCAAGACCCGTCAAGACAAGAAACAAGAGAAACCAGTAAAAGACATCTATACAATAAGTGAACAATTTAGTATGTAAACTACACAATATCATTGCACATGAGAACAATATTGGTGGAAAGCATTTGTATTACTGCAAATAGAGGAGTACATGATAGAGATATAGAACTACAACCAAGACTTAATGCAGTAGCCCTTCTCTGACCAAACCAATTGCCATAACCTTCCAAGGAAGTATGAGTTCTCCAATGGGTGAATGGAGGTGTCTTGAGAGAGATTTCACCAGCATGTAGATACCATAGTCTTCCTCTCTTTGGGATGGGAGTGAGCCTCACTTATATAGGACTAAGTGGATAGGGTATGGATAGGATAGGTTGAGAGATGGTAGGAGAGGGATAGGGGATCCTCCCAAAGAGTTAGGGGTCGAGTACCAGCTTCCCTAGAGGTCAGGGATAAGCCCCTAAACAAGCAAGTTTCGAGAAGGATCTCGAATAAGCTATTTTTTTCCATTAACAGACCTCGTCACACCCTGCAATGGAGCAAGCTATGAAGTCGCATGTTGCTAGTGTGCAACCTGCGACGACCTCTCAAAAGATTGCAGAACTGAGTGCAAACCCTCCCAGGATGATTGCTTAGTCCAGGTATCTTTGGGGGTGTATACACTGAATCTGAGGATGAGTAGATTTTGGGTGTAATAGAATGCCCCCCAAAGCATGAAGCTGTTGAAGATAGACAGGTGAAGTGCTTTGATAGAAGTAATGGCAATAGGCTCGATGGACGAAGGAAACTGCTGCAGTACAACTGACTCTGAACTGACAATCTCATATGAAGTACAACATGGCTGCCGACCAATACATTGCAGATCCATGGTAATAATGACCGACTGAACACAATCATGGCTACTAGACACAAGCGTAGATCCATGATGAGATGATAACACATCCATGACCAATACAAAAGTGGATCTGTATAATATGCCTCAATACAAACTCCATCACAACCTGGGTGAAACATGACTCCCCAGGGTCTTCAAGTTGAACCCGCAATGATACGAATCTATCCATGTGATTACAAATGTCTTGACGTCGAACATGGTATAAACCACTTGATTACCGGCCATTGATATAAACCGTTAACAAGTGTGAGGGAGATCACCATTGATGTCAATGATTCCCAAGTTATCACAGTACATATCATTGAGCGTGAATAAATGAGTTGAAGTCGAACGCAAGATGAAATCTTTCAATCAAGAGTCGATGATGTAAACTCATGATGAAAGCAAGGTAACCTGCCATTGAGGCATGTAGGGCCAAGGTACTTGGTTGGTTTCTAGATTCAATCCTCGGACGATGTGTTGAAGTCGACAAGGATGAATCCGTCGAAGGAGGGCCATGCTGAATCCCCCATCAATCAACATGAAACACGACAAAAGATGTGTAGAGTGGATCGGATGGTACAGTAACATGCAAGACTGACTCAAAGTAACAACGGCATGATGATGTGTGTACTGACTGTAGATGATAGATAGTGAATGTGTTCTTGAACATGGGCATGGCATGACTCGGCAGTATTGACATAATGAGAATGACGCAAAATTCTAATGCAACTGATGACGGAAGGTTTCTCCAAATGACTCAGAGGAGTAACAGGACTCAGAAAGTAAGCGGGGACTCATAGACAAACAGATGACCCAAGTACTGTATGCGAATGTAGATGAGTGCCATGTTCAAGAACAACTATATACTTCCACTAAGGTATGTAACACAAACACTTTCCTTTTTCCCCATCATGAATGATGAGTGCCTCATGTGTTTTTTATGAGCTTGATGAGGGTAACCAGATGCTCGGTATAGCTCATCTCATAGATGAGTCCAATCCCAAATATTTTTTGAACCTAGGATAGGAGGGGTTCATCCCATGATGGGTCCTTCAATGTGAAAATTTTAACGAGTCCATAGAAGGTAAACTCGGTCGTAATTTCATGTTTAGAGAGTCTGAAAAGAACTAAAGAAGACTCCAATGATCCTTTTTCGTAAAGTTCGCCTCATCGCCCGAAGAAGGGTAAAACAACGTGGGAGAGGACTTTTCCAGTCATGATTGGATGGAGTATACCTTTTTCATAATTAGTACCTCCTGGTCTGAAAAATGGGTAAACTATCACCAGGAAGACGACCATTCAAATACTTTAACAAGTGTGAATGCGACAAGTTCGCTTGGCAATCTTTTCATTTTTCGAGAGCCTGAAAAGAGCTTAACGGTAGACTCCGGGGGGTGTCCTTTTCCGTGGAAGTTTAATGAGCCCGAAAAAGTGATAAATCATAACTTGGTACTTGTTCTCATAGTTCCGTGAGTATGAGAACAAACGAAGAGTAAACTCGTCCTCATGCAATAATTATGACTAACAAAAAATAATAATGAAAAAACATTCAAAGGGAGGTTCATACCTATAGTTACCATTGTTGATGCGAGAAACGACACAAAAGACCACTTTACGACTCCTGTACACTAGAGAAAGTGTCAAATAGTCCCAAATATAATGACAAATGGTCGAAACTATGGCCCAAAAGCATCAAAATATTTGAAAAGGAATATTCCATTCTATTTATAAATAGAAAAATGGGCCAAAAATAGATTTCATTGTTCAAATTGCCAATTTGGGTGGAGAAGTACCAATTTGGAGACAAAACTTCCTTTGCCGATTTTGGGAGCTACGATCCACCATTTCACCAAACGTCCGGATCAGGTAGGCCTAAACTTCATCCATCAACTTTCCAGTGGTTTAGTTTTTGCTTTTAGGTCCATTTTTTGGGTTTTTGATGGTGTTATGGAGGGCTTCATGCGCCCTCGGCTTGTCGCAAGTTTCCCTTTCGGGACCTGCGACGAGACTGAGTCATCGCAGGACTGTATGCGGAGGACTGTATGTCCCCCATGGTTTTCAACTGGTGCGAGGGTATCCTCGCAAACATCCAAGCTCAGCTGACCAAGTGTCGGCGAGGGGAGCTCAAGCAGTTCAAGTATGGATCGATCATAGTATCGTTCCTCTTAGAGCGGATTCCTCTTCTACGTCTACAGTTGCTACTTGATGATAGGGAGCCCAGGGATCCCCATATGCTCAGATGGGCTGAGGTCATGACCCGTCATGGTGGCGGGCCCATCATTAGCTTTGGTCTCGAGTTTTTCATCTTGCTAGAGGGCCAGTTACTTATTGTTGAGGACTTTCCATACAGCGGCATGGACTTCCGAGAGGATCCCGACTTGGTGCTGCCCGAGGGTGCAACATGGGGTGACATAGGTGAGAACAAAACTACCCTTGTATTTTTAGTTTTGTATATTATATCATTTTTTTGATGTAGTGCTGATAAGTACATAATATGTGTGTGCAGATGTGGGCCCCGTACGGCTGCTGGGTCTCTCTCTTATGGAAAGGAGAGACAGAGGCGGGGAGGCAGTCGTTCCTGCAGGTTCTCATGCTGCCATCGAGGAGATGGAGGAGGTGTACAGGAACCTATCCCAGCTGACCGTGGAGGTACCGGAGCCAGCTATTGATGACTTACCGAGGCCCATGCAGAGATTTGGGGTTGGAGAGTCTGTGCGCTTCAAAGCCTTACTCCGCAAGGTGGCTCGGACTGTGGACTGTTTCCTGACCTAGCGACAGCGAGCTGTTCGAGCTAGGGGTGGTGTACGGGTCAAGCGTCAGGTCTGATGACACTTCTATACTTGTACTGAGAGCTTAGAGGCCTCATATTTTTTACTACTGAAAGCTATGATGCTTCAGATTTTTGTAGAGACTCACTGAAAGCCATCGTGCTTCAAATTTTGTAGCAGCACTACTTTTGAGCGATATATATATATATATATACAGAAATTATCGACGATTTATACATTATGTGTTTTTTAAAATGATTAGTGATGTGATCTTGTTTACATGTTTGCTTTTACACATTACATTTACATGTTGTGAATGCTTTTACATATTATGGATATTATGTGTGTGTGATGTACCAATCCAAAATGAAGTTGGCCATCGAGTTAATAACTGTGCTTAAATCTCGTGGAATGTGCAGGTATTGAACGGATTCAAATGACCTTTCCAGGAGACATACTTGTTTGAAGAGACGGAGTAAGGTAGGATCGTGGATGGCGTAAACCCGGTTGAGATGAGAAACCACTAATTGAGAATCCATGTGGATGACAATGTGGTTCATACCCAAGGAAATGGCATTAGCTAGGGTTCCGATTACTGCCTGATACTCTGTGGCATTGTTGGTCGCAAACCCTAGGCAACTTTCCTCCTAAGCTAATGAGCTCACCTATTGGGGAATATAGTACCCAGGCTACCAAAGCAAGGTTACGGGTATGCCAGCTGGCGCCGTTCGCGAATCCATAGCATGTTTCCATCTGCACACGCAGATAGAACATGGTATAAGAAGTGAAAACAAGATCGAAAGACACTCGAAAAAAGAAATGCGTCACACCACACAAAAACATGCCATGTACAGTATATACGAGCAAGTCTATGCATGAGAGATCAAGCATAATATCTCTTCAGGTAAAGCCCATTGCGGGGTTCACCCAAAGAGATTCCGTGATAGTCTTCAAGCTTGTAAGCACCTTTTTCCAACACACATTTTACAACGTAAGGTCCATGCCACATGGACTCAAAATTTCCTGCTCCTAGTTTGTCGTGCTTCTGGTCATAAGTGAGGACCAGGTCACCCTCGTTAAAGATATGAGGTTCAATTGACTTATCGTATTGGGCTTTGATGCGTTTCTTGTGTGCTTCATTAGCAAGAGCGGCATCTCGGCGAGACTCGTCAAGTTTTGCTAAGTGTAAGAGACGTTCTTCCTTGGCAGTAGTGTTAGGAAGAATTTCGATAGCTAGTTGTACAGACGGAATTTCGCACTCTATTGGTAGGACAGCCTCCAATCCATATAAAAATTTGAAAGGAGTGAAGCATGTGGTGGTTTTGACAGAAGTTCGATAGGCCCATAACCCTGAAAAGAGCATGTTGTGCCAATTGGACTTATGTGTCCCTACCATCCTTTGGATCATAGTTTTTAAGACCTTGTTAATGGCCTCGACCTGTCCATTCGATTGAGGGTAGTAGGGTGTTGAATTTTCATGGCGAAAACCCAACTTGTTGCTGAATTAATCAACCATATGGTTCTAAAAATGAGAACCATGATAGGTAACAATTGCCCGAGGAACTCCGAACCGCGCAATTACATGATTGAACATAAAGAGTGCGGCGGTTTTGCCGTTGTTCTGGTATGTAGGCATAGCTTCAACCCACTTTGTAAAGTAATCCATAGCTACAATTATCTAACTATGCCCCCCGACTGAGGTAGGCTTATAATGCATAAAGTCAATGCCCCATTTTGCGAATGGGCCAATGGCAATAATCGGATGTAGTGGGGCAGGATGAGTGCGCTTCTTCGTATGAAAGTGTTGGAAAGGAGGACATTTCTTAACGGCCTCAATACAATATTTGAAGATGGTAGGCCAGTAATATCCTGTGCGCAAAATCTTCTAGGCTATAGCCATCCTAGAGAGGTGACTGCCACATGCCCTAGCATGACAGTCATTGAGAACGCGTTCGGCCTCATCGTGAGTTAGACAATGTCAAAGAATTGAGTCGACGCCACGACGATACAAAGTATCATTGATGATCAAATAATACTTTGCATGGTGACATATCTTACGACGATCGTCGCGAGACAGTTGAGGATCGAAGCGTTGGGTTTGAAGATATAACAAGATATATCCATACCACGGATTAGTCGTACTGATGAGGAACAATGATTCATCCGAAAAGGAGTCATTGTGCTCAACTGCTGCATCAGGACGGGGAAGGTCGCAAATGAGCTCGGCAAACACCAAAGACTTCTTAGACTTAGATTTCTCGAAAAGAAGATCAAATTCTTGTAGTATCACAATCCAGTGTGAATACTTGCCCTCAAGCACTTGACGTGTCAGTATGTGGTACATGGGGTTCGAGTCGGCGATGATAGTGGTGGTGTGGAGCAGGATGTAGTGCTAGAACTTCTGGACGGCGATGACCGCCGCGAATGCGAGTTTTTCAACATGTGAATATCTAGTTTCAGCGTCGGCTAGACCCTTACTTGCATAGTATATTACATGTTCCTGGGCATTTTGATTCTCCTGTACCAAAACCATGGCGATAGTGGTAGCAGAAGCAGAGAGATATAAGATGTAATCTCGATAATAATTAGGCGGTTGGAGCACGGGGGCATGAGTGATGATATTGTCGAAGTATTTTTGAGCTTGGTCGTCCCAAATGAACGGGACGTCCTTCTTAAGTAGTCTCATATACCCCTGAGTCTTCTCTGCGAAATTGCAAACAAAACGTCTAAAATAAGTCGCCTTCCCTTGGAGACTTTGAAGATCCATAACATTAGTCTGGGGTGGTAGGTTGATGATGGCCTCCACCTTTAAGGGATCAATGCGGACCCCATCCTTCGAAACGATAAATTCTAAGAGGCATTCGGACTCGATGCAAAAGATACACTTGTGAGGATTCAGATGGATATTGTATCGTCTGCATCTGAGGAAAATGGTCGTCAGATGATCAATGTGGGACTCGCATTGCTTTGAATGAGCAGGGAGATCGTCCAGGTAAGGTTCCACAAAGTCCTTAATGTCATGGAAGGCATACGACATAGCCCACTGAAACGTGGCACCAACATTTTTAAGGCCAAATGGGAGCTTGCGGTATGCAAATGTTCCCCATGGGTAGATGAAAGCAGTCTTATGTTGGTCAGCTAGGTTGATCTCAATTTGGTTGTAACCAGAAAAGCCATCCATGAATGAGAAGATGACACTTTTGGCACAGTTGTCGATGATCTGGTCGATGAAGGGGGTCGGGTAGTTGTCTTTTGGACAATCCTGGTTAAGGTCCCGATAATCAACACAGACGCGAATGGTGCCATGCTTTTTTTTCACAGGAATGACATTTGAGACCCAATCCGTCAATGGGATAGGATAGATAAAACCAACCTTTAAGAGCTTTTCAATTTCTGCCTTAATTGTCGCAATCTTCTGGGGGTGTACCGGTCGCAACTTTTGGCGCACAGGTTTGATGTCGAGATAGGTTTTTATTTCATGAGAAACAATCGCGGGGTCTATCCTAGGCATCTCCTCATAGGACCAAGCAAATACATCTTGAAATTGCTTGAATAAGGCCGTGCTAACAACGATTTCTTCAGGGGAACACTTCTGGCCTATACGAATGCGTTCCACTATATCTAGTTTCACCGAGATGTCTACCGGGGTGGTTGGCTCAATGTTGGCCAAGTTTCCCTCTATGTCCGTAAGACATGTAAGGATGGGGAATGAGGGGATGGGTAGATATCTGGTGAAAAGAGGGTGTGAATGTTGTCCTATATGTACTCCAAAGGAGGAAGAAAAGATGACCTATGGTGGAGATCATCCCACGGACTATCGTTAATATTCATTACTTCCATGATGGAATCGTCTGAATGAAAAGTCTGAAGTAAGAAATCAGGTAGAGATGATGTTCATCGTAGAGAACAAGATGGAGAGGCCACTGTTAAATGGTCCTCGGGTGCTGATTGGATAGCCTCATAAATACGTTCAACGGGTGAAAGAGTCATTGTATCTCCAAGCAGGTGTGTTGTGGCTTCCTCCGGTACAAGCCAAGCATTGTTAGAGTGAGATGAAATCTCTGTGGAGATCATGTTCACCATAGCAACATGATTAGGGGGGTCCACGGCTGGAAAAACACCCATGAGAGATGAATCTTTCAAAAGGACAACCCCTACACTCTCATACTGTTTTGATATCTGTCCAATGGAAGGAACATGGTCACCAGGATGAGTAGTGGTGTCTGGTGTACAAAAATCTAATTGGTCAATAGTAACAATTCGTCCTTGGTGGGAGAATTGTACTATGTGGAAGACTGAAGAGGGTACTGCCTACATGGTGTAAAACCAATTGTGACCAAGCAAGAGATTATAATCTATTTGGGCCGAGACCACTTCCACGTTAATGGTTACAGTCTTTCTACCCAACTCAATTGCAAGAGCTTGTAAGAGCCCATGAGGTTGAAAGCCATGCCCGTCAAATGCTTTCAAGGTGGTAGGAGAACGATTCAATTCGGGGGAGCCAATGGCTCTCCAACAGGCGATCGACATGACAAAAGTGGAGGCACCTTCGTCTAAAAGGGTATGATGGACAATCTTCCCAGCAATGTTCGTAGAAACTTGGAATGCGAGCTGGTGTGAGAGCCTCGACTTAAGGTTGTCAAGTCGGAACATGATGGTATTCGAGGAATTAGGGTCGACTGCACCAATGGCTGCAAGGAGAGTTTTGCGTTGATTAGGACAATTCTGCAAAACTTCTAGGGTAGACATGGTGCAAGGAGCTTGTGCCAAGTCTTCCACGATATTGTAGTTTTGAGCCGCCCGAGCATTAGGATTGAAAACAACTTTTCGAATTGTTCTTTTGGGTGGTTGTAATATCGAATCCAAGGAGGGCTTCTCAATGGTGAGAGAAGTTGATGGTACAGTGACATCAGTCAAAGAGTTGGAAGCTTTTTCAGTATTACTTCCAGTGGATTCCTTTGAAGGGACTGGGTCATAAGATCGCGAGCGAGTATTTAAATTGATCGTCTCGTTACGCAGCATGAGAACATGTGCAGTATTGGATGGTTCCCCCTAGGTTGGGGGGGGTTGAGCAATCATCTGCTGGTTCTGAGTAGGAAATGTATCATTGAGGACTGCGGGGGTTGGTTTTCCCTAAAGAAACTTTTGCACTTCGTCTCTATGGGGGCACTCTTTGGAGAAATGGTCATCTCCACACAGTAAACAAGGATACTTTAGTTTCCGTTTCTGCTTGGTATCGTCAGGAGTGCTCTTTTGTTCCTACTGGGCAGAAGACTTTTTAGGTTTCCCCTTGTTCTTATTTTTTTCGTTAGACTTCTAAGATGAAGCTGATTGAACAGAATTCACCTCTTCAGTTACAGCAGGAGCAGTCGACTTGGTGGTGTTGTGGCCAGCCTGAGCCGGTAAGGGGGAAGACCCTTGAAGGTTGGATGATCCAACAGTAATAGAGGCAGGCTGGGTGTTAAGGGATCCAATGATTGCATCAGTTTGGAGTCCCTTATGCGGTTTCGCGGGGTCATTAACATCACGGGGTGCGTCAGGTAGAATATTAAACAGAGTGCCAGATTGAGTGTAGACCAGGTCTAGTAGATGGGCACTCACGATGGCTTGTTCTTCGGTGATAGCACCTCTCATGCCGACATCTTTTTCTATGGTGGGAATGAGTGATTTTGTGAACCAGTCTGCTAGGAGATGATCTAGAATAGGAGCTTTAATAAGACATCGTCTCCTTCGCCACTCATGGATATGATCAGAAATATGAGTGGTAGTATTCTGATGGAGCGAGGTTAAAAGCTCAGTACCAGTCTCATACTGTATAGGCAGCTGGAAATGCATCAAAAATTTCATAGCAAGAGAGCCGAAATCAGGAAAAGAGTGGGGTGGCAACTCGATGTACCACTTGGAAGCCGAACCGGTGAGAGTCCTTTGAAACAATCTAAGATGAATTGAATCATCCATTAAGGAATTATATGAACACCATAAGTGGTATGTCATCACATGGTTTTTAGGGTCTTCACCCGGCTTGCCGTCAAATTTGGGGATATCATATGGGAGTTTCACTGGAATCGATGGCCAGTTAGATCCATGGTAAATAGGATCATTGGTTAAACGGGATAGGTCCGGTAGGTCCAAAGTAGCTAGGAAGGGCAGCTGTGGGTTAGGCTGCGTGTATTGATAATACAGATAAGGCATGTAAGGACCAAACTGACCATAAGGTGTACCAGGAAGAAACGGACCGTAGGGGGGTCCGTCCGGACCGTAAGGGGGTTTTCTACCATAAGGTGGTCCATTCCAATAAGGTGGGGGTCCACCTCCACCACTGGGAGGGGTGGAGGTCCGCTGCCACCACCGGGAGGAGGTGGAGGTCCATAACCGTAATAAGGTGGCCCACCACCACCTCCGCCTGGAGGGGGTGGTGGACCACTTCCACCGCCAGAAGGATGGGGACCCCACCACCTCCGCCACTAGAAGGATCAGGGTCTCCACCACCACCGTCACCACCATAGTAATTTGGTCCTCCACTGCCTCTGCCTGGAGGGGGTGGTGGACCACCTCTACCACCCGAAGGGAAATGTCCTCCTCCACCATGATAGGGTGGTCCTCCGCTGCCTCCGCCTGGAGGGGGTGGTGGACCGTTCCCGCCACCACTGGAAGGGTGGGGGAAGTTGTAGGTAAAGGGAGGTGGACCTCCACCAAGGTTAGGTGGGGGTCGGTCGATCGGGGGTGGTGGTATCTGAGGGATAGTCGGTTGGGTCCATGGTCCAACAGAAGGTTTGTTGGGGATTCCACCACCTATGTTCTGGTTAGGAAACAGGGGTTTCCCCCCAGCCACAGTAAGCTGATCACTATTCAAAGGTTGAACCAACATAGGTTGTTGACTAGGTACAGTAGTAATAACATTACCAATAAGGTAACCCGGAGGAACGGAATACCCTCCCCTCAAATTTTGAGGTGGGGGAGGAACTGGTAAAGTAACTATGGTAGTGATGAGTGTGTTGGACTGTTGTCCTTCCACCGATTGGTTCACTTGAGGTGCAGGACTGGACTCTTGTGAGGGTTGACCATTCTTGTTAGTGGTCTTGTGGTGGGGTGCTTCAGGTGATCTGAAAGATATCGGATGAACTGGGATGGTTCCATCGTCAAATCTTATTTGGAAATGGCGATTTCGAAACTCTTCAGAGTGTTGCTCGAGACTTTGTCTTCGAAGCTCATCACCTTTAATACATAACTGTTCCAAAAGTTCATGGATGGGGCCGAAAATCTCGGCAGGGTTAGGCCTATAGTAAGGCCTAGAGAACTCTGGAGTAGTCTAGTTAGGTGGGGATGAGATGGAAAAATGAGCCACTGGGTGGTCTGTAGAAGACGTCCAATAAGTTGCTGAAGGACCAACAGCTGTAGTAGGGTCATCCTGGGGTTGGTTTATCCATTCCAACAATCCAGGTTCTCTCGGGAAAATAAGAGAAATGTCTCATGAAGTGGGGGTGTGTGCTTCTTCATCCTGCGGGGGATGAGAGGCAGGTGAATCTGGTGGAATTTGTGGAAACAAAAGGCCTCCAACATTCAAAGTGGGGTTTTCCACTTCAGTAACTACGACCGTGTTACGCTGATCCATTCTTACCCTCGAAATAACCTCCGGATTAAGGGGATATTTAGGTGATAAGTTTAAGATCCTACGAGACCTTCTCCAGGGAAAATCTGCCAGAGTATCAGGAAAATCAGCCAGAAAGGCTGAAACAACGTTTCTCCTAAAGCTATGCTAAAAGAAAAGTAGTCCAGAAAAAACCTACTAAAATTAAGGCAACAAGCAAACTTATGTGACAGAGTGGATTCAAAAGTTTGGAACCTCACGAGATTATCAAGGCATTGCAAACCGCGATATACTGCAGGGTCCAACAATATGACGCGACAAGGAGGATTGGGACCGTACCCTTGCCTGCATACCTGATTACCTAGACAGTACGTGCGTGCTAATCTCCCCAAGTGCTATTCTCGGTGTATTGCTTTGACAAGATGGCCAAATGGTTAACTCGGTTGGTTTCAGGAATCCTAGTGGTGTCTCCCGATATACGCAAGGTACATGGGAGTTCAAATCCGTAGTGGTGCTATCTAATGCACAACCGTTCGGCAAGAGACCTTCCCATATACGTGTCGAGTATGTGATACACCCTTCGATATACGCCAAGTACGGATTATGGTACTTGGTGGGTAAGTGAAGGAGCTCGATATACCGATGTACGTGTAAGACTACAATAACCCCAGGATACAGTGCTGGAAAATAATGACAGCTGCCACACTTAACGTCGCCGGAACATGTCTCTAACTTACACACAAGTTGCTAAAATTTTTACCTATTTCTACCGTTAATTTGATCTTGGATGGTTAGGTGAATGCATGAGGTGAGTACATAATCAGAAGCATAATGCAATTCCTAGCTACATGCACGAAATATTCTTTTCTTTCAATGAATTCTAGCTATGGGAAGGAGAAAGCTTTTTCCAATGGTATCGCCAAAACAAACTCAATGCAACACAATTCCCAATTCAAACAAATTTGACAATGAAAGTATTCTTTTCCTTTTATGCGAAATGCAAAAGTACAACACTACTAAACCAAATCAAAACAACTTTTTTCTTTTCTTTTCCTTTTCAAAGTAAAATGACGCTAAGTGATGAAAAGAGAGGATTTTGAAATGAAATATGCAAGCTTTTCAATTTCAATTTCAATGATCTAAAAGCAACAAAAATTAAAAATGCATCTATCTTTCCTTAGCATGGAATCAATTTTGCAAAAATCGAAGCATGCTTTGAGCCTTTCAAGAAAATGAGCGATTCATAATTCGAGAAAAACACAATAGATTGTACATTCATTCAACTTTTCCAAAACATAAACGAGAATTTTCCAATGCACAACAATTTTCTTCAATAGTATTTCAAGAAATGATGGGAAAGAAGCACTTTTAATTTTTCAATGGATGCATCAAAGAATAAACTTGATAACAACTCTACTTTCAGATCTAAATGACTGGAAAGAAAACACTACTTGTAGCACTAGTACATCCAGAAAACTCAAGAAAAGACAAGCACTCAACCAAACTGAAAGACGCACTTAACTAAAAATCAAGCAGCAGCAAGCAAACTAAGCAAGCAAAGCTCAAAACAAATGTAAATGAGGTCTGGAGGTTGATCCAATGCAATGATTAGATCAGGGATGGAAGGAAGGGAATTCAAGAATGAATGGATGAAGGTGGAGGAGACAAGAGTATCCACCACTACCAGTCTCAAACTTGTCCAAGACGGAACCCAAGGTCAATCAAAATGAAACCAAACTCTCAAAACACAAATCATAAATGGGATCCCTGGCTGGATCTTGCAGCACAAAGAGAGTTCATACAGCAAACCAAAGTCCAGACTCTCAAATGGAGAGGAGATTCCTGCATGCCAAAAATTTGATAGATTGGTGCACTCTGTGCTTGTACACAGTGCGACATCACAGGTTATTCACATGGGAAGTGCGACGATGTCACAATTTACGAATGCAAAGGGTGCTACGAGTATCCACCAGGTAAAGAACAAAGACTCAGAATGACACAGTGTCGCTCTGTTTCCACTTCCTAGGTGCAATAGGCGAGGTTTAGATTCATAAATGAATTAGATCTCTCAACAATAAACCATAAACAGGCCTGAAAATGAGTTGTATAAACTCAGAGGAAGCAAATCAGAGTCTTCAATGTGAAGATCTGATAGTGGAATCAATCCTAAGAAGTAAATGGCAAAGAATGATAAAAGAGGCTTGTGTCAAGTAATCAACTGAAGATGACTCTCAGATTAATGACCACTAAACAAGACAAACATGGCATCCCAAGTCAGAGTTGCCAGATTTGTTATCGGACAATCCACTCAAGCGGACACAAGCTGGATCTCCCTAGCTCAAAGTGAGTCTAGAACAAATAGAACAGACTACAAGTGCATTTCCTAGATCTACTTAAGGACCAAGTACTAGATGTCTTACCTTTTTACTACGCAATCCTTTCTCCTGAATGTTGATCCACGTCCCATGGTTGTCAGATCCAAGCTGCAAGACCTGCCAAGACAAAAAACAAGAGAAACCAGTAAAAGACATCTATACAATAAGCGATCTAAGTAAACAGTTAAGCAGGTAAACTACACAATATCATTGCACATGAGAACAATATTGGTGGAAAGCATTTGTATTACTGCAAATAGAGGAGTACATGATAGAGATATAGAACTACAACCAAGACTTAACGTAGTAGCCCTTTTCCGACCAAGCCAATTGCCATAACCTTCCAAGGAAGTATGAGTTCTCCAATGGGTGAATGGAGGTGTCTTGAGAGAGATTTCACCAGCATGTAGATACCATGGTCTTCCTCCCTTTAGGATGGGAGTGAGCCTCACTTATATAGGACTAAGTGGATAGGGTATGGATAGGATAGGTTGAGAGATGGTATGAGAGAGATAGGGGATCCTCTCAAAGAGGTAGGGGTCGAGT
The DNA here is from genome assembly GCA_027924585.1 of Larix kaempferi. Taxonomy (NCBI): domain Eukaryota; kingdom Viridiplantae; phylum Streptophyta; class Pinopsida; order Pinales; family Pinaceae; genus Larix; species Larix kaempferi. The sequence goes on along the minus strand of BSBM01000767.1, from coordinate 681,069 downwards.
ACCAGCTCCCCTAGAGGTTAGGGATAAGCCCCTACACGAGCAAGTTTCAAGAAGGATCTCGAATAAGCTATTTTTTTCCATTAACAGACCTCGTCCCACCCTGCAGTGGAGCAAGCTACGACGTCGCATGTTGCTAGTGTGCAACCTGCGACGACCTCTCAAAAGATTGCAGAACTGAGTGCAAACCCTCCTAGGATGATTACTTAGTCCAGGTATCTTCAGGGGTGTATACAATGAATCTGATGATGAGTAGATTTTGGGTGTAACAAGATGAAACCCCATAGATCCTAGTGACAGATCAAAATTAATTAATTAATGAGGGGTTAAGTTAAGGCATTAATTAGTCAGGAGGTTTTAATTTTATTCTTTTCCTAAGTTTGAAATGCACTTGATGGAAGTATTTTTCATTAATAGATATTTATTTCAATGGAATAAAATGGATAATTATGCACAAGGGCACATTAGAGGATAATGATTGACCAAGTGATATATTACAAAGAAAGAAAAGATAAAAGCAGTCAAAGCAAGGAAAGCAGGAAAAAGAAAAGAAAAGATGGTACAAGGCAGAAAAGCAGCAAATCTCAGGAAAAGAAGAATTAAGCAGAAAAACAGATAAAAGCAGAAAGTAGGATAAGGCAGAAAAGTAGGACAAAGAAGAAAAGTATGATAAGGCAGAAAAGAAGGAAAAAATAAAACAAAGCATAAAAGCAGGAAAAAAAAGGACAAAAGAAAAACCACGATAAATCAAAAGCAAAAGAAAAAGCAAAATAAAAAGAAAAAGCAAAAGCAGAAAGCAAAATCAAAAGCAGAAAACAAAGCAAAGTAGAAAGCAAAGGAAAAAGCTATTTAGCAGAAAGAAAGCCAACCTTATCCACTCCATGAGGACACATTAGCCTAGTTTACTTGCTCAACAAGTCACCAAAGTCTATTAAATAAGAAGAGCACACCACTTTCCCATCTTTTGATAGTTTGATGTTTGAATTGAGAGCAATTTTGCCTCATTGGCTTGGGCAATGTGCCCCTAGTCCAAGTCGGGAGATGTTCCCCTTCTTCTAATGAGAGGATGATGACATCCAAACTTCATGATTGAGTCTATTTCAAATCTTGAAGCCTGTCTCCATGCGGTATTATCTATCTTTGAAGAATTCAAGCCATTCATAAGTGGTTCCTAATATCAATTAAATCAAAGAGAGATCTTGAGGAGGTTTAATCAGAGGAGGAGAAATATTTGTATGAGTGCGCCCCCAGAAGAATCCACTGATTTTAGTGCACCTTTCAAGAGCATCCATCTACTCTATATTCATCCCCATAGCAGGTCCAATGGGATGTATTTCTCTTCTGTCTTTTTAGAAGACATAATACATACATATATATAAATCTTTTGATTGAGGCCTGTAACTTATGATATAGATAGGCCATGGAGTATGGCAATGATATCACTATATGCACAATATAAAAGAAAAATAAAGCAAATGCCAAGGTTCAAACCCACGAGCTAACAACTCATATCTAAATAGGAATATACCAAAATACACTATACAGTGAACGATACAGAAATACTGTTAAGAATGATTAATACAAATTCCATTAAAATCATGGCCAATTCCTTAGTATTATTGTATTAAAACTAAACCCAAATCGTGGCGAGGATTCGAGTCGCTAAAGCTTGAGGCATTTTACAAGGAGATGTAAGGGAGTAATACTCGTATGTAGAATAAACTTACTTGAAATTATGCCAAGGTTTTTCCATTCATCTTTTCCAAATACATGGAACCTTGGAGGCTTAGCTTACTCGATAAGCCACGCTGGTGTCCATGTTTAGCCACGGCTTGGACATGGTTCATTTTATTCCATTGCAAATGTAATAGAATCCACCTGCAAGTAAACCAGGAATGTAGGGTCAATAGATTATATACATACTCAGAAATGCAAACAAAAATTAACCTAACAAATATATATAGTGTTGAGCCAATAATATAAGCACTTACAAGCACTGTAGTCTCCATGCTTAACGAACAATTGCAAATATATTTAAGACCCTTACTTCATATAATAGATTGAACCCATAACTATACAAAATGGTCATGTTACTTACAGGAAAGGCATTGTTTCAATTTTGAAGGGGTGAAACCGAGACTAGAACACAACACTAGCTGAATAGCGAGAGCTGAGCTCCAAGCTCCCTCTTTGAGCTGGGCAGATCCCTCTCTATGCCGAAACAAAAACGTAACAATGAATTGAAGTTTCAAAACTTAACTAGAAGAATGAGATCATACTGCATCTTTAATGTAGTAGTTGTATTGGCCAAGTGGAATCCTTCAGGTTACATTCCCTACACCTCAACTGTAACTAGTAGCTGTCTATCATTTTCACCATAAATTCCATAGCTGGACGAATGGCGAGAGCAAGTTGGACCCTCCCTTGCCAAGTTGTTAACATTACAAATCACACTCAAGTGTTTACCATGGTGGAGAAGAGTTGAGGTCACTAGGGTATGGTCCCACAAGCCTTCTCAAAACATGCTCCAATGTTGATTTTGTTCATAGCCTGTGTGAAACCATGGTTAGTATCATCGTATGAAGGGGTAGCCACGACTGATTAGTCATTGGATAAACTTTAAGGTTATATATATATATATAAAGTTTCGTAAGGTAAGATTTTGTCCCTACATAATATAATTGATTTATATGTTGGACACAATACAATGTTAAGTGTAGATTATCATGTTGATATTATAATTTAGATCAATTGAATGATAATTCAAAATAATGGATAATATTGGGATCGTGTTAATGTTTGATATGAGAAGGGGTCAATTAATGAAGTCAAAAGAATATGAATTAAATTATAATGCATGGATTGTGAATAAATACTATAAGGAAAAGATTTTGTAGTGGAGGTTATAGTAGAGGTTTTTACTGTTACAATATTGGTCAAAATTTTCATCAAAAAATCGGCTACAATTTCCGTCAATAGTACCATATGTTTTAGTGGAGGCTTTTACAGGAATTTATTATAATTAAAAAATATCGGCGACTGAAGGCTTTAGTTGATGTTTTTTTTCACCAATGTGCTTCTGACAAAGATGCACCAATGCGCTTCTGTCAAATATGCACTAGTGTGCTCTTGAAAAAGATGCATTGGTGCACTTTTGACAAAGATGCATCGGTGTGCTTCTGTTAAAGATGCACTGGTGTGCTTTTGCCAAAGATGCACTGGTGCACCTTCACCAAAGAGGAGCACCGATCATTTTTTGGCCAAAACCACACTAGTGAAGATTTGTAATGGAGCACCAATGCACCTACTATAAAGAAGCATATATGCACTTATACCAAAGATGAGCATCGATGCACCTTAACCAATAGTGAGCTTTGGTTTTCCCATACTAAAGAGGAGCACTGATGACAAAAAACAATTTGTTGTGTACATAAACCTTGTGAACATGCAAATAAAGGGAGGTGATTTAATAAATACACTATAATTTATTAAAATGTAGTGATATAATAACTTTGATTTTGAATATTCCAAGTATTAGTTCATACCCTTGTTTATTAATGAATCTCTTATTTACAATTTAAAAATGAAATGCTTGCCTAATATTAAAGAAAAATTATAATTTTGATTGTTTGAAATATAATTTTATAGTTAAAAGAATATGAAATAAGAAATTATCAATAAACATAAAAATAATATTAAAAAATGTATAATAATTAATATTGAAATGTTAAGCATTGCAATTTAAAGTCCTGGAGCACTGGTGCGTTTACAATAAAAAAACACCGATGCACTTATACAAAAGATGAGAAGTAATGCATCATAACTGACAATTATCATCATTGTGCCGATACAAAATAGGAGCACTGATGAAAAAAAAATGCTGTGTACAGAAACCTTGTAAACATGCAAATAAAGGGAGGTGATTTAATAAATACAAGATTATTAAAATGTAGTGATATAATAAATTTGATTTTGAATATTGATATGGAAATAGTTAACTATTTTTATAGAGATATGCACAGAGTAAAAGTATGGCCTCAGAGTATCGATTGGATGATAAATATAAAAGAGAGAATTCAAAATTTGGTTAAGTACCACGATAGAAATGAAGTTGTCAAAATAAAATCTGTGTTAATGGATATTCATTTAGTCATCTAAGAAACAACAACATAGGTTGAGTATAAGGTGGTAGTACAGTAGTAATGACTTGCTCGTGAACAATTTATATTACACATCACTCTAAGACATGTAAAAAGTAATTCATGTGTGGGTTTTGGAGTCATTACAGTTTTTAAGAAGCCCAACAATGCCTGGATCCAAGTAGTGGGGTCTACTTTATACACACAAAAAACATGGACTTGAACATGTTGCCATATTTTTCTTTGACATAGTGTACCAACACCCCAAGTCACACCACCAGGGTCAGATACAACGGGATTCTAACGGGATAGGGATGATTCGAGTGACTGCATAGCGGAATAAGGCTTAATTAATGCTAGACCAACATGCCAACAAGCCAAATAAAGTAAAACAATCAGCCATTAAAGGAAGACAATGCTTCCGATGCAAACTTTTCCCCAAATGTACATGTGATGCAAGGTAATTGTAACATGAATGCAACCGGGTCTAAGTAACCATTTCACATGTAGATTTAATATCATCATCACATATATGGCAAGATTCCCGTCACCATTTAACCAATAATAAATTCAGATCTACATATGTTAATAAAATTCATCCTTATGACAATAAGCAAATCAACATTACGATATTCCAATAAAGCAGAAATATAACACCATAATACACCATATTTACAACATTAATCCATATCCATTAAACCCATAATATATTAGATCTAGAAGTTGTCATCTACATCCATATAATTAACATAACCACCAGATATACTGGCTACCACAAAACATAAACCAAATAGCATCTACTAGCTGCAATAGTTCACATAAACAAATCTTCTCTATGAACTACTGATTTAACACTATTAATTCAGCCATATAACATAAGAATATAATCAAATATCTGACATAAAATATTAGAGATAATCCTAATATCCATGGGCACATATGCAATATAAAAACACAATAAATATTTTCCAAATAAATACTTATCTTTGAAAGGCGCAACTAGCTTCAACAGGACAACGTTCCACCCATCCTTAAACATGCCATGCTCATCAATATCTCAGCATGACAGTCACCCTCGAGCTGAGGCCATGGATCCACACACTAGGGAACTCTCAAAATCAAATCCTAACAACAATATTAAGGCCATAACCTAAGGAAACCAACACAATCCCTCACCATTTACTGTAACATACCCAAAATTTGTATAGACAACTAAGCTACTGTAGTTTTAAATAATCATTAAGATGATCAAACAATAAAACACTTACTTGAAACAATGCAAAGACAACTTGGAGAATCAACTCCTCCCAACCATAGAAGAGGGACACTCAACTGTTTTCGCAACTCCACCCCCAAGCTGGATCACCACCATGCACTAGAACGCAAGCAAACGCTTCCATGCGACACTCTCTTTCAGAGTCTGTAATAAGCAAATGATGGACTTATTAAAAGAGAGAACAATCAACACCATTCTTCCATCCACAACATGGTGTCCCATGCTATCTCAGTACACTAATATATATAGTTTTGTCCAAGTCTTGTGCCATCCCAATCAAATCTCCAATCAATCCATAAATCTCTATGATTTAGGATCTTGTCTGGTTATTGAGTTTTAGATTGGATTTGATTGGTAAAGATCTCTCTTGCTTGCTTACACATGTTCTCTTGTGCCATGGTGGTGTCCCCTCATTTAACTGAACTCTCCAAGTGCCTTTTTCTTTTATTTAATAATAAAAAGATATTTTGTTGTGCACAATGTCACTTTGCTTTTTTGAGTTTTAAATAACTCTTACATAAAAATAATTGTCACAATATTAAATCAAAATAAATAATATTTTTTGGGGTATCACACTTACTTTCTCCTCCACCTTACTACATGGTGCAACTGAAATCCCTTCACCACCCAGGTCCCTCAAGATATCACCATTCACCATTAGGATTTATGTGCAAGATCAGGACAGAGATAAGTAATGGTCTTGAGGTATTTATGTGTTCAATAGAAAATCTTACCAGTCTCTTCATTGGAATAGATCCTTGTTCAATCATTCTCACTGGTCTCCAAGTTTTCCTGCAAACAAAAGGGTACGATAGCTATATGCAAAAAGGACAATTCGAATCCATCCACAGACATTCGAATTCTTGAGAGAGAAACTCTCCCCAAAACAAAGAATTGAATGAATGAAAGCTATTTCGAACCCCTTCATAGCAATTCGAATTCAGTGGCAGAGGCTAGCTTAGGTTCATTTAACTGGAGAATAATTCGAATTATCCAAAATTACTCAATTTAACTGGAGAATAACTGGAATTACCCAAAAATACTCAATTTAACTCAAGACAACTCAAATTGATCCCAAATTAATGAGTTTTAAGTGGAGAATAACTCAAATCACCCAAAATTTCTCAATTTAATTGGAGAATAATTTGAATTACCCAAAATTACTCAATTTAATTGGAATAACTGAAATTGATCTAAACTTATTTTAACTGAAGAATAATTCGAATTCACCTAGTGCCACCATAATAACAAATAACATCAACACACATGTTAAATCGCATTACATTCTTTAATTAGCATTTTCAAAAATAAAAATAATTATTCTTTAAATTTGTTCACTTATACAAAAATAAATCCTACACTCCTAATTGTATATAGCATCATTTTCTCTTAATTGATATTTCCAAAATAAAAATAATTATTTTTTAAATCTTATTTTACTTGTAAAAAATAAAACTTAAAGTAACACCCACCCACCCACTATTTGTATATATCATCCTCAAACTTAGAGTAAAAGATTCCCTCAATTTCCTCTTAATAATTATTTTTTAAATCTTATTTTACTTGTGAAAAATAAAACTTAAAATAACACACCCCCACCCACTATTTGTATATATCATCCTCAAACTTAAGAGTAAAAGATTCCCTCAATTTCCTTTTAATCTTATTCATTTGATTCACTATTTGAGTTTTTCTTTCTATTCCTATATATAAAAATTAAATTTATATTTTTTAATCTTTAATTTTATTTAATAAATTAAATATCAAAATAAATCTATATTAATACTATTCAATTAATATTTTTTTAATTTCATTTAATTTAATAAATTAAATATTAAAATAAATCCGTATTAATATTATTGAAAAATAAAAGAGTAACATGGTCACCTCCTCAAAATGTTAACCTTTTCTACTTGAATTGATTGAATTGATTTTAATTTAAATAATTTTTGTTTTAGTTTAATTTAGATAATTTTTCTTTTAGCATCTAAATAAAAAAATTTGTTCTATAACTATCTCAATAACAAAAAGTTTTGTATTCAAAATTAATTGTTTGTTTGTTAGCCTGTTCAACTTGGATTTATTTTAATTCGGATAATTTTTCTATTAGCATCTAAATAAAAAATTTGTTTTTATAATCTCAATAACAAAATAAATTGAAAAAGTTTTGTATAGAATATTAATTGCTTGTTTGTTTGTTTTTAACAAGAAGAATATATTTGCATTGGAAAGTACTCTACCTAATTTGTTGTCGATATCTTAATATAATAAAAGGGCTCCTACCTAATTTGTCGATATCTTAATATAAGAAGAGGTGACACAGAATATTGTCTTCTCTTTTATTTCCAACTTATTTGCCATTATAACAATAACAGATTGTTAATACTTTTTAAATTTCAGAACAGTTTGTTAACAATTGGGTAGGCACATTGCCACATCAAAGTCAATATAAGAAGAATAAGTTTTCATTTTATTGGTTAGTTGTGTTGATCAGAGACGCAGTACAATTCTTTTTCGCATATTACAAAATATATGTATATACATCAAGGATCTATTAAGTTATAGCATTCCCTTAAATACCGCGTGAAATGCCCCCTTTCTGTACATTCAAATCCACTGAAAATTTCGCTAAGGTATTACTCATCGTAACATTTCTAAGCTCACGCCAGAGGGGTCAAAATGACGAAAAAGTTAGCTATATGCCACATCAAAAGCCATCATCAGGATAAGCCAATATACAAATATGATATCTAGATATTAATGCCCCCTAAAGATACCCTTAAGTTCCCCTAAAGTACACCTAAGATATTCTACCCCAAAGTTGTACTTCTAAATTTTACCTTGAAGTACCATTAAAGTGCCATAAAGTACCTAAAGTGTGATAGGGTATGCAAAGTGGCGTTACCCCAAGGATAAGTGTGATAAGGTAGCAAGATACATGGATAATTAACACATATGGCACGATCTATTATCCCAAGGGAGTTGTTTATTGGTTGTAACTTGAGTGGTTGGGAAGAATGATTGTTGTCCTCTTCATCTATGTTCAATTCTTGTATATGACATGATGCTCTTGTTAAATCCAAAATAAAAACCTATTGTCACTATGTCCTAAAAAAGCTACACATCAATCAAAAAATGATATCAAAAAATGCCTAGCTTTTCAGGCGATTTTGGTCCAAAACTGGTTTGAAATTCATGGCCGAAATTGCTATTTTCACATTTTTGTAATTTCAGCAATGGAGATTGCCTATTTGTTTTAGACTAATTGATCAATTTAAAAATTACCCAAATTGCCGCTGATCTGAACACTCCAAATTAAGATTTTGGCAAAAAATGCTCTGCTGGATTCCAGGTTTTAGTTAACATTTATACAGCTACATTTTTAAAAGCCTGATTCAGTAGTTAATATATTGAATGTTTAGAGCTATGAGATAATTAGTGTTTTGGTTCAACAACCAGCCAGAAGACCAGTGGTTGCGCACTTTGAGAATGGCAGTTCGGTGGAATGGTAGGCCGGCATTCATTCATCGCCTCCCTACTGCAATTTTCCGCTTGATTTTATTACTTCAATCGCATACCATATACTGCAGCATAATAAAATAAATTTCACGTTTGTAGATCTATATATGTACGATTTCGTCCATAACGCTCTTACCAATAAAGAGTAGAGACGTTTGCCTCGGCTGCTGAAAATCAGAGAAGGAGAGTGATAATCTGTTGTTTGCCAACAATGGGTCCTGGTGGTGCTGGTCCTGGAGGCCCTGGTGGAGGGTTTGGAGGCCCTGGTGGAGGTTGCTTCGGTTGCATTCAACAATGGTATTATGATTAATCACCATCACTGCACTTTCTTTAACCCTTCTTGATTTTGATATCGTCCTCTGCCTTAGTATTTCAGTGGATGGAATGTTAGTTATAATTAGGTCTAATGGAACAATTCACAGTTTTAGGTTTTTTTCGTAACCGTATGTTTGTTTATGATATTGCAGTCTATATTTCCTGTGCTGCTGCTGCCTGCTGCGAGAGTGCTTCGGATTTTGTTGCCCGCCATTTGGAGGCAGCCCAGGCGGCCCAGGCGGCCCGCCTCCATTTTAAGTTACACAGATGTTGTTAGGCTCTGCCACTTCGAATCCATTTGAGTATATAAGCAGATCAAAATCGTTATGTAATGTTGTATGTTGATAAATAACAATTGCATTTGCGTCTTTGATGTCCAATATTTACTACAGATCTGATTTCGTCAAGTGTGGCTCTATGGAATTGGCATCTGTGAATTGAAAATAAAGTGGGCAAAAAGTTTATGACCAGAATGCATGCAATTTACTCACTGGACTTCCACATACACATTCTTGATGGATAAATACAGTGTAGATTAGTCTTCAGTTTTTTTGTTGGACCGGGTCTGAATTTTTGCATACAATGTGGATTAGTTATATATTTTGGACTGGATCTGAATTTTTGCAAGGTCAGTTAAATTATACATACGTAAGCATAATATTACCTTAGGGCTATCAGAGGAGCTTTGACCCGTTCTCATAACATAGCACAAGACAAAGATAAGCTTCATCTCACAATGCTGGTTGTTAGAAGTCTGATTTGCATTGTTTTCAGTATTGAATTGAGCAGCCATATTGTTTAGTATTGAGAAGCCATATTTAAGGTTTGTTTGAATTTATTTAATAATGAGAATTGTCCATATAAATTTATTTTAAATTCAAATTTGGAATCTGAAGATTGTGGGTGTTTACCATATAATGATCATGAAGACCCATGAAGGATACCCTACATGGAAGTGCTTAATTTGAATATAAAAAGTGGTACATAGACATGGAAAGTATTTAGGTATATCCTCTCATGGAAGTGCTTAATTTGAATATAAAAAGTGGTACACAGAAGATGGAAAGTATTCATGTATATCCTCTCAATAGATAGCTTTATGTCTCAATTTTGCCCATCATTTTATGGAAACAAAAATGAAGATCATATGTCTGAGATATTGCCAAATAAGTTTAAGAACTCGCAGATCCAACGTAACCCACATCCTCCACATCTCGTATAGCCTCAACATTTAGTCATTTCTCTACATCTCGTATACCCTCAACACTTAGTTTTCTCTTCATCTTGTATAACCTCAACACTTAGTCATTTCTCTCCATCTTGTATACCCTCAACACCTCTTTCCTCTCCCACTCAACACTTAGTCATTTCCCTCCATCTCACATACCCTCAACACTTAGTCATTTCTCTCTTTCCTCTCCCACTCATCTTCCCTTGTCTCCCACATTTCCCACTCACCTTTTTAAGAATAGGCTAAGTGAGTTTACTTCTCTATAGAGCAGATATTTGTTCCCACTCGTTGTCCAACATTCTTCTCCGCACTTCCACACTACCCTTCCCTCTCCCACTCATCCACTCCTTTGCATCCATTCTCCCTCTTTTATCCTAAGTCTCCTTCACCCCTCCCCTCCCCTCCCCTCCCCTAGCATGTTTCCCAATGTATGTCCTAACCAACCAGACTATGACACATGGCATCACCTAACATCACCTATGACATCTAGTCCACTCCTTTGTATTCTCCACTCCTCCACATCCATTCTCCCTTTTCCATTTTATTCTAAGTCTCCTTCACCCCTTCCTTCCTCTGGCATGTTTCCCAATGTCTCAATGTAGGTCCTAACCAACTAGGCTATGACACATGGCATCACCTATGACATCTAGACACATGGCAATGAGATGGAATTATCCTATGGTGACACTTGACAAGCTTGGACTAGTTGGTGATTATTGGGTAGTGACATGGCAGATGATGTGGCAGTGACATGGCAACCAAAAAGTCTCATTCACCCTCCCTTGACACATTTCCCAACTTCCCAATGTAGGTCCTAACCAACCGAGCTATGACACATGGCATCATCCATGACATTTAGACACATGGTAGTGTGATGGAATTATCCTATGGTGACACTTGGCAAGCTTGGATTAGATGGTGATGGCTGGGCAGTGACATGGCAGGTGATGTGGCAATGACAAGATAGTTTGACTGGGCAGTGCCATGGAAACCGAAATTTATGCCAAGCATAAGCTATGCAAGGTTCCATGGCTTCCTCCACTTTCACACTAAAATAATATGAGGAAGACATTTGCTTTATTAATAGTTATGAAAGCCTTCCCACAATGCATGTGGGATAGATAGGGAGGAATCCTAATTAAGAGTTGAAAATGCATGTGAGGGTGGATCAACAACTACTAATTCTTGACCTTACAAAGGCCATATATTGAGTTTCAACATTGGAATTGAGCAAACAAGAGCTAGGTGGAAACATAAGACAATGAAGAAAAACTTGGATATAGTATTCAAAGCTGAATATTGTCCTATTTTAATAGAAATTTAAAAATGTGTTGGGTTGTTTGTGAGTGCTCTTTGTAAGCTTGATGCGAACCTCGACTTTGGAAGGCCACATCTTAAGCTCCCGGTATCGAAATTGAGCAAATGAGAGATCGATGGAAATATAAGAGGATGAAGAAAAACTTGGATGTGGTTTTAAAAGATGAATATTTCCCTATTTTTCTCAAAAATTCAAAGAACGGTAAGGTTGTTTATGAGTTCTCTTTGTAAGCTTCATGTGAACCTCGACTTTCGAAGGCCATATTTTGAGCTCCCGATATACAAATTGAGAAAATGAAAGCTCATTGGAAACCCATAACCATGAAGAATAACATGGAAATGGTTTACATGGTTGGAGTTTCAATTAACATAACTGAAAAATTAAAACACAATCATGAATATTTCTAGCTTGACATGAAAATTATTTTGTGAAATTGGTTTATTAAAAAAATAATTTAAAATGTCTAAAGTGGACCCTAGTTGGGAGCCCAAATTTCTAAGTTAAGATGTACCAAGGAGCATTTAATGAAACATTTATTAAGTGACCAAACTCTCATTCCATTGAAACAAAATCACATGAGAGATTGAAGAAAGGGAAAAAACCCTGATCTAGTAAAAGTAGTTACAAGATGATGAAGAGAAGATTATAAAATGATATTTGGAGCACATTTCAAAGGGTCTAGTCCTCAACAATTTGATTATTTTCTATGTGAGAATAGGTCTCCAGTTCCTCCCCTATGTTTCCTCCTTTCCATATCAATTTCCCATTCAGCCTTGCATTGCCTAAGTCTGGCATTGAGGTAGACTTCTCTCTCTCTCTCTCTCTCTCTCTCTCTCTCCAAGTGTTTGTTATAGGTACACATGAGGATTATCTAGACTAGATAAGGATACCATTAGAGCCCGATTGTTTGTTTGAGTCATGGGTATTTAGTGTTGTATTTGGAAAGCTTTATTTCTTGTTGTAGCCAACTATCTTGTTGAAGAACTGAGCATTATATTTATTATTAATTGTAAAAATCTAAGGATAAATATTTAGGGGCATATTATTTTTATGGTATATGAATTTCATGTGAGCATGAGATCTTGAGAACATGTTTCATGTACATCCTTGTGATTTTTATGGTTGAAATCATTTAAAGTTCTCTGAAGGATCCTTATTATTTGTGTTCTTTCTTCTTGTGAAATATCTGGTTGCATCTCCTACTTGCATATGTTATAAGAGGCATGTTGTGGTTGTGAAATTCTAAATCACAGAATATCATGGAGCTGAGTATACCTCACAGAGAAAGAATGAGCAAAAAATATGAATTACAGTGAAACCTACAGTAAAAATGAGCAGACAAATTAATCATGCATGATAAATCTGGTAGGAACATAATAATGTCACATGATCCAATAATCAGTATAGTCAACAATGATGTTACAATGGAGATATTTCGAATCACCTAGGAGAATTCGAGTCTTGATTTGTTTAGCATAGGAATTGTCACCTTTATCAGTGCTCCGAAGCTCCCAAACTCAGTTAAACTCAACCAAATATCAGTTAACTAAAGCTACTGTCAGTTAGCTTACCAAGGAGGGAACAATCATGAGTTTGTCATGCAAATCACTCAGAAAAGGGCGCATGAGACCACAATCAGTGACAATCAGAGCATAAACCCCGCACAAGAGTAATCTAACTCAGGCGGACTGAACTAGAACATTGAGTTGGCTCCTAAAATGTAGGGAACTGCCTCTAATGGTCCTAAAATCATGCATGAAGGGCACATTGGGTGCATAATGGGTCCTAGATGACATATGCACACGACTAGGGGGAAAATAACATCACTAAGTGCTAGCAAAAGGTAAATGATGTAAGTAGGACAAGGATGGAGTATTAAAATATCCTCTCACCCCACCTTAATCCAAACTTGTCCATCCTGGGCCTTGGTTAATAAGACCAAAGGTCACCCATACAATCAAATAAATGATCAAAATAAAATAATTTTCCATGAAACAAGGTAATGGGGAAAACCTAATGGGAAATCCCCCCCTAAAAAATAGGACAACAGTAGGGAACTTAAATAACCTTCACACTAAGCAGAGAAGGAGAAAATTTCCTGAGTGAAAGCATTTGTAAAAATGTAGGCAATATGCTCCTATGTAGGATAGAAATGCAAGTGCTAGATCTAGATCTGGATCTGGATCTACTCCTCTGATGTACCTCCCACTGTGTCGAAGTTGTATTTTCCAAAACAAGTCTTCCAAGAACCCTTCTTGCTATTGGAGTGAATGGCTCATTGTAGTTGAAATAATGAACTTTTGAGTACCCTTTGTCAACCAACTGAGATTTGTACTTGGTTTTACATCCCCCATGGCAAGTCTCTTCAAGGTATTGTGTAATAAACCCCGCCATCATGTAGCACCTCTCCGAGAGAAGTGGACCTGCATGACATAATGCAAGGTTTGCATGATACTGATATCTGGTGGTTCTATGGTTAGTTGGATCCCCAACTATGTTCTCAACAGATAAAAGGAATTTGTGAGCCCATATTTCCCTTGGCCATGGATTGGGAGTAGGTGTTGGATCTGGATATGGATCTTCTTGAACTTTATTCTCAACATCAAGATCTTGATCCTCATCTTCATTAGCAGAGATATCACTCTGATCTTCATCAGATGTCAATGGAGTAGGTAGAGAGTATGGAAAAAAGTGAGAGAATTCATATGCCTTTGAGGCATGGTTTGCAAAACCTTTCGCTATAATATTCCCATAAGAGATCTCTACAATCTCAATTGTGTCAGGACCAAATACAACTTTCTTCGGTGAACCTGTGTGAGTCACCTAGTAAACAAACAACAAATTTGTTGACAAAGAAGGAACAAATAGAACATTTTTGAACTTTCCATACTCCAGATGTACTAGGCCCTTCCCTTCAGCAAAGATCTGAGAATTATCTTCCATGTGAATAATCGAACCATCATTGAGATCTAGAGAAGAAAATGATTCTTTGGAGGAAACCATGTGGTTGGAGGATACTGAATCTATGAAGAAGGATCGTGATTGTGAAAATCCAGCCTTCAGTGCATGACATCTCTCATGACCATCGGACTCACTTCCAGAATCACTCTCTCTTGTGCCTTCTGGGAGGGAAATGTTGTGTTGTTTAAGAATTTTGGTCATCTTATCTATCTTCTTCTTCATGCATGAACTCTCTGGATGGTTTCCTTTCTTGAAATAGGAACACTCATATTTCTCAAATCCCTTTTGCTTATCCTTCTTGGATCTGGAGGCTCCTTCTGATGGATTAGACTTTGGATTCTGCTTGGTATCAAATTTATTTTTCTCTTTACCCTTGTTCTTTCCTTTGGAATTTCCACTTTTTGACTTCCCAACCATAAGACCCTGATTTTTGGAGGCTTGCAAAGAGCCCATATGAATCAGTTTGTCTTGTTCTTGAATGAGAGATTCGGTGAATGCATCTAGAAATGACATTTTCCAACCAGGGATTGCCAATATCCCTGAATGGAAGGTAGAAACAAATATGGAGAAATCAGGACCAAGCTTCCTCATAATGGATAGCACCAACTAATCATCCTTCTTCTCAATACCACACTGCTTGCATTGCATGACCAAATATTTGAATTTGGAAAATAATTGCTGGATGGTTTCGAAACTATTGGGTTGAAGAGAAATCCACTCATTCTCCAGAATATGGCCCCTTAGTTCATATTTTTTTCCGAAGAGGGTTTCCAACTTCAACCAAACCTCTATTAGAGTCTTCAATCCTTCGAGGTGGAAGAGTAGATCTTTGGAAATATGAATACACATGAAACCGAATGCTTCATCCAATCTATTCATATACTTGGCCTTCTCAACAATTGCTTGAGGTTCAAACTCTTTTCCCATTGTTACCTTGTACAGTGACTTGTTGCGCAACACCATCTGCATGTCAGCCCTCCAATCAAGATAATTGAAGGGTGTCAGGATCCTGGGAGAGATATGAGCATTTGAATTCTCCATTAGAGCTGCTGGAGTGAATACAATGTGGTACAGTTGCACTAAAAAAATTTCAATAACCTGCAAAAAAAACTCTCAATTTTGGAAATAGACTACTACTAAGCATTGCTTTAGGACAATACGAACATTTTTACGGATCCTTCACACCCGTATAGACCTCAAAATATTTCTCCAATGAATTCAATGCAATGGCACCAGGATTTGCTGTGGAAATCTAGAGGCTTCTGGTGCACTACTGAAATCATATGCTTAATCTATGCTCACTGAGCTCTAATACCATGTGAAATTATAAATCACAATAGATCATGGAGATGAGTATAACTAACAGAGAAAGAATGAGCAGAAAAGATGAATTACATTGAAAACTGTAGTAAAAATGAGCAGACAATTAATCATGCATGAGAACTCAGATAGGAACATAATAATGCCACATGGTCCAATAATCAGTATAGTCAACAATGGTGTTACAATGGAGAGAATTCAAATCACCTAGGAGAATTCGAGTCTCATTCTGTCTAGCATAGGAATTGTCACCTTTATCAGTGCTCCAGAGCTCCCAAACTCAGTTAAACTGAACCAAATCTCATTTAAATAACGCTACTGTCAGTTAATTGACCAAGGAGGGTGCAATCATGAGTTTGTCATGCAAATCACTCAGAAAAGGGCCCATGAGGTCACAATAAGTGGAAATTAGAGCATAAACTCCCCACAAGAGTCATCTAAATCATGTGGACTGAACTAGAACACTGAGTTGGATCCTAAAATGTAGGGAAATGCCTTTAGTGGTCCTAAAATCATGCATGTAGGGCGCATTAGGTGGCTAATGGGTCCTAGATGAAATATGCACACCACTAGGGGGAAAATAACATCACTAAGTGCTAGCAAATGGTAAATAATGCAAGTAGGACAAGGATAGAGTGTTAAAATTCCTAACATTGGTGAGCTAAACATATATTTACATTTAATATTTAATATTTCTTGAGTCCATTTACTTCTGATTTTCTTGGTCCATTTCCAAGCAAAGCTTGCACTCAAATAATAAATATGGTTATGAAGAACCCTCTTTTATTTAAGAGAATAAGATAAATAATTTGGAAGCTTGTCGCCAAGCATTCTCCCTTCGAATTTGTTTCAAACCTAGAAAAAGAAAGAAACATATTTTAGATTTAAAGAGTGGAGTACCACCTCTATAAAAATGAAGGAGAGTCTTTCTTGTTCTCCATAAAATTTCTTTCAACATTGGTTCTTTCCCCTTGTCAAGAAAAATAGATCAACATTTTGGAAACCATACTAGGGAAATATTTGTTTTCAAGAAATATGAAACCTTTTTATAGATTAGATCTTATTGAGACACTAGAAGTTATGTGGTTCAAAGTTTTTGAAATATATATTGGATCTTTATAGCCGAGTTTTTTAAAATTAATTGGATTCTTGAAAGCCTTGTTCAAGGAATATTAGATGGCCTCCAAGAATATGTTCTTTGAGCTTTGTTCCCAATTCATATATGGAAATTTCTGAAGGTCCAAGAACCATCCAAGATTCAAGAGGATGAGCTCCTTGGTGACTCCATCACCAAAGATCTAGACTTTGAATAAAGAAGCCTAGGATTCTCCAAGGAAAGGATTCCAAAACTACAAGAATATATGTATGGAAACTCCATCAAAGAGATTCTTTCATGTTGTGACGCTCCTTTTCCTTCCCCATCAACCCCATAAAAAAAAGTTCAATTTACAGTCAAAGAAAGTAGTCCCCAAAGAAGGAAAAAATTGCATAGAAGTCTCCTTAGCTTGCAAGGAGAGGTCCATCCCATGCCATACATTTCCATGGAGAATTTTCCCATGTTCTTGGGGATTACTTTAGAGAATGAAGAGAAACATTTGATTAAATTTAATAGTGCTTTTGATATTTATAATCTGGTTGAAGACGATGTTGCTTGTCGATTGTTTGTGGTAACTCTACATGTAAATGCTTGTGAATGGTTTTATTCATTGCTTCTGTGAACCATCACTAGTTTAGATGTATTAGAAGATTTTTTTATTGATAAATATGTCCCAAGGATAAACCCATATTCTCTTTCCTTGGAGTTAGTTTAAATACAGATGAAGGAGAGAGAGAGAGAGAGAGAGAGAGAGAGAGAGAGAGAGAGAGAGAGAGAGAGTTATATATTTCACTTTCATATCTATGAAAGTTCTTCATAAAATTCCCCAACAAATGTTCCCAACTTATTCTATCATTTTCAAGTTCTAAGAAAATGTATTGACCGCAAATCTGAGATATTTATTGAAGCGAGAAGGAAAATGTAGATGGAAATACTTAATGCAATGAACTTAAGTCTTTCAAGATTTTTTTTTATGAAAGTGGTGCTTATCCAAAGGCCATTTTGGGGAAGCCTCAAATATTTTTGGTTGAGGATGAAAAAGATCCATCATCTTTATGTCAAGAA
Organism: Larix kaempferi; assembly: GCA_027924585.1. Taxonomy (NCBI): domain Eukaryota; kingdom Viridiplantae; phylum Streptophyta; class Pinopsida; order Pinales; family Pinaceae; genus Larix; species Larix kaempferi. The sequence goes on along the minus strand of BSBM01000767.1, from coordinate 662,832 downwards.
AATATCCCACTAGCAATTCTAAAATTTAACATGAATCCCTTGATCCCCATAGAGATCATGGATTGAATTGGACATGACTACGACTTCATGTATGATCCAAGGGATATTGGCCCAAGGCGGGGCAATGAAACATCAAGATATTCAATGTTTGTAAATTTATTTTTTCTTCCCACTCACCCTCTCCAATATGGGTTCAAGACCGTGGAGAAAAACATTTAGAAGAGAAATTCCATGAAAGATGGGAAAATTCCCTTGAATCAAATTATATTTCTGAAGTTGAAAATGAGAATCCTAATGTTGCAATGCAAGATATATGCAATATTCCACATTCTCATATGTGAATGAAACTATAACCGATCATATGTTCAATGTGAGAAGAATGTTGGCAATCGGTTTGAGGTTGGATTTGAGGAACCTCCACTAGATGTATATAAAGATTTCATTCAATATTGTCATAATGAAAACATTGCAAAGGGTTATCATTGGCCATAACTTGTTTATACAAAGCTACAAGAGGAATATTATCATGGATGAGAGAAAACGAGGACAAAGAGTACGAATTCACATTGAACTTCCAAGTTGTGTGCCCCTCATCCAAAGTAGATTTTAGTGAGAAAGATAATGCCCATCATTAAAAAAAGAAGGGCATTTGTAGCAAGAGAGATGTGTTGCAGAATTTAATATTGAGAGAAATGATGTCATTGGTGAACAACAAGAGACAACCCTTCCAATCTCAAAGGATTTTCATTAGCCACTTGTTTTTGTATCATCACCATGGCAAGATTGTCATTGCATAAAAGAAGAACGATTTCAAAACATTGCCAATAAACCAAGACTCTTGTCCATCTCTTGGAGTAAGGAAAGTACATGCAAATGGGAGAATTATCACCCAACCAATGATTGAAACCCACATGTATATGCAAAGGCTATATTGAGTCATGGTTCCTAGCTATTATTGGCCAACCATTGGCATGCATTCAATTTGAGTACATCTAGTGGAGTCATATTGCAACATAAGCAATATTTGTAAATACTTTCCATGCCTTGACAACACCTTCGATATGTTCCTTGATCCTATATCTCATCCCATATATAATTTGGTTGTGTAAATGGCTCCATTGGAATTCTAACTACACTTCAGAAGTGGTTCCTTACTCCAAGTTGGTGTAGGGTAGGTAGGGATTTTTCATTTTTGATTTAGAACAATTGGTTTTCCAGTATTGAATCAAGTATCTCATGGATATTAGTTTCACTTGGGAGTGACTCCATATCCCAATGGAAATGGAATTTGGTCTAATTCTAGAGTTCTTTGCAACCCACAGGGGGTCACTATCTCGTAGTTGGAGCTAATTATTTATTTTATTTGTGGTCACCCATCAATAGAGTGATTCTTTCCAATGATTGAACTTGAATTTATCTGAACTCAAATTCAAATTTGGAATATGAAGAGTGTTGGTTGATTACCATATAATGATCATGAATACCCAAAAATATTTTTCATTAAGAATATGGAATCAATCTCTAGCATTGTACTCTTCATTCTTTGCACATGGCCACTTGGAATGGAAGTGATTCTTTTGAATATAAAAAAAGGGTACACATAAGAGGGAAAATTCCCATGTATATCCTCTAAGTAGATATCCCTATGTATCAGCTTCACCCATCATTTTACAAACTCAAAAACGAAGGCCATATGCCTGAGATATTGTCGATTTGGTTCAAGAACCCACGAATCCAACCTAGCCCATGTCCTCCACATTTCGTTGTCTAAATATAATATAGCCTCAACATTTAGTCATTTCTCTACATCTCATATACCCTCAACAATTATATTTCTATGCATCTTTTATACCCTCAACACTTAGTCATTTCTCTGCATCTCATATACCCCCAACACTTAGTCATTTATTTATTTACTCTCCCACTTGTCTTCCCTTATCTCTTGCACTCCGCACTCACCTTTTCAAGAATTGGCTAAGTGTTGGGTCGAATGTGAGTTTTCATCTCTGTAATGAGTGACTTGTTCCCACTCGTTGTCCAAATTTATTCTCCGCACTTATACACTACCCTTCCCTATCCCAGTCATCCAATCCTCTTCATTCTCCACTCCTTTGTATCCATTCTCCCACTTAAATTTTATCGTAATTCTCCTTCACCCGTTCCCTCCCTTAGCATGTTTCCCAATGTAGGTCCTAACCAACCAGGCTATGACACATGGCATCACCTAGCATCACATATGACATCTAGTCCACTCCTTTGCATTCCCCACTTCTCCAAATTCATTATCCATCTTCCATTTTATTCTAAGTCTTCTTCGCCCCTCCCCTATTCTAGCATGTTTCCCAATGTCCCAATGTAGGTCCTAACCAACCAGGCTATGACACATGGCATCTCCTATGACATCTAGACACATGGCAGTGAGATGGAATTATCCTATTGTGACACATGGAAAGCTTGGACTCGTTGGTGATCAATGGGTAGTGACATGTAAGATGATGTAGCAATGATAAGGTAGATTGACTGGGAAGTGACATGGAAACTAAAAAGTCTCATTGAGCCCTCCCCTGGCACATTTCCCAATGTCCTAACGTAGGTCCTAACCAACTAGGTTATGACAAATGGAATCATCTATGAGATATGACAAATGGCATCATCTATGAGCTATTCCAAATGGAATCATATATGAGCTATGACAAATGACATCATCTATGAGCTATGACAAATGACATCATCTATGAGCTATGACAAATGACATCATCTATGACATCTAGACACATTCCATAGTGTGATGAACTTATCCTATGGTGACACTTGGAAATCTTGGATTTGATTAATAATGATTAGGCAGTGATGTGGTAGGTGATGTGGCAATGACAAGTTAGATTGATTGGGAAATGACATGGAAACCAAATTTTTTGTCAAGCATAAGCTACTCAAGGTTCCATGGCTTCCTCCACTTCCACACTCAAGTAATATGGGGAAGGAATTTTCTTTATAAAATGTTATGAATTCCCTCCCCTGATGCATGTGGGATAAATAGGGTGGAATCCTAATCATGAATGTGAGGGAGGATCAACAATTCTTGGCCTTGGACATTACATAGGACATATCATTAGTCCATGACATAGGAATATAGAAAATGAGAGACTGTTGGAAATATAAGAGGACGAATAAAAACTTGGATGTGGTTTTGAAATCTATATATTTCCCCGTTTTTCTCATAAATTCAAAGAACAATTAGATTGTTTGCGAGTGCTCTTTGTAAACTTGATGTGAACCTCTACTTTTGAAGACATATATTGAACTCCCAATATCCAAGTTGATAAAATGAGATCTCGTTGGAAAGCTAAGAGGATGAAGAATAACTTGGAATTGGTTTTAAAAGCTCAATATTGCCTTATTTTTCTCATAATCTTAAATAACAATTGGGTTGTTTACGAGTTCTCTTTGTAAGATTGATGTGAACCTCAAATTCCAAAGGCCATATATTGAGCTCCCAATATTGAAATTGAGAAAATGAGAGCTCGTTGGAAATATAGAACCATGAATAATAACCATAGGAATTGTTTCCATGGATTTAGTGTCAATTATCATACCCCAAAAATTAAAACACAGTCATGAATATTTCCATCTTGGCATGAAAATCATTTTGGGAAAATCGTTTATTAAAATAAAATTTTAAAATGTCTAAAGTGGGCCTCAGTTGGGAGAACAGATTTCTAAGTTCACATGTACCAATATAAATTTAATGAAACATTTATTAAGTGACCAAGCCATCATTTCATCGAAAGGAAATCACCCGATAGATTGAAGAAAGGGAAAAAACCCTTACCCTAAAAGTAGTTCAAAGAGGGTGAAGAGAAGGATCTTATGAAAGAAGATTTGGAGAACATTTAAGAGGCTCTAGTCCTCATCAATTTTCCTCTTTTCTCTATGAGAATGGATCTCCAATTCCTCCCCTATGTTTCCTCCTTTCCATATCAGTTTCCATTCATCCTTGCATTGCCTAAGTCAAGAATTGAGGCAGACTTTTGATTGCTCCCCCCTCTCTCATTCTCTCTTCTTCCAAGTGTTTGTTTCATATCCACATGACCATTCTCCATCCTAGATAAGGTTTTCATTCAATCCTGATTGTGTTTTTGAGTCATGAAGATTTAGTGTTCTATTTGGAAATCTTTATTCATGACTATATACAATTTTCTTGTTGAATAAATGAGAATAGTATTTATTATTGATTATAAAAATCCAAGAACAAATATTCAGGGGAATATTATTTTTATGGTCCCTAAATTTCATGTGAGCATGATATATTTATTATATGTTTCCTATGAGTCCCCGTGATATTTATGGTTGAAATCGTTTAAATTTCTATGAAGGACCCTTTTTATATATGTTATTTCTTGTTGTGAAATATCTGGTTACATCTCCTATTTGCATATGTTATAAGAGGTATGTTGTGGATGGTTGGGAATATATTTATATTTGATATTTAATATTTCTTGATTCCATTTATTTATAGGTTTCATTGTCCATTTGTAAGAAAATATTGCACTCGAATGATAAATCTGGTTATAAATAAGCCTCTTTTATTTAAGAAAATATGATAAATAATTTGGGGGTTTTCTCTTTAGCATTCTCTCTTCTCATTTGTCTCAAACCTAGAAAAATCAAGAAACATATTTCATATTTAAAGAGAGGAGTACCAAATCTATATAAATGAAGGACATTCTTTCTTGGTCCCCATAATATTTCTCTCAACATTGGTTCTTTTCCTTTGTTGATAAAAAGAGATCAACAGGTTCCTATTCCAACATGGACAATTCAAATATTTTCATATTCTCCACATTCATTACTGAGTAAATGTGCATATATGGGGGTACATTGAGTTTGTAGGAATTCTCTTACCTTCTCCAACACTTCAAAAGTACCATACAACAGTGTCTTGATCTTCTTATAGGGATCTTGTAGCCTTTCGCCACTTTTTTTTTCATCATTTTTTTGTGGATGGAAAGTTGTAGACATATTCAACTTAGTGTCCATATTCTCCCAAAGTGTAGTCCAAAAGGAACTAAAAAATATGCTATCTCTATTTAAGTTATGCTTCTTGGTATCCCAAACTGCACCCAGATATTTTCAAAGAACAAGTTTGTTTCTTCTTGTCCTTTGATGGTATTTTTACAATCCATGAGAATGCACATCTTACTAAACCTTTCAACTACTACAAATAGATAGTCAAATCCCTTCATAGTTCTTTCCAGACCACCCAAATAATCCATGGATATGATTCCCATGGTCTAGTAGGTGCATGTAAGGGATGGTATATACCTTGCTTCGTATTGTTGGGATTGCTTGTATAGTACAATATGCATAATATAATAAGCATACCTTTGTAAGTTGGAAACGATCTTCCCAACACCAAAATGGCTTGAAACTTTGGAGGTGTGAGAATCTATAATAAGTTGCAATCTCTCACATTTAGGAACACAGATTTTTTCCAACTTGTAGAGTAACCCATATTGGATATGATAGTCGACCTTGTTTCCATATTCTATATGGAATTTCCCTTGTAACTACTAAAATACCTCCATGAATTCCTCATATTCTATGCATTCCTCCTTGTGTGTATCTTGGGTGAAAGGATCCATATGCATAAGAATACCAAAATTCATGATCTTTGTTGTGGTTGGCCTTGAGAGCATGTCTACCAACTTGTTTGTATCACCCTTATTTTATTTAATGATTATATATAATTGTTGTAAAAATCCCATCTACTTATAGTGTCAAGTTTGTTGTATCTTACTTTAGGCCTACTATAATTATAGCGGTTGGTGATCAGTGTGAATGATGGTCTCCTTGCCGATCAAATAGAGCTTCCATCTCTTAATAGCTTGAAGTAAGGCATAAAGTTCCTTGTCATATGTAGTATAGTTCATGAATCCTCAATATAAAATTTTAGAATAAGAGCATATTGGACTTCCTCCTTGCATCAAATCCACTCCCATAGCATATCCATTTGCATATGTCTCCAATTTGAAAGGATTTTGTAAGTTGGGCAATGTGAGAACTGGTGGCTAACTGATATTTCGTTTGATCTCTTCAAAGCCTCATTCGTTATCTTTCCCCATTGGGAACCCTTGTTGTTGGTCATTATCAAATGGAGAGGTACAACCACAGTTGAAAAGAAATCTACGAAATTCTGACGGTATTGTGCTTCCCTCCAAAAGATTCAAAATTTAGTGGCATTTTTGGAGTTGGCCACTTGGTGATGGCCTCCATATTTTCCATACCAATCTTAAGTTATCCTGCACCAATTCCATACCCCAAATACACTAAAGAGTACTGAGAAAATTCACATCTCATAAGGTTTTCTAGTAGTTGATGTTTTTTCATGGTCTCTCATACGTGCTTGATATGTCTAATAGGAATATACATCATTCATCAAATGCATAAATTTATTTTTGCATTACACAAACCAAAAGGAATTACTAACCATTCATGTAGGCCTTGCCTAATCTTGAAGGTGGCATTCTAAGTGTATTCTTCCTTCATTCTTACCTGGTGGTATCTTGATTTGAGATCCAACTTGGTGAAGTACCTTCCATGTTGCAACTGATCTACCAAATCATCGATCATAGGAAGAGGGTATTGATTCTTAAGGATGATCTTATTCAAATATCTCTAGTCGATATAAATCCTCTAAGTCCCATGATTGTTGGGTACTATGACAGTAGGTGACCCACAAGGTGAGGTTCTTGGTTGGATTACTCCTTGCTCTAGTAGTTGATGCAACTACTTCTTCACCTCTTTTGCTTCTAGAATGGATTGTTTGTACAGTCCAAATTTTGGAAATGGAGAATCAAGCAATTAAGTTGTATCTCATGTTCCACTTCCCTCTTAGGAGGTATCTCTTTAGGGTCCTAGAATACTTATTTTTATGCCCACAAAAGCTTCTCCAACTAGCGTTTATGCTCTCTAGTACATCCCTCTAGAGATGCCTTTACTTTTATCGATTCACCTTCTTGCTAATTATGTCTTAAGAAAAGAAATACAAACTTTCTACTTGAACTAATTAGATTCTTGGATTTGTTGGAACTCAACAGAGAGATCTTATATTTACCTTTGTGTGCATTGATGATGAAATATTTATCATCCTTGATCAAGTGGTATTAGTTTTTTTCTCCCTGTGAAGTTTGCATCACTCATATACATGTAGGGGCTTCCAAAAATTACACCACAAACATCAAGTGGTGCTACATATACCTCCACTTCATCAATATAATATGCACTTATATCAAATTTAGTCTTGCACTTTTTATGACCCTAAGTTTTTCATCCCGATTTACCCATCCTATTAAATAGGGGATAGGATGATCATGAACTTCCAATCCAATCTTACTTACTAGATATTCTTCTATGAGATTGGCCTCTGAACTAGAATCAAATAGAGAATAAACCTTGGTCTTTTTAACCTAAATCTTGATTTGGAATAGTTTTGTGATATCCTTCTCTTCCTTGGGATGGAGGAAACTTAGATTCACCTCCTTTTGCAATGTAGCGCAGAAAATATTCCCATCTACATCTAAGATACTTTCTACCTTGTTACTTGAATCCCCAGCGAACATGTTCTTCTTATTATAATCCTTCGTGCATTTCTCTAGTTTCATCTCTGGGTGTAGCTTCTAGCACTTGTCTTCAATGTGACCATCAATTTTACAATGATTGCAGTGTTTTTTTGGATCATTTCATTGATGTTTCATGGATGTAGTCTTCTTATCTTTCCCTTTCTCCTTCTTCTTCCCAACCTTGGAAGTATATAGGTGTTCTTTCTGCTTGGAACGGGTCCATTGGTCCTCTTCATACCCAATATGGTACAACTGGGACTTGATGAGTATTTTAAATTCCTTCCACGTACTTATTGGGGGATCACCATCTATCCTAAGTTTCTCCATTTGTATTTGCTACCAAGTTAGGGCATGGCTCTCCAACTTTAGTTGAAAAAATGATACATTTTAAATTATCCTATATTATGTTATGTACACTAAAATAAACTTCCAATTGTTTCAACCATTCATTCAACTTAATAGAATCGATCTCATCTTGATAGGGCTTGATGTCCACTTTTGCTTCTAGTTTCAATGGAGATTGGGAAGAACTATTGCTGCTAGAATTTGATTTCTCTTTCTCTAGCATTTTTTGGCTCCTTTTCTAGGTCTTTAGTGTCCCTTGATTTCCCATCTAATCTCACCTCTAAGTTAGATCCATCAAACTCACCAAAAGGTCCAAAATTTCTCTCCAGAGCTACCATGAGGATTGAGATACTGCGAGCGATATATATGAGTGCTTGTATTTCCATATTTGTACATCGCTCTTCATATTCACCCCTTGATTCTTCATTGGACCCATTTTCCATGGCTAGGGTTTGAATATAGCTTTTCATTATTCCACCAACTCTTAGATCCTACAATTTCGCACACAACCGCAAAGAACACTGCTTTGATATCAGTATGATATGTTAATTGGCATAGATATTCCATTGGAATAGTTCATCACAAAAGCTCTTACAACCTTTTGCAAACTCTTAGTTGCATAGTGTTTATTGAATATTTAAGATTCATTATTGTTAGCTTAATCTCTAAGAATCTAAAATAAATTGAAACTCAAAGGAAAAGAGATAGAGAAAAATAACACAAGATATAGCTTGGGAAAACCCAGTCAAAAGTGAAGACTATGCCTTACTCTGTTCTTCTCTAATATACAATGCAAATAGAAAGAAAGTGGCACTCTCTATAGAGTTCCCTATGACAGCATGTCTAGTCTCCTACAAGATCGTGTACTTCCTTTGTTATGATGTAATATCCACTCATTGGCTCTTGCTCAACTATGGAACAATACAACAATTCCATAAGGATTGAACTCCTTCTTCTTCTAGTGGTCCAATATTAAACAATGTCCTCATAACCATCTAAGGTTAGTTTTTAAGATTTTTGCATGCCTAAACTCTCAATTAGGGTTAGGGTTTTGGGCCCTATAGAATGTTCGTGAAAGTATATACATGAATAGCTCCACATGTGTGGGTAATGAGAGGTGACTTAGAATCCACTTATTATCATGGTGATTAACATGATAGGTCAACTTGCGGGAGGCATAACTTCCTCATACAACTTCGATTAAGGTCATATTTTCATCAATGGAAAGCTTTGTGAGTGTAGAACAATGTTGAGGAGGCATGACCTATGTTTGTAAACTTTTGAGTCTAAAAGTAATAATTTAATCCCTCAAACAAGCATGGATCCCAAATTTGCAAAGTAAGACATGTCCCTAAAATGGGCCCTACAAATCAATTCATTTAATTTTTCCACCGAAAGTTTCCACAAAGTTTCACATGATTTACTGGTCATCTTTATTTCTTGATTCATTTGTCTCTTTTTTAAATATTTGAGTTTTCCTTTCTCTATCTATATATTTTGAATTAAGTTAAATTTATGTTTTTATTTTTTATTTTTTTAGATTATGTTTAATTTAATAATTTAAATATTAAAATAAATCTATATTAATATTATTAAATAAAATTTATATTTATGTTTTTATTTTTCATTTTTTTAATAAATTAAATATTAAAATAAATCCATATTAATATTATTGGAAAATAAAAGGTTTACATACCCATGTCCTCCAAATATTAACCTCTTCTATTTTCTTCTCTTCTCTTTATATCTTATTATTGTTTTGTTATTTTTATTCTTGGAATTTTTAAGTAGATATTTGTTCTTTCTATTTTTTTTGGTAAAATCTAAATTTGAAAGTATTCAAATTATGTTTTTGAATTCATAAATAGATTCACGACCTTTAAATATGGTGGTATCATTTATATTATGCAATTTCCATAACTAATATATATATATATATATATATATATATATAATTATAAGATTTTTTTATAGATTTCTAACCAAACTACAAAACAAAACAAAAAATATATTCAGAAAATGTTAAGAACATAAAAAAAGTTAAAAACCTAGAATATTTATACTACACGTGTTAAATGTTTGTTTTAACTACACTCAATATATTTGCATTAAAAGGGACTACCACTTAATTTGTCCATATTATAACAGAAAAAGGGGTGTACAAAAACTATTGTCTTCTTTTATTCAACTACTTTCCTATTTTACACTTTCAGAGGTGAATAAATTCACGACCTTTAAATATCCTTTAAATATCCTCGTCACATTTATATTATGCAATTTCCACAACTAATATGTATAATTCTAAGATTTTTTTATAAATTTTTAACCAAACTCTTAACAAAACAAAACAAAAAATATATTAAACAAATATTAAAAACTTAAAAAAAACTTAAAAACCTAAAATATTTAAACTACACCACATAACTGCACTAAATATATTTGCATTAAAAAGGACTACTTTGTCCATATTATAATAGAAAAAGGGGTGTACAAAAACTATTATCTTCTTTTATTCAACTACTTTCCCATTTTACATTTTCTCAGGTGTACAATTTTCTTACTCTTATTGAAAAATTATATCCTGTACATACCAAATCAGAAAATGATGCTTTCATAGCTTTGACCAAATCAGAAAATGATGTTTTCATAGCTTTGACCAAATCAGAACATGATGTTTTCATAGCTTTGAAGTTGCAAATTCAGGTTAAAAAAAAATTAAAAACCTAAAATATTTAAACTACACCACATTAAATGTTTGTTTTTAACTAAACTGAATATATATGCATTAAACAGGACTACCATGTAATTTGTCCATATTATAACAGAAAAAGGGGTGTACAAAAACTATTGTCTTCTTTTATTCAACTACTTTCCCATTTTACACTTTCCCAGGTGTACAATTTTCTGAGTCTTATTGAAAAATTATATCCTGTAATGTACCAAATCAGAAAATGATGTTTTTATCGCTTTGAAGTTGCAAATTCAGGTTAGGTAATGTACTTTTCGCAAAACCCTCGGGCTTTGGAAGCCTGATTCAGTAATTATGGTCTTATGGATTGATATAATTAGTGTTTTGGTTCAACAACCAGCCAGAAAGACCAGTGGTTGTGCAGTTTGAGAATGGCAGTTTGGTGGAATGGTAGACAGGCATGCATTGCTGCAATTTGAGGCCGATTTTATTACTTCAATCGCATATCATATACTGCATAATCACGAAATTTTCACTTTTGTAGATCTATATATACACGATTTCTTCCATAACGCTCTTACCATTAATAGTAATAGAGAGTAGAGACGTTTGCCTCGGCTGCTGAAAATCAGAGGAGGAGAGTAATCATCCGTTGTTTGCCAAGAATGGGTCCTGGTGGTCCTGGTCCTGGGGGCCCTGGTGGAGGCTTCTTCGGTTGCATTCAACAATGGTATTATGAATCTCACCATCGCTGCACTTTCTTTAACCCTTCTTGCTTTTGATATTGTCCTCTGGCTTAGTATTCCAGTGTATGGAATGCTAGTTATAATTAGGTCTAATGGAACAATTCACAGTTTTAGTTTTTTTTCTTATCCGTATGTTTGTTTATGATATTGCAGTCTATATTTCCTGTGCTGCTGCTGCCTGCTGCAAGAGTGCTTCGGTTTTTGTTGCCCGCCATTTGGAGGCGGCCCAGGCGGCCCGCCTCCATTTTAAGGATCACTCAATACACAGATGTTGTTAGGCTCTGCCGCTTCGAATCCATTTCACTATATAAGTTGATCAAAACCGTTGAGTAATGTTGTGTGTTGATAAATAAAAATTGCATTGGCGTCTTTTATTTCCAACATTTATTATATATCTGCTTTTGTCCAGTGTGGCTCTATGGAAGTGAGAAAGAAGCTTATGACTAGAATGCATGCAATATACCCATAGGACTTTCACATAATCTTGATGACTAAATACATTGTAGATTAGTTTTTTTTGGTTGAACTGGGTCTCAATTTTTCCATACAATGTGAATTAGTTATTTATTTTGGACTGGATCTTTCTCAAGGTCTGTTAAATTACACACAGGTAAAGCATAATTATATTACTTTATGGCTATCAGAGGAGCTTTGACCCGTCCTCATATCATAACATAACACGTTAAAGATAAACTTCATCTCACAACGTCTGAATCGCATTGTCTTCTGAGCAGCCATATTTTTTTAATAATATCACATACATACATACATAACACTGTGTTATGTCCGTAAAACATTTGCTACTGTCAATAAATAAACTAAGCTTATGCAATTATACCATAAGAATAATTTCCACATAATAAAAGGAAAGTGATGCATCCAAATGGGATTCCTTTTAAGCATATATGTTTTAAAATCACAAATCATCTCCAAGTCATTATAGGCCGTCCTATTTATTGAATGTATTGAAGATGGGGGTAAATTGTTCTTTCAGTCAACATTAAGGTTGGTGGTTGGTTTTGGCCCAGGTTATATACTTATCCAAAAGATGGTACTTCGAGTCAACAATAAGGTCAACATTTTGTTTAATTAAAATATTAATCTATAATATATAATTATTGTATTTAATTAAAATTATGATATAAATTTATTAATTTCCTCTGTGTTGAACATCAATTTAAATAATAACATTTACTTTACAATTTTGTTTTTTATTAAAAAAATATCAAAATTATTCGGAGACAACCACTACCTTCTATGTAAAATATATGGCTGATACTCACTTTTCTTGTCACAACTAACAAGTTAATGCCAAATTTCCACAATGAAGAAAAAACTGTTGAATCACTCAATAAAAAACGAGAGATTAGCATTAAAAATAAATAATAAATTTATTAAACGTTATTCTTACTATGTCTAGAGAAAAGAGAAGGAAATCTCAAATATAATAATGAAAAATAAAAAATTCAAATAATTCTTACATATAGTGATGAGATAAGAGATTAATAATTATGAGTAGGGGGTTTGAAGGCAATAAAACATTCACACTTACATTATCGGGTCCACATTGATTGAAACACATTAAAGAAACAATTATTGATCCTTGCACTGAAACAATTTCAATAAAACAATTAATGTGATAATCACTAGAATATATATGGTTTAATTTGAAGGCTTAAAACTTCCCCAAATATGGTGGATGGTAGGTCGAGCAAACCATCAGCTGGTCATCCAAGCCAGAAAATGTCTCAACTAAATTGAACCAGGGTGAATGGAATGAAATCCATCTATCCCCACCAACCGATCACCATATCCTTGATCGGTAGGGGATATATATGAATAGCCTCCGGGCCCCTACCGGTGGAGCGCTATGAACAATGTTTAGCTTGTGGATTACTTTGATATGTTGTCATTTGTCAATCAAAGATCTTTTGTTGTCACCTCCATTTTCCCACATGATTCCAGATCTGCTCGGGAGGGTTTATGTGGTAGCTCTCCGGAAAAATCACTTGAAGCCCACTATTGACAGACTGTGGAAAGGTTAATCCAACTATGTCTCCGTCTAACCCCATACACAATTGGATTCGCAATTCAGAGAGGATGGTCGAGTTTTGGTGAGTGTGGTGGGAGGCATTGGTTTTATAAGGGAAAGATTGATTCTTGATGATTTGTAGAAGGTGATTCCTCAAGTTTGGTTGCACGGGAAAAGAAAAGAATACGGGTTATCAAGAGAAGGATGGTGGTTTGTCTCTAGTGGTTGGGAAAGATATAGTAGTAGAGGAGATCCTATACATTAAAGGGCGTACCTTCGTGGATAGATTTATGGGTTGAAGGGTCTCAATTGATTCACTCCAAGCTTGGTTTATAAGTTCTTGTTAGCTCTATCTCAAATACAATGTTGCCTCTTATTTTTTTGTGGGGGATGGTTGGGTTTCCAATTTTGAGTTCTTGGGAGCTCTATCTCATAATTTTTTAGGATGGTTGGGTTTCTAACTCCATTAGGAGGAGGATGTAGTAAATATTTTGAAAAGTGGTTTTATGATAGGCTTACTTGTCCCTAAGTCCATGGCACCCTTTGTAAGACGCGAACATGGAACTATTGAATGGGTGTAGGCCAATTTGTGTGAAATTACTTGGGTTGCTAATGGAATGGTGGTTGACCTAGGGTTTGAAGGCCATTGTAAACATAATTGGGAAAACTTTGTTGTGTGGACACTCTTTTGAATCATACTCTTCGCAGTCCATGGAATGGATTATGGTCAAGGTGGATATGTGAGGGGGCCTTCAAGAATCTATAAATATGGTGCATGAAGGACGTAGTTATGTATACATTTTTGGTTTTTTTTTGACAAACAAAACTGCAAAATTTTATGTTTTCAACTTCGACCTCTTCAAACCCATATCTCCCTTAAGAATTTCAACTTGAAGTAAACACAAATGTTTTAGAGAATTGAATTAGCTTTCTACTCGTATTTAACATAAAAAAATTATGGACATATCATGGGACAAATTTGGAGGCCACCAACGACATATACTTGAAAATTTTAGGTATGGATAATGAGTGACTTGCGTGGCCTCATGTTTTTTGAGAGATGGTTATTCATTTTAGGGAAAACAATTGTATCCTCATAATCTACACACAATGCACTTGTGTATGGACTATATTTTGAGGTTTTTTAGACTTGGGAACTATTTTTTATTATTTATTGAAATAGCATATGTTCAGAAAATGGTGCCTTATCGACACATGTTGGTGAGCTTCAATTTTTCTTTTTTGTGCGACTCTTATTGGAAAAACTAAAAGTACCATTTTGAAGAGGACAGGGAAATTAAGATATCTATGAAGATTTCAAAGTTTTTGGTGTTGTCTTTGTTATGATATTGAAATTTCATTTCAAGTGATTTTCAGAACAATAAAATTCTTAAGGGATAAGGTTTAGAATTTTTCTATTAATAAATAGATATTCAAATTGAAATGAAAGAATTCTTATATAATTGGAAAATAGATTCATAAATTAATCCATTACTACCAAGTCCAACAAATAATCATTAAAATTTGCAGGGGTTTGGGCTTGTTGAAGTTGCAGGATATTTTTGCATGTTTTGTTGACCACGAACTCTCGCCCGAGAAAATATCTTCCAAACTCTCGGCCGAGAGTTTAGTTCAAACTCTCATTTGAGAGTTTTTTTAAAAATATGACGCGTAATTGGTTCAAAATCTCGGCCGAGAGTTTGAACTCTCACAAACTCTCGACCGAGAGTTTAAACTCTCAGCCTAGAGTTTAAACTCTCAGCCTAGAGTTTAAACTCTCAGCCTAGAGTTTGAGATTGGATTTTTTTCGCTTGTTCATTCACGCGCACTAGTCTTTTTTCCACTCCATTCTAAAAAAAGTGTTACCCAACTTCGCGTTTTCACCCCTTATATATTAATGTCCCTTTTAAATGTAGGTGTCACACATTGGGTCATATTGAAAGAGATTGTGATAAACCTTTTGTGAGGGGTATTTGGTGAAGATTTGAAGGCCTCAGAGGGGAAAATGTCAAGTCCTCTTCAGTGATAGATTCTAGTTCGAAGGAAAAGGGATTAGAGGGTTTATGTAAGTAAGTCTATTAATCAATCCTCGACCGATATTGAAGGTTCAACGGAATTAGATGAGGAGGGATGCAATTAGTTTGTGGAAGATATTTCCATCCCATTGATTGTTGAGTCTCGACATCCATTGGCTAAATATTGGGATGGACAGTCCCTTGAAATTTGAGGTTAAGCTTTGAAAAGGTCTTGTGAAGCTGCTCACTTAGCTGGATCGAGTTTGGTGCCTTTCTTTGAATTGGGTAAGTCTCTTTCTATTCAAAATGATTATGTTGAAAAGGAGGTACCTTCATCTAGTGAGAGGGGCTCTACTTCTCCTTTTAAGTTCTTTCCACAAAGAGGAAAAATGCTTAAGGGAAAGGATCATCTTCCTCAACCTAATAAGGGGGAGGAGATGAATATTGTTCTCAATAGGCCTATTTTTTTTCACATTCTGGAAGTGATGTGCTAGGATCCTCTCTCCATGATAATTAGTCCTTTGTTTACTTAGAGGATAAGAGGGGGGCACTACATCCTATGTCAAAAAAAGGGATTTGTCCCTATCTCCTCTTTGGTGTCGGGGGGGAGGGCTTAGGGATTGACTCTTTCAAGTCCTACCAAGCGATTCATGTAGGAATACCTTTCACAATCAAAATTTCCTGGGAGAAAGCATCTAAACAAGTGAATCAAGAAAAGTATAAATTAATACCCGGGGCCCTTAGAGCAGGCATGTCCCTATTAGGAGGTTTATTATGAATTTTATGCAAGTCAAGATAAAAGGGTTGGGGAGGAAGGCTAAGAAGTTGTCTCTAAGATATTTAATGATAATGGAAAAACTAGACATAGTGTTAATCCAAGAGTCAATGGGAAAGGGGGATGTGATCATTCTTTTTCTTAAAACGTTATTGTTGGGTTGGGACCTTTTGGATTTGGACTGGAATGGGATGTCAAGTGGTATTATCATTGGATTGAAGGACTCAATGGTCTTGATGAATTCATTCACAATGAATTTTTGTTTATGTACGATATTTTTGTGAAAGTCTTTGGATACTATGTAGAGGGTATTCAATGTTTACGAGCCATATGAAGGCAAAGTGGCCATCTAGAATTTTTTTTTCTCTTCCAACCTTTTCATGACTCCTAATATGATTGTGGGGGGTGGTGTTGGGGATTTGAACTTTACAACATCTTGTCAGGAAATATGTGGTAAAATGGTTATTTGGATTTTTTATTTGAATATTTGATCTCTTCTCTTGATTGGAAAGGCTTGATGGATGTAGATCCCATTGAGTTGAATCCTACATGGAGTAAAAATAAATTGGTTGAAAAGCATGTTTCCAAGCAATTGCATCACTTTCTAGTTCACAGTGATGTGTTTCAAGTGCTGTATAGATTTATATTGCGGTTAGGGTTCTTGTGGTGCTCTCACTTTTTGATCTTCCTTGAATTAGGTTCTACATACCAAAAGTGCTCCATTCAGGTTCAACCCTCCATGGGTTTTGGAGAGGAGTATCTTATTGCTATGTCCAAAGAATTTTGGATTAGGTATGATCTGACCCTTGAGGAATCAACTCGTGTTCAATTTGTTAAATATTTAAGAGTTACTAAAGAAAAAAGAATAGCATGGGATGGGGAGCTTTGCAGGAAGCGTGAGGCAACTTTGTTAGATATTGAAAGGGAGGTGATCGTTTTGATGAAGAGGTAGAATAACTCTTTATTGAACTCTGAATACCTTGCCACATTAAAGTCATTAGAGGCTTAGAAATTCAAGATTTTACTAGATGAGGATAAAGAATGGTGAATGAAGAGCAAAGCTATGTGGGTGGAGGTCGGGGATCAAAATATAATTTTTATTCATAATTTTTGCAGTCATCGAAGGAATAAGAACACTATCTGGGACATGAGAGATGAATATGGGCATACGGTTAGTAAGTTTAAGGATTTGGATGAGTTGGGGGTTCGTTACTTTGGAAACATTTGTAAAGAGCTTGATAGATGAAATCTTGAAGAGATTATTAAGGCCATATATTCTTTCCCAAGGATGATCAAGGAGGAGGAAAATGATATTTTATTTCATTTTTTAGAATGAATATTTCCATAGTGCTTTAACATTGTGTTAGATTTCTGGAGTTTATAGAGTAAAGGTCCGGAAATCTAACACAAAGTCTATTTCATGTAGTGTCTAAAGAGAAACTATTGTCAATAATGGGTTCTTTTAAGCAAGACCAAAGCCCTACTCCAAATGGATGGACCATTGAGTTTTTTATTGCAATCTTTGATATTCTCAAAGTGACTTCTAGAGAGTGGTGGAGGAAATACAACACTAGGAGCAAGATCTAGGTAACATCAATTATAATTTTATTGCCTTAATCTTGAAAATCAATTTTCCAAAGACATTTAATGGATATTGGCTCAAATATTTATGTAAACTCCTTTACAATATTGTATCAAAAATCATTGATGTCCTCTTAAATCCTATCTTATAACATTGTATTTCGACGAAGCAATTTGGCTCTTTCAGAGGGATACTAGATCCATGAAGTGATTGGGTCTGTGCAAGAGGGCCTCCACTCTAGAAAGTCCTTGGCATGGGAGTTTTTCCCAAGTTATCCATCCACTTTTTCAAGTGCCTTGCAAATTATTAAACCTAGTGGTTGCATCGATGATCACATCCAATGGTCTCATCCGATGGTCACATGTCTCTCAATTGATTTTCCTCCTCTCCAAAGAATTTGGTCTCTTTACCCGCCCTTGCCTCAGGAATTCCTTCTCGGCAAAAACAATTGGTGCCTCACTTGAGCAATGCCACTTTCTTGCTTGGTAGATCCCAAACAAATTCTCCTTCATTTTGACTGATGATTGTGCCTGATTGCCTACTTTGGGTAAGTGTGATTTTCGATGTCATTCTGTCCATCGCATCGTATGTGGGTCTCCTCATTGGTTTGGGGGATCAATGCATCACCCATGATCCATCCTCATTCATACTTATCTGGGGTCCTCTCATGGGTGGGAGAGGTTCCTAAGGCCTCCTATAGACAAGAGTATCACATCCTAAGTGGTTGTCATCCTCAATAATGTATTCAATAACATATGTTGGTCTCAAAGCATTCTACTACTATTGTTGCTGACACCTGCTATTATTGCCACAATTAATTATTCCAAAGGAGTCCTCAAAACTATTCTACCATTACATCTATCCAAACTTGTTGTTGCATTAGTAATTTTCCAATTATGTCAATTCCTATGCTCATCATGCACTCTTATGCACCAAACTAGTTGGGTAGCTAGTCCAATTGTCATGCTCAACTCCATGAGAATGAACTTCCTCATGTCTAAAAATTCCTTTTCCATATACATTTTGGTCATCTCGTGCAACTTTTTTGAACCAAGGAAAGGTCATTAGCTCTATATTTTTATTGTCGAATTTTCTTATGTGATTCAACCATTGTCTAAGGAACCACTTCGTGGTCCCTTTCATGCTTTTGCATATTTCCAACTAAAATTTATAACGAACCCGTGTTTGATGCTCACAAGATCATTTCGTGTGCCACAAGTAGTGAAATGTGTATGCCTCGTTTGTTTTAGTGGGGTGATAGGTGGATACCAAGGATGACACCTCCAAAGCTTCTACAATCTCCTAAAGGCCTTTCTAGGGACTCTGTAGTTCCCTTTTCCCAAAGGTTCTCCAATATTCGATCTTCCTTTCTTGGCTTGTTGTCTAACTACCCTACCTACACATTCATGGGCTAGTCGCTTCTTCTTAGTTTTTATCCATGATTTATTTGGTATGTTGTCCATGCCTTGTTGATTTTTGCAAAGTTGAAGGACACACAAAACTATCTCCAACTTTCTAATGCTCTGCAAGTGAGGGTTCTTTTGAATGAGTTTCTTTGTCATTAGATACCTCGAGAATGTGTCCTCGAGAATGTGATTTTTTCTTTTAGTAAACAACCTAACTTCCTCAATCATTTGGGTTTTCTTTGAGCCTCTGGTATTTCAATGACCAACATGCAAAAATATACAATTGCAACATCACGCTCTTGGAAGTCTTCATCTTCCATTTTGTCTTGTCTAGTTATTGCATTTTCCTTTGTAGTAGTCAATGGATATCCTTGTGGCTGAACAAACCTATGGGAAAGTACCTCATCACACTACTCTTCCTTGATGTTTTGATTTCCTCTGATCACCTTATCTTTCTTGGTGTTGCAGGTTACTCCCGGGAGAGTGTCTTCGTTTCCTAGTTTCATAGTCTTTGCTGGTGCAATCCTTTCCTTTCCTCCAACATTATGTCTTTGGTTCACTAAAGTGCGCATCTCTTCAGTCAATTCAAGGATCAAATTTACTTGTATTCCCCACGCTACCATACTACTCTCCAAGTGAACTACACTATTTGTTGCACCCAAGGTCCTGTTTCTCGAATCCACCACTTTCGATTGATGATTGATGATGTAAGACCTGTCCATGGGCATCTTGGATGTCTCAACCATCTTCATGGATGAAATTATAGGCATGCACTCCATCTTCCTTCTCATTATCATTAGTAATCTCCAAGTATTGACTTCATCCAAGCACACTAAACTGTTCTTATACGGTTTCGACGCTGCTTTAACAAGATTGAGGAAGTCTTTACCTAGAATGATTGCATGGTCATCTATTGGAATCACTATTGAGTCCAATTGACCAAATTGGTCCCAATATTTATTGGTGTTGCATGAACGACTATGATTGTTGTCTTAATTGCTTAGGTTACCGCCTTAATTGGAAAATTGCCACTTTCAGATTTACCATGAAGTGTAGTTGTCATTGTGTCATTAACAAAGCTGTGGGTGACACTAGTTTCTACCAACATTGATACCTTTCATCTACATTTTTTTGAACCCAAAATCCGACAGCATAGATGTCTGATTTTCGACAGCATTGCTAGTTTGGCTAAGTATGATTTTCGATGTCATTATGTCCATCACATCGTACGCGGGTCTCCTCATTGTTTTGGGGGCTCAATGCATCACCCATGATCCATACTCGGTCGTACTTATCCGAGGTCCTCTCATGGGTGGTAGAGGTTCCTAAGGCCTCCTCTAGCCAAGAGTGTCACTTCCTAAGTGGTTATCATCCTCAACAATGTCTTCAAGAACATTTGTCAGTCTCAAAGCATTCTACCACTATTGTTGCTACCGCCTGCTACTATTTCCACAATTAATTCTTCCAAAGTATTCCTTAGAACTATTCTACCATTGCATCCATACAAACTTGCTGTTGCATTAGTAATTTTCCAATTATGTCAATTCCTATGCTGATCATGCACTCTTATGTTCCAAACTAGTTGGGTATCTAGTCAAATTATCATTCTCAACTCCATGAGAATGGAATTCCTGATGTCTAAAACTTCCTTTTCCATATACACTTCGGTCATCTCGTGCAAGTTTGTCGAACCAAGGAAAGTTCATCACCTCTATTTTTTTGCTGTCGAATTTCCTTATGTGATTCAACCATTGTCCAAGGAACCACTTCATGGTCCCTTTCATGCTTCCCATTATTTCCAACTAAAATTTCTAATGAACCCATGTTTGATGCTCGCAAGATCATTTCTTATGTTGTAGGTAGTGAATTGTCTAGGCATCATTTGTTTTAGTGGGGTGATAGGTGGCTACCAAGGATGACACCTCCAAATCTATTATTAGCCACCTCAACTGTTCTATGTTTCAGGTCCAAGCTATTATGCAAGGTATATTTTGTAATATATACCCTATGGATGTTCCTACAAGATTCTGCAAGCTCCTCGAACGCTTTCTAGGGACTTTGTCGTTCCCTTTTTCCCAAAGGTTCTCCAATATTCGATCTTCCTTTCTCAGCTTGTTGTCTAACTATCCTACCTACACATTCATGGGCTAGTCATGTCTTCTTATTTTTTATCCATGAGTTATTTGGTATGTTGTCCCTGCCTTGATGATTTTTGCAAAGTTGAAGGGCACCCAAAACTATCTCCAACTTTCTAGTGCTCTGCAAGTGAGGGTTCTTTTGAACGAGTGTCTTTGTCATTAGATACCTTAGGAATGTGCTTTTTTCCTTTAGTAAATAACCTACCTTCCTCAATCATTCGAGTGTTATTTGAGCCTCTAGTATTTCAATGACCAATGCAGAAAAACATACAATTGCAACATCACGCTCTTGGAAGTCTCCATCTTCCATTTTGTCTTGTCTAGTTCTTGCATTTTCCTTTGTAGTAGTCAATGGATATCCTTGTGGCTGAACAAACCTATGGGAAAGTACCTCATCACACTACTCTTCCTTGATGTTTTGATTGCCTCTGATCACCTTATCTTTCTTGGTGTTGCAAGTTACTCCTAGGAGAGTGTCTTCGTTTCCTAGTTTCATAGTCTTTACTGGTGTAATCCTTTCCTTTCCTCCAACATTATGTCTTTGGTTCACTAAAGTGCGCATCTCTTCAGTCAATTCAAGGAACAAATTTACTTGTGTTCCTCGCACTTCCATACTACTCTCCAAATGAACTACTCTATTTTTTGCACCCAAGGTCCTCTTGCTTGAATCCACCATTTTCGATTGATGATTGATGATGTAAGACCTTTCCACGGGAATCTTGGATGTCTAAACGATCTTCATGGATGAAATTCTAGGCATGCACTCCATATTCCTTCTCATTATCATTAGTAATCTCCAAGTCTTGACTTCATCCAAGCACACTAAACTATTCTTATAGGGTGTCGACGCCGCTTTAGCGAGATTGAGGAAGTCTTTACCTAGAATGACCACATGGTCATCTATTGGAGTCACTATTGAGTCCAATTGACCAAATCGGTCCCAAGATTTATTGGTGCTGCATGAACCACTATGGTTGTTTTCTTGATTGCTTAGGTTACCACCTTAATTACAAAATTGCTTCTTTCATATTTACTGTGAAGTGTAGTTGTGGTTCTGTCATTAACAAAACTATGGCCGACACTAATTTCTATCAACATTGCTACCTTTAAACCAGTTACGATAGCATTCAAAAAAAAAAATCATATAGGTATTAACCTTGCAATTCTGGTCCATGGTTCCTATTTGCGATTTCATTAAGACCTACTACCAAGGTTTTCAATCCTACTTCAGAGGTAGAATATACATGGGCTCTTCCCATGGTTGCCATTGCTGGATCCAAATATTGTCTTACTTGAACTCCTAGTTCTTTTCTTGAATTATATTCATCATCAAAATGAATCGGACTCCCAGATAGGTCTATCATTCATCCTTTCATGGTTTTCAATGTCGTGTTGTCCATGGAGTCACTTGCTTATTCAAGCAACTCCATCCTGGGTGGATTCCAAGATTTTACTTGGTTTTCCATGAAAAAGAAATTCTGGTATCTCTTTGTAGGTGGTTATGATCCACCTTACATTCACATTCTTGGAACATCTGATGGAACTTATTCTTCCATTGTTCCAATCTTGTTGTCACAGCTTTTAGTCTCACATCCCATGTCTCTCCTTTCTCTCGATTCATTGAGGTTTTTGTCACCATCGCAACTGTTTTCCCACATTCACAAGGATTGTACCTTGTCTCCAAGTTCATCAAAAAAAGATACATGGTACTCAAACTATCTTGGTCGTCTCCTATCCAAGCCTCTGGTTTGGTTGGCTCAGTTGCATCAAACTGTAGAGTATCCAATTGTTTATTTGTTTCAATTTGAGTAAAATGCCTCCGATATCACTATTATTCGGTAGTGCACTAGGATTACCCAAACCCTACTCACCTCGATACCACCCATTGGTGCACACCAAAATCCACTTCGATCGCAACTCTGATACCAACTATTGCAGACCTAAAATTCCAGCTCGATATTGAATCCTCATCTCATCTTTTGGCTATGTAGAACTTCCCAAACTTCACCCCTAGGGATGTGGCCAGCCTAGTGCAAATATTTCCATATTGCACCTAATCCCTGATTCAATCCTTAATATGTGTGTATATTAGTTAACTTAGTCGCGTTCATGTACAACCAAAGGTAAGCACAAGAAACCCCGAAGATAACAGTACACATAGAGATTAACACAAAGGTATGTAGACAACACCACAATGCGGTGTGCCCAAATATTTACTATTAAGGAGAAATTGATTACAACATGAGGGAAGGTGCCACAAACCTAGCAACATCTTTCGATACTGAACATAATGAATAACTAATCTTTAGAAGATTATAATCCAAATTCGCTTGACAACTCTTTCCCCTATCATAGTTGCAGGTTTTCCTCCTACAGCACCTTCCACAAGTCTTCACACTAGGTGGTCAGCTTTGTGCGCTCCTTCGCACCTAAGTCTTTCCTTAACTCTTCTATTCACCTTCCTCCTAACTTTTGCACTCCTAAGAGAAGGCATGCACTTCTTGTGTAGGAATGTGAATTGTGTAGTGTGTTGTGTGTGTTGTTTTCTTTGCAAATCTACACTTATATATATGTGTTGATTGGGAAGAGGTATGCCCCTTGACAAGTGCCTCTTCCTTCTAGGGCCAACTTATCTCCTACATTAGGTGCCAAAGGCGACTCACCATGTGGGCATTTCACCTTTCCTTTGTGGACTTCCTCTTCGTACATGCACTTATTTGGGATCCCAACCTAACATGCCTTGTTTTCCGATCATTTCTTCTTTGGTCACTTGTCCTTTGTAGCATGATATTCATGCTAGAAATTCCCTCCTTGTGTCACATACCCCAATTTTGCAAAAAAATAATGTAATTATTTTATTAATATTCCTGAGACATTATGTTAAATTTAATGCTAAGTAGGAATTGATGACTCAGCAGAGTCACCAAAAATGGAATGTAAATTCTGAATATTTTATTATTAATAAATAAATTATGGAGACAACAGCATGGGAGAGCTGTTAAAAGAGGTTACTGGTCTAACTGATGGAAGGAACTAGGTGGAAAGGAAAAAGACAAGTGGCAGCATCCTCAAACACTTCCTAAGTTGCAGGTGGCAACTTCCCTATATTTTGGGGTCATGATTTCCCAAGAAAGTGGAATCTGAGCAGGTGGCTCATTAATGACAGTTAACCCAACTAAGACCTAGGCAATCTTTTAAATAGTACTCAATGAACTGAGATGAAAATTGAGTATTGTTCTGGAGGGAGAATACATTCAGGTGAATGTTATTCAGGAGTCCCATTGAGGAAGAGGGAAAGTACAATAAGGGAGTGTTTGATCTGAGATGCTGCAGTAACTTGGTTCCAGTTTAGCTATTTGGCTGAGTGAATTGTTTTGCTGCACCTAGTTCCAGCCAGTGAGACCAGAGCAAGCTTGGGGGTCTTGAGAAGTGCTGTCTGGGCACTCTCCAGGAGTTGGTAGGGAGGAACAGCCTCCCATTGCTGTTGTTGTCTACAGTTGACACAGGTTCTGCCACTCATTCTATCTTGTTCATTAAGTATAAATGATTATAGGTTATGTTTATCTTCAATATGTCTGAGTAGTATCTAATTTATTATAAGTTACAATCCCTGAATATCAGAAGTAGATTTAATAAGAATTACTGTGTTTCAGCATTCTTTCACATGATTATTATCTTGCGGTTAAATCAATTACAATGTATGCTATACAGTAGTAATACTAAGTAATGTTTTTGTGTACAGTAATTATTTTCTGAAAACATAACTTGTTTAATAATTATAGGATCAGGAGTATGTATAACCAGTTATATATATATATATTACAACATCAATGACGGTTCAGGGTTGTTGCAAGAAACTTTAGTAGTTGCAGTTAGGTTACTTTTGTTAAGAATACAAACCCTAGTGAAGGTATGTCTAGTTAAAAATACGCATCTAAATCAAACTTCAATCTTAGCTAAAGATCTTTAGATTTTATTTATCGAATAAAAACACATACAAAAACTTAAACAGAGGTACATTATACAAGAATTATTAATAAGATAAACAAGTTAGTATTGTTTTAGAATCATTAAAAACGTAACAGTAGATTAAACAGTTTAGTGTTTTCACATCCGAGTAGTTCTGGAACCCTATCGTTTCAAGCTTTGACATGAAAATTTTAATAGCAGAGAAAAACATGCAAAGATAAACAGTGCTACAGCTCATTATCGAGCTGCGTTAAAACCATCAAACTTTTCACTTACTTTTCCCTAACTACTATTAGGGGAATATCGTAACTAAAGATCCAACAAATAAATTTAATCACTATCTGTAACTTTGAATTAATCCTATTCTGACCAGAAGTTACAGGGTAACTTTGAATTACAATGATTCATTCGCGGCAGTAGCCAAAGTTCAGACTAAATAAATTTTAAAACATGAAATCGAAAAATATCACCACACCCATTCAAGCTCGAAACCTACAGGAAGTTTTTAGACGTAGCTCCTAACATTTAAAATCATACAACAACTATCACTTACGGTCATAAGCCTCTCTTTTGATAGCTACGTTCTACATAAACTCTGAGCTTGAAATACCCAACATTATAATTATTTAAACTTGAACAGCATTATGATGACCCACTCACAGCCGCAGTTCTTTTACATTTCATTATAGATTATAAAACTCAGAATTTATTCCGGGTATGTATTTAAAAATCAAAGGAGTAGGAATACCATATTCCAAGTTCAATTTATATTTTCAACCACAAAACGTTGGCATATAAACCCTGCAGTGTTCATACATTTAGTTCATAATTCTTGACTTTAAACCCAGTTACACAAAACAAACACTGAAATTAAATACCACGCCTTCATCTACATCCGTGTTGCCAATTCTTTTCATTTTGATTTTTTTTTCCTCTTAAAATCTATAAAACATTCCTACCATTTTACATAGCTGTAGATTTAAAAGAAGACGCAGACTTAGAACAATTAGTATAGAGTCAACGAGTTATATGAAGAAAGTTACACAAAATAAAAGAACTGGACGTTAACCCATGAATTGTTCAAAGAAAATGTCATAACAAAACTCAAATATCTGAGGCCGTAACCCCAATTACAGGACAAACTCATAAGTTTGGGTCACTCTAATCCTCACATTTCACATCTTCGTTATGAAACCCTAAGTACCAAAAGAAGGTTACAATAATTACAACCCTGGCAGAGGCCGTAGTAATTGAACAGATTGCAGTGTCATTTTATCCAAAACTAAGAACAAACTACCACCCAAACAAAACCACAAGGAGGACTTGCCATGGAAGAACCAGGCTTACCCGGAACATGCTACCAGCTGGAATTCATGCCACTCGTGACGTATGAAGAACCAGTTCCTGCAAGATAGAAATGCATAGGTTAGAAACTTGAACTTGTTTTTAAAACAATGTTTGTAACTATAAACACAGGCGAGAGTACAGTGACTTACCGGGGTGAAGGAGGCTGCCATTTCTGTAACTATTTTGCTAGCCACGAATAAATGATGTGTAAAAACCCCATCCCTTCCACCATGAGTCAGTAGCATGAGATGACAGGGTTCTGCGGTTGAAAAATACAAACCCTAGACTTTTGAACCTGTTACAGTGGCCAAGCAAAGTATACCAATGACGTTCAGACGCAACAATGGACAAGACGAAGGTCGAGGTAGCCTAAAAACTGTGAACATGCTGTCACAAAGGCAACAGACTAGCAAACGAGTTCATGAGGTAAACCCTAGGCATAATAACACTATCAAAGCTACCCACAGTATATCTCAAAGATTCTACCAACGACAAGCAAGGGAAACTGTAATTACTTGATAGTTTAATCAGGAACAAACTGAGAGCATGGCACCGAAATACCATGACTAAATGTTGACAGGAACAGGATAAAATGCTGGGATTCCCAACCACAGTCGCTATTATCAAACAAAAACAAAAACATATCAACTCTCGGGTATCCAGGTGTATAAGCACGGAAGATTTAGAGTTGCAGCAGAGCTGAGTTCCTTCAAAGCTCAGTAGGGTTCGGATTCAGACAGGAGGGTTTCAACAGGAGGACCAAGCCCGAAGGCAAAGGAAGAATGTCGGGTTAGGGTTGATACAACACTTAAATATCTCCAACACTTGGCATAGGAACTTCCACGTCGCCTTTTAATATTTCTCATGCAGTGGGTTACGTCCTATAGTCCCGGGATGTGCTACAATCATTTGTTAATCGATTAAAGATCATAGAGTATATACACGATGCCATGGTTGGATATTCCCATATGGTCATGGTACCATGGTAAAAGTTGCACCATACCTCTCATTTCAAAACTATGCCATCGAACACGAATAGGCAGACCATAACATATATTACCCTACAATCATTATAATCAGACCTCGTCAATAATATGCAAGGGTAATGAGATATTCATCATCGTTTGATGAAATCAAATCATAGCATGAGTACTATATTTGTTGCTTGGCTATTCTTGAGATTAACCTTAACATAGATACATGTTATCCTTAATATATCACACCTTAAGATAGTATTTTTAAACCTAGCATTTTTATAGTTTTAAACAATGAACTATTAATTCATGCATTTGATTGTTGAAAAACTCAGTTATGAGGTACTCAAGTTGTGAAGAAGACGATTATACTATAAAAGTTATAGGTAAGGAAAGTCTTTAAATAGTATGGAACAATCTATCTTTAATTATGTCTTAACCTAGCCTCATGAGAATCAGTAAGGGGTCTATCAAAGTCTATAAATCTATAAAATATTGAAGATGAAGACAGGTACTATGACTTACGACTCTTCTATACCTTTGTCATTTAAGATAGCTGTTAGCCTTGTTTGTTTCAGTTTTAGAAATAGTATTAGTGATGCCATCAAAGCAACCCTAAAAGAATACCATAAGAAGTT
This sequence comes from Larix kaempferi, assembly GCA_027924585.1. Classification (NCBI taxonomy): domain Eukaryota; kingdom Viridiplantae; phylum Streptophyta; class Pinopsida; order Pinales; family Pinaceae; genus Larix; species Larix kaempferi. Next base: position 634,554 of record BSBM01000767.1, on the reverse strand, counting down.
ATGAAATGACAGAGTCATATACAGTGCAAGTAATAAATTATTTATACATTGCAAACTTTAAGATCCTTGTAAGAGTATTCATAAAGTACACAGTAACATCCAGTAAGCAAAATAACTTATTTTCCATTTTCCCGTGACATTTCATGATGCGAAATAATAAATATTATTGCAACACAATATTACTAGCAAGTTATAAGATTCATTATTATTTGCTTACGAAAGAATAGATTGTGTTATCTTAATACACAACGTATTCAATCAAGTATGACAATGAAAATCTAAGTGCAGAGTTCAACTAAAACAAGTACATAAATCGTAAACAAAAGAAGGCAGGAATCAACAAGGCAGAGTGATATCTTTAACTCACAAGTTGTGCAATTAAAAGTATAAAATAAACTTTATTTTAAATTTGAACCAGGCATATTGCCAAAGTATTTTTACCTTAAAAAGCTTGATAAACCTGGTTAGTATCTTTAGACTTATTCATTGATTGGGTTGGTACAGTTAACTTGACTTATGATGCTTTAAAGATAATTGCGGCGACCCGATCTTACTTGTATATCTGTAAGTGAAGAAAGAAATTGTTGCATTAGCTCGAAAGCTAAGTAAGCCGTCCATCATAGCATTTTTCCCCTTGCGGTTGAAAAAAAAACAGAAAACAATCAGCAACAATTAAAGAAACTCATAATAGTATTTAAGTACAACAAAGATCATTCCGACATCCGTACCATCACATAAGTTAAACAGATAGTTAATCAACTGCATTTATTAACATTTATTGCTATCTTAAAAATTTTAAATTTTTCTGAAAATATCGGGATTTGACACCTTGGTTTGCAAAAATTGCCCAAGCTATCCACCCACTTGGTCAAGTGTCTTTCCAATGATTAAACTCGATGGTTGCACCAATGATTACATATAATGGTTACATCAGATGGTTGGATGTCTCCTCAATCTAGTTTCCTTCTCTCTAGGGTGTTTGGTCTCTCTACCCAGCTTCTCCTTTGGGGTTCCTTCTTGGAGTCTCTCTCAAGTAATCTCCCTTTGTCGCTTGGTTGATCCCAACCAAATGCTCCTTGGTTCCAATCGATGGTGGTGCTCGATATCCTACTTCCACTGAGTGTGCCCGCTAGTGTTGGTCCATCTATCACATCGTTTATGGGTCACCTCATTAGTTTGGGGTCTTGGTGCATCACCCATGCTCCATTATCAGTCATAGTTATCCATGGTCCTTTCATGGGTGAGAGAGGTTCCCAAGGCCTCCTCTATCCAAGGGTGTGACAATTAGCTCCTAGTGTAGCAAATGGATGTCTCAAGAAGTCCATATAGTTTTGATAAAAGTTAAGGACATTCTAGTTTTTTGGCATACTCTAGTGCATATGCCTAATAGTATTTTGGAGAAGATCCATAAAAATTTCTATAATTTTCTATGGATTGAGAGTTGTGATTATAAGGGGTTATGTCTAGCAAATTGGAAGACACTAGAAAACCCAAAGGCATTGGGATATTGGGGTCTCAAAGACATACGCTTATTTGGGAAAGCTTTTGTTTCTAAGTTAATGTGGAATGTCATCTCTAAAAATAGTCTTTGGAGTATAATTACCTATGAAAAGTATATAGCTCCCAACTCCATATTGGATTGGATTTGATTTGTGTAGGAGAGTTTCAAACAAGCCTCCAACCAATAGAACGAATTTACATTGGTGTTTCCTATTATCAGTCGGTATCTTGCTTGGAAAATTGGAAATGAATACCAAGTCCATGTGGGTGCTGATGCGATAATGGGATGTGGTAGGAACATACTCCTGCCTATAAATTATATCTATCACCTTCAACTACTTGGGAAATGTATGTTGAATATGTTGAGCGCACATATATACTTTGGGGGGGATCAACATAAGACAATTTTTTAATTTTTCAAACATTAATCAACCATAATAAAACAATCACATATAGATCTATTAACTGCAGAACATAGGAAACAAGATTTACATGGAAACCCTTTTGAGAGAAAACCAAAAAACTTCTCTTTGTAATCCTTTGTAGGCACCAACCTACTATTAAAAATATTTGTAGGCACTGACCTATTTGAGACACCAATCCCCACTGGTACAAAACACGGTCGGCACCAAACTACTCTTATAGATCTTCATAGACACCAATTTATTGGAGATACCAATCCCCACTTCTAAGCACCAACTTAGCAAGATACACCATTCTCTTCGTTTGAGTGGCACCAACCTTCAAGTTACAATTTCGTCTTTAGTACATTTAAATTCTTCAAAAGATGATATCATTCACATTACCTTTACTGAGTCTGCTTGCTACTTCTTCCTTCACCATGTCTAACGAAAATTTGAAATTCCAAATGAACTTTATGGTAGCTTTCCCAAAGATTTTTGTTTTTGGCCTCTTCCCAAGAACGAACATTTACAAGATGCCATGTATTCAATTTTACAAAAATGATTATAATTTTTTTACCTAAGATACTTCAGTATGTCTCCTTAGATCCATGAAAATTTCGTAGTCTAAAAAGTCCTAGAAAATAAGCTACAGAAAAAATGCTAAGTTGACCTATTTGAAACCAATTTCAGGACCATTCAGAAACCCTAAATTCCACAGGGTATATCTCAGAAAGTATAGTAAAAAAAAGTCTAATTTTTTTACCTTAAGTACTTATGTATGTCTCCTCATATCCTTGAAAATTTCAGTGTAAAATATCCCAAAAAATAAATTATACTGAAAATGTCAAACTGGCTTATTTGAAACTGATTCCAAAACCATTTGGAAAGGCTAACTTCTAAAGGGCATATTTTAGAAAGTATATCAAACCAACATATGAAATTTTGACCAAATGTACCTAGAGATATTGCCTCAAAAGTTCACAATCTTCCAAGACCTAGAAAAAAAGGTTATAGTGAAAACACCAAACTGATTTGTTTGAAATTGATTGCACAACCATTCAGAAACACTAACTTCTGCAAGGCATATATTAGAAAGTATAGCGATCCAACATCTAAAATTTTGACCACATGTACCTCAAGATCTTGCCTCTATTTACTCAAAATTTAATGGTTTGAAATGTCCCAGAAAATAAGTTATAGTGAAAATGTCACGGTAATTTGAAACTGATTTTGTAACTCTTCCCTTTTGGAATGATATTCAATCTTTGCTCATCCACTTCTTTGAATGCTACTACCATTTTCACACACACTTTTTCTCAATACTTTTTCTTTTTATACTTTGTCATAACCCTTCATGAAGGGACATGTCCATTAAAAAATACATGGAACCCATTAATTAAATAATTAATTCCCTTTCTTTTATGTCACTTTTCCAATTACCATAGGAAAATACCATGGGATTCCAAACCCATGGGTTTGAAAACACCATTTCACATTTTACTTTTTCATGTGCACCGTTTTTTTAACATACATGTAAACCTATATATAAATCAATCTAGAGATGCTCCCTCTTGCTTACAATTGCCTTAATAGCATAACATTAATAACAATATGTTCAATGTAATGCCTTAATATCATATTAATGACAACATTAATCCATTGGCATCAATGACAATAATTCCAACAATCTCCCCCCTTTTTATTGATGGAAATCCTGCAACGAAACACATAGTCCACCGGGAATAGAAAGAAACCCCCCCTTGTCTACAACTCTTCCCCTTTGACATCAATGGAAAATGGATGCCCCCCATGAGCTTGTGCTTCTCCTATTATCAACACTTCCTGCCCAAACACATTATACAACATGACGAGAACTCTAAATAGTTATCGTTTTTTTATAGGTTGCATTTAGTGGCTACATTTGCCCCTGAATTGAAAAAAAGTGCTACCGATAGCACACCATTTTTTGGGGGATAAAATTACAAAATTTCGGAAAATCGTTGACTAATTTTTTTTTTCAATCACATAAAACACAATATTTCTTAAAAATGTATAATACCTTTTCAAAAACCTTAAAAATTTAAAAATGCACATACAATTGAATTTTTTTTTTTAAATAAATAAAATTAACAATTTTTTAAAATTATTTATTATAATTTGAAAAAATATAATAATGTTAAAAATTTAAAAATTTTCAATAAAAAATAAAAAAATAAAAAACTTTAAAAAAATTACTAAAAATAATCTTAAAGAAATTATTAATTAAAAAGAAATTAAAAATAAAATATTAAAAATATATAAATATAAATTAAAAATATTAAATTTGTTTTTTATATAAAATAAAAGAATAAATCCAAAAAAAGAAATTTTAATTAAAAATAATTTTTTTCCAAAGAAATGAAATTTGTATTAAAATGAAAAATTTAAATTAAAAAATAAAAAAATTATGAAAAAAGAACTTTTGTTAAAATAAAATTTTAAAACTAATAAAAAAATTAATAAATTAAAAAAATCAATTAAAAATGTAAAGAAAAAAACATAAAGAAATTAAAACATTAAAAACTATTAAAAAATTGTAAAAAAAATTAAAATTAAAAAAATTAAAATTAAAAAAATTAAAATTAAAAAAATTAAAATTAAAAAAATTAAAAAATAAATAAATAAACCTTTCTTGCCTCTCCCCTCCCCTAAATAAAAAAACTTTTCCTACTCCTCCCCTCCCCCTCCGCTCCCCTCCCCTCCCCCTCCGCTCCCCTCCCCTCCACTGTGGGGCCCATCGAGCCACAACTCGATGCCAAACATTGAGTCGTGGCTCGATGGGCGACATGATGAGCACCGCAGGGTACCTAAAAAATTTTATTTTTAAGAAAAGATTGGATTGAATCAACTAGTTCATTTCCACAAGCTGCTTAATGAGAGGCGCAAAACTGATATGTAGAGAAACATATAGGGATACCAATGGATACCTCTAATGCCTCTGGATACTTTCTATTAGAGCACACTAGTCTCAGTGTTGTTCCTGCTATCGAGCTCCCTTCTATTTGTCTCATAAGTATCTACCAATTTTTGAATACTTGCATGTTCTTGAGTATGCATTGCTTTATGTTCTATGCTCTGGAGATAAAACCTTGACAGACTCTTTGCCAATCCTTGATCCTTTGATAGTAATAATTCAAATTAAAATGTTGGCAGGATTTATATGTATAAGAAAGATTGGATACTTAGTTTGTATGAAACATGTTAAGTTTCACTGTCCTTTCTATTGTTTGTATATATTTCACAATTTATGTTTGACATCTTTGTGTGAAGAGAACGTGCATTCAAATTAATTTAATTCTTGGGAATTGAAAAGAGGAGATTGAAAGAATAAATGCACCACACATTCAGACAGCATAATCTGTACTCAAATTAGTCAGCAGAATGTTGGAGGGTCTATTTCCTAGAAGTCCTCAATAGGTTAGAAGTCCTCAATATGTCAAACCGGGGGTGACAAATTGCAGGCACCAACCATGTATAGCAATTTGATTACAGGTTTAACACACACTTCACTCAGAATCTTGCTTGGCTCTCCACTGTTTGTGGCTATAATAAATAATGACCAATTAAAAACAAAATTTCAAATTATACACAAATTATGCATTCATTATATCATTGATGCTTTAGCATGGATTATATTCTCACCTTTTTCAAATCCAAACATAAAATAGACTTAACTGGTCTATCCAAATGAAGATTTAAAGGCCTAATTTGTGAGTATGTATGAGTTGAACATTCATGCCAATCATTCAAGTCCACAATGTAAGTAGCTTCTCATGAAGTTGATGATCTGATTGCATAAATTTGAACTCATTTACCACTGTAATCCAAGCCATACAATCGCCATTTCATAAACTTGAACGACATACATAGAGGCAAAACTGGAAACTTCACCCTTTAAAATAGAAAGATTCAAGCAAAAAGTGGGTACGACCCAAACTGCACAAGCAATACAAATTATCAAAGAGGTAGTGAATTACTCTTCAATGGGAAGGAAATGATCCCTTCGTCCTCCAAGTTGGTACTTTCCCTCTATCCACACATAGTAATGTCTCAAATGGCAGGTTGTCCCATATAATTTGGGAATATTTTTAGTGTCGAGTATGAGACTGTTACTGAAGGAAAGTGCGGTGAGAAAGTCAAGGCTTGAAACGCCTTATATGTTTCCTTCTGATGCAGTAGGAAGAAACGATTGACAGCACAACGCCAACGCCTCTTAGGACGTTCTTATGCCCAAAATTTGATATAACTTATCTCTACAATTTGATAAAAAAATCATTTTTTCATATCATAACGTCTAAGAAATCTGGTTTGATAATGAAAAAGAAAAAATGTGGATAGAGAATGAAATTGCTACAGAAAGTGTAAATCAAGCTTCTCTTCCTCTTTCATTTCTTGACAACAACATGGGGTTCTCTTCTAATGATTATCAAAACCAAACCTGCACAAATATTATCATTGGATTCCCATGGGGTTGATCAATGGATTCAGAAAAATAAAATAGTAGTTTAAAAATTCAAAAGAGGAACAATTATATGGAGAAATGCATTCTACTCTGTATTGAGATATTAAAAGACTTAAACTTATGACATGAAAAATATCAAAATAAATCTATAAAATTTAAAATTTAAAAATAAATTCAAAATTAAGATAAATCAACACATGTTGATATCAAATTTGTAAAACTAAATTCAAAATTAAGATAAATCAACACATGTTGATATCAAATTTGAAAAACATAGGCATCAGATTAGCCACTGAAATCTTTGCTCATTATAATTGGGATGATCAGACATTTAATAATCTATCATCACATGAATCACATTGATAGCAATTTCAACTCTGCAATACAAATATAAATAGCCATAATCATTATCAAACAAGAGGATTAATAATCATCAAACAAGAGGATTAATAGCGCCATGAGATCTATCTTTTGGCGATTGTTTTTAATTAGTGAGAGTTTTCCATCATTCATCAACATTCAGTTAGATTTATATGATCAAAATAGATTACAATATTTATCACAAATCAAGCTTCATGAAGAAATCTCAGAAAAAAAGAAATGAGAAAAGTGAGACATGCAAAGAAACCAGGTGCAACAAATATCAAGCAGCTGCATGAGAAAACAGAGATGTGAGATGCATGGTAACGTATAAGATTGCATGGAAGATAAATATTTAGAAGTCGTTCCCAGCTCTAATCATATACAGCTTCTATGTAGTGGTTCAAGCCCTATCATATTTGAAATAGATAGAAATCATTATGTTGATTTTATATTTATATAACAATTAACAGATTCGTTTCATGTGGGTGCCCACCGCACTGCTCATCGAGCCATAGCTCGATGCTCGAGTTCTCTTTTTGCCTCGATGGGCGTCGCAGAGGAGGGAAGGGGAGGGGAAAAGTTTTTTTTTAAATTTTTAATAGTTTTTAAATTTTTCTAAATTTTTAATAGTTTAAAAAAATGTTTTTTTTTTTAATTTTTAATTTTTTATTTGTTAATTTGTTTTTTTGGTAATTTTAATAAAAAAAAAATTAATTTTTTTTAATATTTTTAATTAAAAGTTTTATTCTTTTAATAAATATTTTATATTTTTAATTAAAAATTTTATTTTCTTAATAAATATTTTATTTTAATTAATAATTTTTTAAATTTTTGTTAATAAAAATTTCATTTTTTTTATAATTATTATTTTTAGTATTGTTAGGTTCCCAAAACGGGCAAATAGGAAATTAAATGCACACCATAAAAGAGATTGGCATCAAAGCACACTATTCTCATTAATTGAGTGTACATTTATATAATGAGAATGATCATTGGGTTTAACTTCCCAAGTGGTCTCTTGGACTCCTAAAGAGTCTTAGTATTTCTTTTCACATTAATATTGCTCACACTGAGGATTAGGCTCCAACAATTATATAGTTTATATATAATTTTTTAATTTGTTTTTATAGTTTTTTAAATTTTTAGAAAAACAATTTAAAATTTTAAAAACGGGGAGAGGGGGAAGTGATGGCCACGAAGAGGGGAGGCCCTATTTTTCAAGGCCATGGTTTAAAAAATGATACAATGTTAGCACTACTTTTTGATTTAAAGGTCGATTTTAAGATTTTTCTACCAATGATACTGATAGTTAAGTCCATGCTTTTAAACAAGTTATAATTTTAGCATTTTAAAAAACCAATGTGCTAACAGTGGCATTAGTTTTCTATTTAAGGGTTGATTTCAAGGATATTTTTAACAACTATATGGGTTTTTAAGGAAATGGTTATATTTTGACCTTGAAACAAAAAAGAGTGCTACTAGTAGCATCACTTTTCGATTTGAAGGTTGATTTTGGTGTTTTTGACACACAAAATTGGATTTTTAGGGCTAGACTTTTCATTGTGAGTATAGAGTTCTCGTCATGTTGTATAATGTGTTCCCAATCTGCATCCTCTTGAGTAGCACACATTGAAGTCCAAGGTTCCCTTTAGATATTTGAATATTATTTTCACTACTTGCACATAAATTTCTTTTGGTGCAACTTGAAACTGTGCAACCAAACCTATTGCTTGCATAATGTCCAGCCTTGATGTTGTTGCATATAGTAGGATACTAATAATTGACCTGTACAATGCTTGATTTTCTTTTGGAGAATCATCATCTTTGCTCAATTTACAACCTATGACCATGGGTGTGCTGACTAGTGCACAATATTCCATTCTAAACATCTTCAACATTTCCTTGATATAATTGGTTTGTGAAATGAATAATTTCCTTTGTTGAATTAAGAAATCTATAATCCATGTGGGAATGGAAATTCACTAAGCATATAAATCCCAAGATCATTTTGTATTTTTCTTACAAACTCTTGGCACATTTTTTTCATGCTTCCTCCAAAAATAATGTCATCACAACAATCAATTGATTTTCTCTTACTGTCTATATGTAGAGAGTATTATTACCAACAACCCAAGGAAATCGTTCTGAGTATCCAACATAAGCAGTAGTACAAATCTAACGACATTTTAACATGGTTTGATCGGTCTTAGAAAATTGAAGTCAATTTAACAAGAAACAAGAAGACATCAATTAGGATCACATATCAACAACTTCAAGTATTCCCCCCTTAATGGATCTAAACAAGTAGCAGCAGTAGTTCTCATCGAATATTTCGGTTGATAAATACTCAGTTGAAACTCTAGTAGACTGTCACATCAAGTCGATCCCCAGTCGACCACTTCCAAGGCAATCATCAATAAGTAAGAGGAACATTACATGTATGTAAAAATGATGATACACAACGATATGAAGTTGAAAACATCTTGTGAAATGATTCCACGACCATCCATCAATACAACCACAATATATTTTGGTAGTCGGCACTGGTCCACAATTTTTTCTTTCATGTCTCTTTCGCAAAGGCCTAAAAGCATAATTTCCATTCCTTTGACTTTTATGGTGAGGAAGATGATAGGGCATATATTGTTGTGCTATATTATTAGAGTAAGTAGGATCAGGGTTAAGTTCACTTACACGAGTAGAACAACTCGACATATCAACAACAATGTCATTTTTAATAACATGCTGAAATTCTGGCATGTGAGGAATATGAAACTCATCAATTTGTTCAACAAAATCAACAATAGGTTTCTCCTATGGCAAACCAATATAAAATCCACCTACAAAAAATAAAACTTCCATGGTTGTAGAGAGGCCAAGTATAGGCAGGGAGGAAACATCAACATCATATCCAAGTCCTGTCATAATGAATAGAGGCCTTTTACAATTGATGATATTATCTAAGGTTTCAGTACTCTTTTTAAACTTCAAGCTTTTGTTCAACATAATAGTTGTTGTCTCCAGTTCCTTTCTTAAGGAAACAATTTCAGATTGTATCTTTTTGCAGTTTTCTTCCTTTTGTTTTAGCTGGATCCCCACCACATCTTCTATCCTTCTTGCTTCTTCTAATTGAACCTTTAGTTTCATGATAGTCTTTTATGTTTCTTCAATGCTTTGTGATATTTTGGATTTTCAATAACAATTGTCTTCTTCATATTTCTATAGCTGCTCCTTTTGTTTCAAATTCCTTTTCCTAAGCTTCTTTATTTCAGTTAAGGAACATAAGAGTTTTTCTTCAAGATCCACTTTCCCATAGGTTTCAACATTTTCCTCTTCTTCTGAATCCATTTTTTTTCCTCTTTGTCTTCATCAATCTTGGTTTTGATTGCCATAAAGATATATTATTTTCTATCACTATCGAAACTACTTTTGTTGCTCTCTTTAGATGAGTCACTAACCCATTTTAAGTAGAGACTCTTATTCTACTTATAAGAGTTCTTCTTCTTAATTTCATCTGTGTCCTATTTGTGGTTATTTTGATGATGTTTGCTTCCTTTCTTTACATTATGGGCTTCTTCATCATCACTAGTTTCATTTTTTGCATATGGACAATTAACAACAAAATGTCCTACTATTCCACAATTAAATCATTTAAAGGGCATCTTACTTTTTTATTTCCCAGAACCCTTTTTGAATTTTCCAACAAAATGTTTTTCCTCTATGTCTGAGTCACAGCTGGAATAGTCACTCAATTTGTGTTTTTTGTTCTTTATCCTTTTTAGACTTTGAAAGATGCTTCTTTGTTTGATGGATTTTCTTTTTTCAATCCTCATTTCATATGCACTGAGAATCCCATGCAATTCATCCATTTTTATTTTATCAAGACCCTTTTTTTCTTCAATAGCGAAATTTTTTACATCAAATATTAAGGGGAGTGATCGTAACACCTTTTGTACAATCACCTGATCTTCAAATTTTTCTCCATGTCCCTTGATGGTGTTGAAAATTTAATCTACACAGAGGATATAGGATGCAACATTCTTTTGACCTTTCATTTTCAGACCCTTGAACTATCCTCTATGAATTTGTAGCTTTTCCTTCTTCACCTTGTCATCGCCTTCATCGATACTTTGAATCTTGTCCCAAATTTGTTTTGTTGTTACACAATGCATCACCTTGACAAACTCGGATTCTGATATATCACACAAGATGACATTCATGATTTTGCATTATTTTTATTATGATTCTTCCTAGCTGCATTTGTTGGTGGACTTGTTGGGACTGCATAACCAATCAAGGCCGATTCTGAAATTTCAAACCCAAGAGCAATTAGATATGTTCACATCCTTTTGCTCTAGATGCATAGTTTGTTTTGTCAAACATTGGAGCCCTGTTTGTGGAGAAACCTTCTTGAACGACCATGTGTGCTCCGTAGACCTACCTTTCCAGTAGTTAGAATATTTATGAAGAAACTCGCTCTGATACCAACTGTTGAGCACACACTTATAATGAGAGGGGGGAGGGTGAATCAATATAAGACATTTTTTACATTTTCAAACATTGACCATAAGAAAACAATCACATATGATATCTATTAACTGCATAACATGGAGCACAAGATTTACATGGAAACCCTTTTTGAGAGAAAACCACAAAACTTCTCCTTATAATTTTTTATAGGAACCAACCTACTGTTACAAATATTTTTAGGTACCAAACTCATGGAGACACCAATCCCCACTGGTACAATCCTTGGTAGGAACCAAGCTACTCTTACAAATCTTCATAGGCGCTAATATATTGGAGACACCAATCCCCACCAATAAGCACGAACTTAGAAAGACACACCAATCTCTTTGTTTGAGCAGAATTGACCTTCAAGTTACATTTTATTCTTTAGTACATATAAATTCTTCAAAATATGATAACATTCACATTACCTTTATTGAGTTTTCTTTCTATTTCTTCCTTCACTAGGTTTGACCAAAATTTGAATTTCCAAATAAAATTTATGGTATCTTTCCCAAAGCATGTTGTTTTTGGCCTATTCCAAATAAGGAACTTGTACAACATGCTACATATCCATTTTGAAAATCTGATTTTGAAATTTTTACCTAAGAGACTTCAGTATGTATCCTTAGATCCCTAAACATTTCACAGTCTGTGAAGTACCATTAAAGAAGTTGTAGAGAAGGTGACAAGCTTACCTATTTGAAGTTGATTTCAGGACCATTCAAAAACCCTAAAATCCACAAGGTATATATCATAAAGTATAGTGAAACAAAGTTTGATTTTTTTACCTATAGTGTATTTCTGTATGTCTTCTCAGATCCCTAACAATTTCACAATATGAAAAGTCCCAAAGAAGAGGTTATAGCAAAGATGTCAAATTGACATGTTTGAAACTAATTAATTTCGAAACCATGAAGAAACCCTAACTTCCATAGGGAATGTATCGTGAAACAAAATTTGAAATTTTGACCACATGTACCCAGAGACCTCGCGTCCATCTCCTCAAAATTTCACAGTCTACCAAATCTCAAAAAAGAAGTTATATCGAAAATGTCAAACTGACATTAGAGTCAATTTGAGGTTTAAAATGGGACTTCTAAGGAAAATATTAAAAAAAAACATATTACATTAAGAAAATTTAAGATATGCCATATCACACTAAGTCTAACCTATATTCTCTCATTAATGATAGTTGACAAAGTATGTTGAGTTGGCGTAGAGTTAAGAGGTGAGGGTTGAAAATAATAATGAAAGGTTTAGATTCTTGTGCATACAAAATAAATGATGTAGTAATAAATATTTTAAATTTATACAATAATTTATAATTTATTGAATATATTGGTACTTTTTATATATTTAACAATAAATTTAAATTTCACTAAGTAACTAAATTATAATAATATAATAAAATTCTAATAATATTAACAAACTATTGATATAAAATAATATGTAATAATATAATATAAAAAATATTATTACTATTATTTTCATGTGGTTCACGGCATTAGATATTGATGCTCGCTGTGTCTATCGGAATCGATTTAATACTGAGGGGGTGAATCCGTATTAGCATAGTTATCAACAATTTTTACCTTCTTTAATAGATTAGTCTTAATCTTAATCTTGATGATTAGCTATGCATCCCATATAAGCAAAATAATTCATCCATATATGCACCAAGACAAATAACATAGAAAACATGAACTTGATGTGGAAACCCAATTAGGAGAAAACCATAGAATGCTCTTTTGTAATGAAAATAAGACATTCAAGGAAGCACCAAATTTTTGTATTTACCAACACCAACTGGAAGGAGGCACTGACACTCTGGTTTTACAGGAACCGACTTGAAAGAAGCTCCAACTCCTTGTGTTCTCTAGCACCAACTGGAAGGAGGCTACAACCCCCTTCTCCTTGCCCCATCCTGCCGCCTAGATATCCAATATGTGATTCTAACTTATTGACCTTCCAACTATCACACACTTTCGATCTTCTGATACTAGTTCTACAGTGCATTATCCTCATATGTAGACCATTCACTGCCACTGTGTTGCATGCATCACTTGACTTCTCATTCCTCTCAATTCTACACTTCTGTTGATGTATTACTTCATGTACTATGTGTTTATTGATTTTGCAGTCTATGCTAAGGTATGATGTCTGAATCTGCTACTATGCAACTGCACTCACCAACTGATATTGTTCTTTCAATTGATAGTTTTATGCTCCGAGATAATTCACCAGTAATAGATGGAATTGCGTACTTATTAATGTGTCCGTTCTATTTAAGTGCTACAGTATTTTAGACAATCTGTGACATGTCATGGATCAATTGATTCATCCTTTTTGCTTAATGCACTTGTCTCAGATCATCCTCATCATGACACACTTACTGGATCCTGATACTGCTCTGTTGTCATGCATCAAATGGAATTCTCAACTTCACACACTTTACTTTAGTCTTCACGCATCATCTAAACATCTGCGCATTTTCTGATATACTTCGGTTATGTTTCTATGCTACTTCTTTACTTACAACATTTGTGATTGTCCACGTGATGTCTACAATCCTGTCATTCAATCTTCACGCAGTTATGCATACTTCTATGTTTATTCCTTTTAGTATTTGCACATCCATCATAGATCTACAACATCATTTTGCGCACCATCAACTATCTCATTCCTCTAATATATGTGTTCACTCGGATCCTCACTAGATCATGTTGTTCTATCCTCAAGCCCTTGATGCCTCGAATATAAATATGTATTTTCCAATTGAAGCTCTACAATCTCGCCATTGTTCTTACTTCAAATATCCAAGTTGCATCTCTATTTATACATGTCCTGCACATATTGTATGTCCACAAGTTGGGTATGGAATCCCTTCTTCCATACTTCACGGATTATCCTTTTTCCACATGTCATCTTATTTGTTGTTTATGTGTCATCTTTTGTGGGTCTTGTGCATCCTTGGTCCATGAATTAGTGGGACTTACACCTTAGTGGTGTACTCTTTCATTATTGATGTATCATTGCTTTGAGGTATGTGCACATCCTTGCTCTTCAATTTGATGAGTCTTTGACCCTTTCCATACCATCCGTTGTAGGTGTTGTGCACCTGATGTATTGATGCTTTGCGAAGTCTACGCATAAGCTGAATTCTACTTGGTGGGACTTTGACCCTTGTAGTACCATTACGTGTGGGACTTGCACACTTTTAGAACAATTCAGTACATTTCTTGTTGTTTGCACACTCTCGATATTTGACCAAGCAATGCTTGTGCATTACAAAGTCTTCTTTCAACATTCTTGCGCACTTGTATCTTTGCTTAACCAACTCCTTCGCTTCTTGTGCAAATATACCTTTGTCCAACCAGTTCTTTGACTGCTTCCTTGAGAGAGTATGACTTGGTGGACTTGTTATCTGCGCGGGTACCACATGTAGTAGGATACATTGCTTATGTGCTTCTTTGAAATGGATCTGCATGATCTACCTTCCCTATTTGCTTCTTCATACTGATCCTTGTACACACATCTTCAGAATGGATGCAACTTCTAGATATACTTCTTCACACTGGCATCCATGTCCTTCACCATCTTGCGCATATACTTATTCAAAGTGGCTTCCATATACTTCTCTAAGCTGAAATAGGAATGTTGTATCCACTTTGACATTAGTTGACATCAATGACTCAAAATAAATCAATTGACATCCTTTTTGACATTTGTTGACATCAATGAAAACCAAAGTTCAACAATCTCCCCCTTTGGCATTGATGTTAATACCTTATGAAGTTGTGTATGATCTTCTTTGAACTGTATGCTTCATTTGTACTTGTTCTAGTGCTCCCCCTATGTATCTGACCCACCTGAGTGCTTTTGGATTTTGACTTCTGCCCTTTCTTCTATCAGTACTTCTTCTTATTTCTGTTACTTCTGTGCAGACCATATGTATAGTTATCTTCATGCCATTTATTCAAGTGATCTACTTCACGCTCTTTTAAGTCTTTTTTTTGCTTTTGCAATTACCTCTATGCTGATGTATAACCAACTTCATGTATTACTCCCAGCTGTTCTGTCAGCTTCATGCATTTATCCCCCTTTGACATTGTAAGATACCAACCAAGAATAGGCTAGAATCTCAACTCAAAACACAAATTTTAAGCAGAATTTTCACTACTAAATTTTAACAATTATTATAATATGCAAGGTGATAACTCTGGATACTGTCTCCCAACCCAAGGATGTTAGGGAAGACTTTAGGTTCTTGTTTTTATATGGGAAAGTGTGCAGAAGCAAGGTATACATAGGAAAAAGGTTTAATATCCTTTGTACAAAGCACGAAAACCATTTATGTTTCAAACATCGACACTACCGAAGTCTACCGCAATACTTCTAGGTGCATCAGCATATACAAACTAGATCATGTTTACGTAAGTGTGATTGTACATATATTTGTTGTCATGATGGTCTTGGGGCAGCAAGGAATAGCATATGATAAAATGATTTATAATTTGGGATCATTTACTGTAGTTTGGAACAGAAGGCTGGATTCTCCATTTCCTTTCCCAAGAACTATATAGAATTTTCTAATTTGGGTCTAAAGCTGGGATATGGTTCATTTACATCCTAATAAACCACAAAATTTGCATAATTGAGCTTGAGTTCCTATAATACATTTTATAGGAAAAACATTAAAGTTATCTAGTTGGAATGCTTAACTAGTCAAGATTCCAACTGCCTAAAACATTATAATACCCTATCAAAAATCTGATACATATGTTGGATGAGGTTCTTGTGGATTTTATTCAACTACATAAACTTATAGCACTTCATTTGGATTCATATAATTCATTTTATGCAAGTTATGGAAAAACTAGTCCGAATTTGTAGTCTAATGAGTATAGGTCTTAGTTACTTGCAGAATTACTTTGCAGAATGGACTCCCTTTTTATAAACTGCACCCCCCTTTGTCTCAATATGTTTCCTTATTTGTAAACTAAACTCCCTTCTGGAAACTGTGCCCTCCTACTTTTTCTGGTTGTTTCCAATTTCCTGCTTTTAGCAACTTCTTACACCTTTCCTTCTTTTTTTCTTTTCCCAAATTTGACTGATTGCTTTATCCACCTTTCTATTTTCTTTCCTCTTGTTCCATTTTGGAAACCTTATCCTCATGAGAGCACCCTCTTGGCCCACTTGCTCCATTATTTAGGAATTTAATTACAAAAATTAATTAAAATTAACAAAAATAATTCCTCCACTTGACATAGGCTAAATTTAATCCTATGCATGCATAATAAAATGAAATTATTTTCCTTAGGGGTTATATTTTCCCCTTTTTACCCATGGTCACTGAATTGTCCAAAATTGGGGACATGATAGTCCTCCCTCCCAAAATTGCTTGTGCTCAGGCAAGAAACCAACTCCAACCAACTATGAATCCAACCAGTGACTTCACTCCTCAAAATATGGTGTTGTCTATCTAGAATTGGAATTGTCCATTCCAAGCTGAAACACCAAGGGTCCATCATGTTTCTGTTGCTCCACTCTGATTATAGTCATTCTCAAAATGACTAACTCTTTCTTAACAAAATTTTCAACCCAATTAGGATAACTGAGTAGAATGCCTGGATCCCACTACTTCCTCTATAAGGACCCAAATTTTTCTTCCACCTTTGGAAAGCTATCACTCCAAGGAATGCCAGGGTCCCAAATTCTAAACTACATCCTCCCAAACAACAAAATCAATTGGGATCATCTATCATCAAGCAGTATGTCAAGATCACACCACCACATTGTAAGTTGGTAACTTGCAATTTTAAACTGTACATCTGTGATAGTTACCAACCAAGCATGGAACTCGTCAATATGGGGTTGAATCATATCAACTCCTCCCATGGAACAAGTGGTGACACATGTCCATCCAAGAATATTTATAGCATAATATCGCAGCTATAGATGCTCATGCTGCTGACTTGAAGTGTAATGTGTGTCATAAAAACCTCCATTCATGTAAGTAGTAATGCCAAACATGTTCCTTTTCATCCAAAGAAAAAGTGGAAAGACACTCCATCCCACCAAATCGAGTGGGTAGCAAAGTGCTTCCCCAAGTGAAATAAGCCAATGGTTCAAATCTCTTCCATTGGCCAATGGGTGCGAGCATCCATCCAAGTATGTGGATTTCCTCCACATAGGTCACCTTCTGCAAGATAAATGTTTCATTAAATTCTCTTGGCAACTTGATCATGAGAATAAATATTTATGCAGGGAGATTCCATGTCTGACATGTAATATTCCACCCAATCCATATGTGTATGAATGGCATCAAATGGCAACAATATGTGCCTCTACTACTAATCACAAAACATGTCAGTGTTAGGAGCATCAATAAATTTACAAAAAGAAATTTTACCTCCTAGAATCTCAAACTGTGAAATGCATCTATCCATGGGTGGATAGACTTTGCTGCTGCTTGATCCCAATGGATTGAGATCATCATGATGGTTGCTAGTTCTGGGTGAAATGAATTCAGGTATCTTCTCCATCCATGAGACTTCCTCGTCTATATAAATCTCATGATCTCCCAGGCATGGTACTAGTGCACAAATCCAATGGCTCAACTATCTGCCACTGGGTTCACTCAATTGGTGGAAGTGAAAGAAAGAGGCATCAAGTAATGCAAGTGGCTTCCTTGTATGTTGTTGGGAAGCAAATGGTACATTTACCCATTAATTATGGACAATTTTGGGATCCTCTTGCTCCACATGTGGTATCAACTAGAAAAATTTGCTTCACCCAATGTTCATCCCCAGTTGACGTCGCTGAATCTAGGATCCAGGGGAAAGAATTGTGAACCAACCTCATATCTCTGAAACTCTCATTAATCAAACTTATGGCTACATATTCTTCATTAATGGCTGGTCCAAATGGGGTGATCTCATCCAACTCCTCCATGGAAGATTGACTCTCTCCAAGGAACAACTCAGGTTCACTCTTGGAAATATCAAGTGCTTGGTTCTCATTAAACTGCTCTGCACACTCCTCAAGCACATGCAAAATAGAATGATACTCATGATCCACCATCTCATGAGGTTCCCCCATATTATCAAGATTGAAATCAACCAAGTGAAGATGGATGAATGGTGTGTAGGAGGGAAGATGTGATCTTTGCAACTTTTCATGAAGTTGCACTATCTCCATCTTAGATTCTTGGAGTGCACATTGAGTGCTCTGCAAGGAATATTGGGTGGTCATTAAATCTTTTGTGAGCTTGCAAATGTCCTCTTCATCCTTCAAGGATGCACCATGAAACAACTCCACAAGCTCAAGCAGATTGTCTCTGTCAGAAAGCAAGTATAGGAAATTTCCCTTAATGTTTGTCATGGATTTCTGAAACTGCTCCAAGTCCCTCATGGGAGACTGCTCCCCCAACTTACAACAAATATTTTTCATTAAGGAATGGGTGTCATTGAGGATTTTAAGGGCCTCTTTGAGATTGCATTCATTCAACTTTAGTGTCCCTTCAAGGAAATGAGGTTCTCGCAAATGAACCTCCTCTTCTTCTATCTTTTTGGGATCAACTTCATGAAGTTCCATAGATGTTTTGAAATCTGATCCATCTCTTGATGCTGAAAAATATTCATCTTTTAGATCATTCAAAACATAAATTAGACTGCAACTTGGCTGCTCATTCATCTCTAGTGCACCAGAAAAACTATCTCTCAAAATTTCAGCTTTCTCCAATTCATGAAACCCAACACTTGAGGGCTCAACCAAGCCAATCTTCTCACCGGAAGTGGCTACCACATCAAATTGACACAGAGGCACATAAAAATCAGAATTAAATAAATTACCATGTGTTATGTTCTCCTCCTCGTGTGATGGAATTATGGTGGTTTGTACTTCCACCAATTTATTTGTTTCAGCTTCTGTTGCTGCAAGGCCTTCTTATTTCTTCAAGGAACTTGTACTCACAACATATTCATCAATGAGGACCTCCATGTCACCAAAATATATATGAGAGTACCCATAATTATATACTCTATCATAACTCAAGCATCCATCAGTATATGCTTCGCAAGAAATTGAGCAACCAACAGTGGTTCCTCCTCTATCCAAGTCCAGATTGTCACCAACCTCTGGGTGATCATAATTAGCATAGGTGGCGGAACCATCATGCTCATGTGATGTACAAACCTCATCAGTGATTATTGTCTCCTTGGATACTTCTAACTTACACTCTTCCTCATGGATTTTTTCTTCTCCATTGTAGTCACTTTGTAGTGACTTGTTCTTCTCATGTATGCTCTTCATTCTACAACCCTCATATGCGAGTGACATATGATTACCCTCTAATGGATCATGTGGCTGCAAGCAAACATGGTTTCTGAAAAAATCAGAACTTTTATGATTCTTATTCTTTGTATTTTCCTCTTACTTTCTTGGAGAGATATAGAGAGTGATCCATTTTCTCCTTCCACTGGCTAGCAGAACAGTGATTCACTTGTGCATCAACTTTGGCTCCCTTCGGTACTACTAACCCCACTTATTTACACACACTTTCAACCATATGTGCAATATTTACTTCATTTGATTTGTAGTAGGGGTCCTTGAATAGTCTTTTCATCTCCAAAGAGCAGTAGTCTTGGAAAGACATAACTTTTTTTATCTCTTTCTTCAAGGAAATGTATTCCATGAAATATTGGAATGATCCCTTCATCTTCTTTCTACATGAAACTTTTCCATCCCATTTAGACGTAGGTAGATCATATCCTATGTCCTCTTCAAACATATGGTCAGCAAAGTAATCTTCTTCACACCCCTACAAATAAAATTCTCCAATAGAGGACATTTCCTCTTCTTCATATGGCTCAAAATCTTCCTCAATCACTGGTAGGAGCCTCATATTGCACTTTTGAATATTTGTTATGCAATATTGTTCAACAATGAGCTTATTTATTTCCACAAGGGGTGGAGGAAAGTGATATGATACTGCTGTAAGATACCATCCAAGAAGAGGCTAGAATCTCAACTCAGAACACAAATTTTAAGAAGAATTTTCACTAGTAAATTTGAACAATTATTATAATCTGCAAGGTGATAACTCTGGATACCATCTCCCAACCCAAGGATGTTAGGGAATACTTTAGGTTTTATTTTTTATATGGTAAAGTGTGCAGAAGCAAGGTAGAGAGAGGAAAAATGTTTAGGATCCTTTGTACAAAGAACAAAGACCATTTATGTTTCGAACATCGGCACCGCTGAAGTCTACCGCAATACTTCTGGGTGCATCCACATATACAAACTAGATTAGGGTTAGGTAAGTGTGATTGTACATAGATTTGGTCTCATGATGGTCATGGGGCAGCAAGGAATAGCATATGATAAAATTATTTAGAATTTGGGATATTTTACTGCAGTTTGGAACAGAAGGCAGGATTCTCCACTTCCTTTCCCAAGAACTATATAGAATTATCGAATTTCGGTTTGGAGCTTGGATATGGTTCATTTACATCCTAATAAACCATATCAATTTTCAGAATTGAACTTGAGTTCCTGTAATACATTTTATAGGAAAAACATTAAAGCTAGCTAGCTGGACTGATCAACTAGTCAAGATTCCAACTGCCTAAAAAATTATAATTCCCTATAAAAAATATGATCTATAGGTTGGATTAGGTTATTAGGGATTTTATTGAACTAGAGAAACTTACGGCACTTCATATGGATTCATAGAATTCATTTTATGCAAGTTATGGAAAAACTATTCAGAATTTGTAGTCTAATGAGCATAGGTCTAAATTACTTGTATAATTTTTAAATGTAGATATATGAATAATATAAAGGATGGTTTATTAGGAAATAACCATAATATTATAGATATTTAAGCAACACGAAAATGTCCCTAAGGGTCCTAGCAACCTCCATCATGAAACATGTACCAATTACATCAAGGAAAGCTCCTTTGGGTGGATTCTGCAAAATATAAAGATGGTAGGTCTTGAGAAACATGAGTGGACCTGCAATAAATTCAATGAACAGGTCTGTAATCCTTATCCATCATTTCAGAATTAAAATCATCATTGATTGATGTCCAACAGAGAATTAGAGAGAAGAGAAGAAGATAGAAGGTTGTTGCAGGAGTGGTTCCTTCTTCAAAACTCTTAAAATATTCTGAAGCAATTTGATCCCAACTTGAGATCAGTATTTAATGGCTGCATATCAGTATTCAATGGCTGAAAATTAGTCTTCAATACCTTCTAGAGAGAGTGGAGGAGAGACTAGAACAAAAATGGCTAATGGGAGCATCACCCAAAGCAAAGTTGAGGCACATCACTCAACAAGAGGAGCTATAGCTCCCACATTCAATTAAAAAATGGTCAAAATATGTGAATTGGAATTGGAATCATTCTTTTATATAATTTAGGCTGACCAATTGAGCAAGTTGAATAGTTTGGTGACCTGTGAGAACCCTTCCACATGGGCCACCCATGCGTGGATATACTTGCCTTGCTTTTGCTTTACAAGCTTTCCTTTCTTTTAGAAATTGCGCCTCCTTTTGTCTCAAGATGTTTCTTTCTTTTTAGACTGAACTCCCTTTTTAGAAACTGCGCCCCCATTTGTCTCAAGATGTTTCCTACTTTGTAAACTGAACTCCCTTTTGGAAACTGTGCCCTCCTTCTTTTCCTAGTTGTTTCCAATTTACCGCTTTTAGCAACTTCTTACACCTTTCCTTCTTTTGTTCTTTTCCCAAATTTGATAGATTTCTTTAGCCACCTTTATATTTTCTTTACTCTAGTTCCATTTTGGAAACCTTATCCTCATGAGGGCGCCCTCTTGGCCCACTTGCTCCATTATTTAGGAATTTAATTACAAAAATTAATTAAAATTAACAAAAATAATTGCTCCACTTGACTTAGGCTAAATTTAATCCTATGCATGCATAATAAAATGAAATTATTTTCCTTAGGGGTTATTTTGTCCCCTTTTTACCCATGGCCACTGAATTAGCCAAAATTGGGGACATGACAGACATCAATGGAAAATAGGTGCCATTACTTGCACAATGTAGGTTCTCCTTTTGTTTTATTTTTGTGTCGGCCTCTACCTCAACTTTTTTAGGGATGACTCCCCCTGTCTCCATGCTTCTCTATTCTTTTTGTTTGTCTGATTGACTTGAAGTTTTGAGTTTTTGTATACTTGTCTTTGCGACATCAACTTTTTCATTTATATCTTTCTCTTTAGCCACCAGAGTTGCTTCTACTTGATCATAAAATGACTCAAGGGATTCTATTCCATCACCATTTTCCTCTTTTCTTTCCTTTTGCAATTGTGGAAAAGATTATGTCAGACTGAATGCTTCTTCCTGAAGAGGTACTATCCTTTCCATTAGACTCCTGTTTTCATCCCTAAACATGTTTATTTCCAGCTATAGTACTTTAAACATTTTCATTTTATCCCGTTTCTCAGTAGCTGAAAAATTGACCAAGCTTTCATGAATCTTTTGATTTTTTTCTTGTGCATTGCATAACTTCTTCTCTACCTCCTTCAGCTGATCATTTTCAGTTACTCTTCCATATCTGAGCACTTTCTTCATGCAACTCTGTGCACTTTTATTCCAGAACTTTGATGTTCTCAAATTCAATGTTGGATATTTCAAGCATTTTCTCACATTCTCCTTTGATTTCTGGAGGTGTTGCAGGTGCTTGTGATAGCTCCTCGATTTGTTCCCCTAAATAAATTCACTTACTTTCATCAATCTTCCTTCTGGAGAAGTGTTCTCAATTTCTTGAACTTCTGGAAGAAAATTGAACAATTCTTCTACCGCTCTTTGTAATCTTGAGGTATTCTTCCTTACCTATTCTATTTCTTGTCTCATATTATTACTTCTTGTGACAACTTCTTTTGCTTCTTTTTCCATATCTGTTGTCCTCTGCACAGTATTTTCCTTTTATTCCTTTAACCTCATGCATTAGGCTTGCAAGGATTCCCTTTCATTCTAATTTTTTGTCAATATGATGTAGTGGCTTCATATATCCTTCTAATTTCTTGTGCAACAGATGTGTGTAGCTCATGCAATTCATTCACAGAGAAAAATTCTAAAGATAATTCTGCATAACTTACTGAATTTTGTGCCTCCTAAGTGGAGAGTCCCAACGTTGTAGATGGGATATTCGGGATTTGATGTGGCAATGTTTCTTTATTATACACACTTGAGTGTGGCTGTGAGATACTTGGATGAGGTTCACTATTCTTGTTTTCTCTGGCAGTCCGTATTTGTTGTTGTAGATCTGCAAATTTGTCATCCATCTTCAACATGATTTCTACCTGTCGGGATGCAAGTTCTTCAATGTCCCCTTTTGTGGCTACATTCTCTATGGCTTCTTCTGTGGAATTTATGATTTCTATGTGTATTGTGTCAAATTCATCTATGGTAAGAGTACAAATTATATTAGGCTTGACAACTTTTCTTTTCTTCCTTGTTGGCCCCTCTGGATGCGCAGTTTCTTTTCTCTTTTCAGTGGGAACAAACTGTTGAGTGGACTTAGGAGGAATGGACATCTCTTCCACTATGGGAACTACATTACTATTCTATGCAGCCTCTTATTCTTCTGTTAAAGGTCTTCTCCACTCTTCATACCATTCCTGGACTATCTACGCAATATCATTTTATGTACACATGAACTTGGTACGCAACCACCACTTGCTAGGATGTCTCTTGGATTGAACATAGGTATAATGCATCCCAATATTGAAATGAATTGTTCCTTTGTATACCTCAACTATGTGAGGCCATATACGAGGGGTCTCTTGCAGAACATGTCTAATTTATTCACAGTAGACACAAAAATTGATATCATTCTACTCCTATCTTTGTCCATTTGTAGAGAACCACATATTTGAAAACTTCGCCCCCAAAAAGGGTCTTCCATTTATGTCAATGAATTGGATTCCTTCTAGTTCCTTCCATACAACAAATTCAATGCAAATTAATAGCCAGGTGTATCGAAAAGGATTACCTTTCTCTTGAGATTCTAGATTGTCCTCAAGGAAATCATTTAGCATAAATATCAACCAATTCATCTAAACACCTTTCACACACTTTTTTGTAGTTGTGATAATTGCCGTTGAGACTTGATCATGATGCCCCTTTCGAAATAACTTGCAAGAAAGTAGCTTAACAATGAATCTTACAGAGAAATCCTTTGAATGCGCAATGGAAAAACCTCTACTGACCCGTTGAGTTTCATATTTTTAAACAATCATCTTTCCAAGTGCTTTCTCATACTTTTTGTCAAAGAGAAGGCTTACATCTTTTCCTGTGGTAAGTAGATCAGTGATTGATTCAATCATCTTGACATCGAGGGATATGCCTCTGTTGAGCCACAGGTATCCGCCATACACTTGTGATAGCAGTAATTTTGTACACATTATTGCGTATGGAGTTTTTCCAAAGAAGGGAATCTCTATTAGATTCAATATTCCATACTTAGATAATCCAATGGCCCATTCTTGGAGCAACATTTCACCTAATGCGCTTCTTTCCATATACCTTGTCTTGACAAGTTCTATAAATTTTCCAGAATCACCGACATCATATTCTAAAAATATGACTTGGTCTATTTCACCATGCAAATTTTCTTCAACAGTCTCACCTTTATATTCTTTACAATCCTGAAAAATTTATATTTTCTAGTCCAGGAAGGATAAACATTGGAGTGTCCTTTTTTTGTGATGGATTATACTCACGATAATATTGCATAGACACATCTACAACTTTGTTCTTTTGTTGTCCTTTGAGTGCCATGGTTCTCAAGTATCACTCTTTCACACACTCACTGATATTATTCTTGGAGCAACTATTCTCAATAGGCTTGAAGTTTCTTACCAGATATATCCAAGGTTTTTAAAGGATTAACAGTTCTCGTATCTCATTAATGATCTATATATTTCCCTTGATTTGGTCCAACTTTAGGATATTGGAAAGTTTTTTGAAATTCTAGTTGATCTGGTCTGAATTCAATTAACCACTTTCTACAATTAATGCTATCGTCATTTGATCTTTTATTGTCGTTCATGCCACTGCTCCACTATCTCATTAATGCTCACCCATTATTGCAGTTTATGTTGTTGTGCAAGTACTTCACTGTGATGGGCTCGACTGTCAATGAGTTAGTTTTTTATTGGAATGGAGAAGGATTGGTCTTCCAAGTCCTTCAAATTTTCATTCGGACATCTGATTGTTTCAGGATTACTATTCACATTTTTCTTTCTCCAGACCATCTCGCAAGGATCCTTTCCTTGATTTTCAGAGATACTGCAACTATTGAAAAATTGGAAATCTTCAAGATCTTTCTTGATCCAATGCTTTACAATCTTTCCTAAATTTTCACAATCCAAAGCCTTGTGATCAATTTTGTTGCACTTGAAACAAATAACATTGTTGCATTATTTTCCAATATGTCCAGTCATTGTGCATTTCCAACATTGAACTGATTTTTGCATGCTTGTCTTCTTTATTTGTGCAACCTCCTCTACATCCTTTTTGCAATCATCCTCAAAACCTATACCGGTTTTATAATAAGGAGATCTTTGCTTGCCAAGAATTTCATTTAGTAACTCTACGGTTTTAGCAAAAATTTATGTCACCATAAATCGATCTTGCATTGTTTTCATTTCTTCTTCCTTTTCCTGTATTTTGATTCTTTGCTCGTCAAGCATTTTTTCATACTCGAAATTATTTTCTTTGAGAGAGATCACCTCTAGTTGTTTTGCTTGAAGATGAACTTGGCTATCACATTGTTTCTATAGTTGATCCTTTAATGATAGGAATTCCTTTGTATTTCCTTCCTTTTCTTCTGTGTCATTTCCCAACTTCTTCTTTAGAAGAGTGACCTCATTTTTAAGTCTCTGATTATCCGCAATTGATTTCTTTATTTTTTTCTCCAATGACTTATTACTCAAACTTTCATTTTGACGGGTCTCATTCACTTCCGGCAACTAACTAGTGTGAGTTGCTAACAATTCCTTAGATTATGCTTATCTCTTCTTTAGGATGTTTAGAGTCTTTGTTGCTATCCTTTTAACTTCTTCTATCTTCTTTCTCTGTGTGCTAATGATGTTCCGTGCTTATGCAGTAGAGAGCTTGTGTAAACAAACATATTCCTATAATGATGGTGCTTGCTTAGAAAACATTCCTTTCCCATAACTATGCATATATCTATATTCCAGATGTTAATATGTTACTGAAGACACCCACTTTGATAACTATTGTTGGAATCGATTTAATACTAAGAGGGGGGGTGAATCAATATTAGTGCAGTTATCAACATTTTTTACCTTCTTTAACAAACTAGTCTTAATCTTAATATTTATGATTAGCATGCATCAAATATAAACAAAATAATTCATCCATATATGCACGAAGACAAAGAAAAATAAACAAAGGAATTTGACGTGGAAACCCAATTGGGAGAAAACCATAGAATGTTCTTTTGTAATGAAAATAATACATTCAAGGAAGCACCAACTTTGTGTATTTACCATAACCAATTGGAAGGATGCATCAAAGCCCTGGTTTTATAGTCACCGGCCTGAAGGAATCTCCAACTCCTTGTGTTCTCTAGCACCAACTCGAAGGAGGCTATAACTCCCTCCTCCTTGCCCCGTCTTGCTGCCCATATATCCAATATGCGATTCTGACTTACTGCCCTTCCAACTCACACGCACTTCTGATATTTTGATACTAGTTCTGTTGTGCACTATCCTCATATGCAAACCATTCATTATCATTGTGCTGTATACATCACTTGAATTCTCATTCCTTTAAATTCTACACTTCTAATGATGTCTTACTTCATGTACTATGTGCTTGTCGATTCTGCAGTTTGAACTAAGGTATGCTATGTCGATTTTCTACTGTGCAACTGCACTCACCAATTGATATTGTGCATTTAATTAATAGTTTGTTGCTATGAGATAATACAATAACAGATGGAATTGCACACTTACTAATGTGTCCATTATCTTTAAGTTCCACAGTCTTTTAGACAATTTATGACATGTTGTGCATCAATCGATTCGTCCCTTCAGTTTAACACACTTGTCTTAGATCATCCTCATCATGACATGCTTACTGAATCTTACTGTTTCTCTATCATTGCACATCAGATGGACTTCTCAACTTCACACACTTCATTTCAGTCTTCATGCATTAGCTAAACATCTATGCATATTCTAATATACTTTGGTTATGTTTTATGCTACTTCTTTAGTTACAACATCTATGACTGTCTGCGTGATGCCTGCAATCTTGTCATTCAATATTCACGCAGTTGTGCATACTTCTTTGTTTCTTCATTTCAGTATTTGCGCATCCGTAATAGGCCTAGAACATCATTATGCACACCATCAGCTGTACCATTCCTCTATATGTGTGTTCTCATCTCTTCGCTAGATCATGATATTCTATCCTCGAGCCCTTGATGCCCCAAATATAAATATGTATTTTCCAACTGAAGATCTACAACCTATCTATTGAGCTTACTTCAAATATACAACTTTCATCTCTATTTATACATGTCCTACATGAATTGTATGTCCACAAGTTGGATGTGGCATTCCTTCTTCCATACTACAAGGATTGTGCTTTTTCCACATGTCATATTTTGCATTGTTGATGTGTCATTCTTTGTGGGGATTGCGCATCCTTGGTCCACGACTTAGTCGGACTTACACCTTAGTGGTGTACTCTTGCGATCTTGATGTACGATTGCTTTGAGGTATGTGCGCAGCATTTCTCTTCAACTTGATGAGTCTTTGACCCTTGCCATACCATCGCTTGTGGGTGTTTCGCACCTGATGTATCAATTCTTTGCGTAATTTGTGTATAAATTGACTTCTACTTGGTGGGACTTTGACCCTTGGAGTACCATTATGTGTGGGACTTGCGCACTTTCAGGACTATAATTCAATTTCTTGTTGTTTTCACACTCTCCTTGGCTGCTTGTGCATATGTACCTTTGTCCAACTAGTAGTTTGACTACTTCCTTGAGAGAGTATGATTTGGTGGATTTGTTATCTGTGTTGGTACCACATGTAGTAGGATACATTGCTTATGTGATTCTTTGAACAAGATTTGCATGATGTACCTTCCCTATGTGCTTCTTCATACTGATCATCCTTGGAAACACATATTCATACTGGATGCAACTTCTAGATATACTTCTTCACACTGACATCCATGTCCTTCACCATATTGTGCATATACTTCTTCAAAGTGGCTTCCATATACTTCTTTAAGCTAGCATGGGAATGTTGTATCCACTTTGACATCAGTTGACATCAATGAATCAAACTAAATCAATTGACATACTCTTTGACATTTGTTGACATAAATGAAAACCAAAGTTCAACACATTATATGACAATTGTCGTTAGACCAAAACCCACAGCTATTAATCTCTGATACAATCATTAGAGTTGGGATCTCAAGAGGCAATTAAACTATGTCATGAAACAAACAGTGAGTATTGAACCAAAAGTCCAACAATCTTCCCCTAGCACGAGCCGAGTGAGTTTCGAACCCTTGACCTATTGCCCTAATACAACATAATATGACGATTTTCGCTACACCAAAACCCGCAGGTGTTAAAATATTATACAATCAATAGATTTAGGATCTTGGGAGGCAATTAAACCATTTCACGAAACACATGGTGAGTGTTGGACCCAAAGTCCAACAATGTCCATGAAAAACCTCCCCGATACCCATGAGAGAACATGGGGTGGCCAAGCATTTTTGATATAGTGGGGACTCAACAACAATAACATCCTATAGACCCATCTAAGGGCTCAATGTGTCACTTACAAAGAATTGAACCTGGGTGGAGAGGGTAACAATCATTCCTCCCAACTGCCCAAGATACATCCAATGGACACAATATAAAAACTATTATAATAATATTAAAATATAATATAACATGATGTAACAATATAATAATATAATATTTAATAATATATTAATATAATATAAAACTATTGTAATAATGGTCTTGTATTATATGGTTAGGTATTAAAAAATATTTAAAAGCATATATAAGATAGTATATAATGTAGCATAGGGTAATCACACATTATTAGGTTAGTTAGGTAGTATATAATATCTAGTAATGATTATAATTATTTTAAGTAATATAATATATTAGTTATAGTATTATGTTAATTAGGTAGTATATAATATAATATATTAGTATTTTGTTAAGTGCGTGTGTGTGTGTGTGTGTATTATAGGTTAGTTAGGTAGTATATAATAATTTCCAAAGAATCAAAGTATGGTCATAATTACATAGTCAAAACACATGAGCTCAACAAAAGCATCATGTCACTTACAATAATTGATCCTGGGTGGAGAAGGTAACAATCATTCCTCTCAACCACCCAAGCTACATCCAATGGTCTAAGTTAGTGAGGTAGTATATAATATAATATATTAGTATTTTGTTATATATTAATTATAATATTATATAGTATAAGATGTTAGTTGTTTTATATGTACGAATAATTGTTTATTATTATTTTTATTTAAATAATGAATGATATAATTTTTTGTTCATTTCAATATAATTTTAGTATGATTTTTTTTTATGTAAATAAAAAGTTTAAATTGCTATATCAAAAAGGAGTACATGGATTCATTACATAGGGCCTTGATGACATTCAGACAACACAAAAACCATATTTTCAATAACCTTCCATCCCCTACCATACATCAACCTAAGCAAAAAGACTGAATTTGAGACATACACTAATTGGATCCATTCAGATTGCCACTAATTCTTCGTACACATATTTTTATCACCTTTCCATAAACTAAAACCTAGAGTTATTTCTATTGGTATAATACCGAGACATAGAGAAACAAAACCGATATTACAAATAGATTGAGGTACCAAGGTGGGCATTCAGAAGGCCTTTGATGATCCTGCGCCTATGGAAGGAAATGGTCCGCGCAGTTGCTTCATCTTGCCGCCGCCTGTATTTTATGTATCTTCAGAGGTATCTTCCGCTGCAACTACGCCTACCTTTCTAGTAGCCTCCCCTAAACCAGTTTCACCCACACTTGTAGCACCCTCATGAGAGCCCGAAGTAGGGGGGTAGAATTGAATCCCCATATTGCTGGCCATTATTTCAATCATCTTGTGCATCAGTCGAAATTCCCGGTTATGTTATTTCCATGCCCTCATAGGCTATTCATCTCCAATTTCCTTTTTCACGCGTTCCATTAGGATGTGGGAGAGAAGTCCTTTTGTTACCCAATAGGTAAACATGAGTTTGTCATAGGCCATCATCCTACTAGCATTTTTACCAGGGTCCTGCACCCATTCCGCAAAATCCTCTCTAACCTCCTCCATCTTGAGCACCTTAAATTGTTCCAATAAATTCTTCTCAACTTGCTCAATTTCCCCACGGATGGTTGGGGGGATTCTGTTTTGAAAAAAAAAAGCTGCTCGACAATCCCTATTCTGCTCATGAGTCACCCTCTGGGTTTTTACTTCCTTCACATTCCTTCCCCTCCTCATTTCCTTCTCCCCCCTAGTATCCATGATGTTCTTCCAAGGGGTTATCTGATATTCATTACACATACTTTCCCATTCTAAACACTGTAAAATATCTAGAATGTTGGAAGTGCGAGGAAAGTTGCATGTCGATTCAGAATTTCCTTCTGCATTTATAGCATGTTCCTCATTTCGATCCTTAATTGATTTCATCATAGTTATGTCCTTCCCATGAAGTCGTAGGATTTTCTCTTCCTTAAATGCACTACTTCGCATCAGATTATTAGATTTCATCCTCTGGACCAAGACGAGGCTACATCATTCCCACAGGGGTGTGAATTCTCATTCATTTGGGCACTGATTTCATTAGTACATGTATCACCAGCATGAGTGGGGCTATTATTGTTCCAAATGGTGATCATACCTACCACATGGGGAAATACTTAGGTCTCATGAGAATGAGACGTGTGATCTCCTTGCCTCCATGAAGAGTGAATGTCCATGGTCTATATCTGTGAGCATTGAATGGTCCAGTCTTGGGGTGCGAAACAATCCAGCTTTCCTTCCCTTAGTTTGTTCCTTTCGTTTTCCCCCATGTTGTCTAGGTGTTCTGCAACGTTATTATCATCTAGCTTGACATGGGAAAAGGTCCACTAATGAGGTATGGAAACCAGTGACTCGAGTTTCTCCAACCTCTAAACCAATCGCCAACTCTCCACCACCTTGGATAATCATTATTCATCTTGTAGCCTTTTCTCCATTTGGATGATGATCCTTGAGTCACCTTCAACAATGGTTGGCTCCCAACCTTCACGAGTGATCAAATTGATACCAAAGAGGAGGCCTTCAAGTTTTGTTTCATTGTTAGTGTCGTTGCCGATGTAGTCAAAATAGATTCATAGAATTTTACCCTCATGGTTCCTTACCACACCTCCAAAACTTGCAGATTCTGGATTATGCTTGGATGCGCCATCAAAATTTAACTTGAAATATCCCACAGGAGGTGGAGACCAGAAGTCTAGACTAGCCAGGGGAGCAACTTTAGTTTTCTTGGGGATCCAGCCTTGATCATATTTCCATATGCCCCATTCTTCAAGATTTTTTTTCTTTTTTCTTTTTTTTTGAATCTCCATCCTCCTAGGCCTTTTCCTCCCATTGGGTTGTTTTGATAGTCTCCAGTATATGATTCTCGACCTTGGTCCATGCATCTTTGAGGGAGGTGTGCATG
Organism: Larix kaempferi; assembly: GCA_027924585.1. Classification (NCBI taxonomy): domain Eukaryota; kingdom Viridiplantae; phylum Streptophyta; class Pinopsida; order Pinales; family Pinaceae; genus Larix; species Larix kaempferi. Next base: position 602,490 of record BSBM01000767.1, on the reverse strand, counting down.
TCTTGAAAAATCCTTCAATTCCTTTCCTTCCAAATTTCCCACATCAGGAACCCTAGGAATATGAGCCATATGAGTTTAAAAATGGGATTTTGTTAGGAATTCATATCCCATTCTCTGTTGGAGTGGTCTGGTTTCCCCCTTATTGGGTTGGATCGGCAAAATGTCTTTGCTCCCCTGTCCCAGAGGGAGGATGCAAAAGAATAGGTATTCAAGAGATGATCTATGGTTTCTTCCTCCTTTTTGCACATGGAGCACTATGACGGTCTTATCATTCCTCATTTTGTAAGGTTCTCACCAGTGATGATTCTTCGGTGTATTACCATCCAAATAAATGTGGCAACTTTGAGCCACAGGTTTTTTTTCCAGAATTTCTTCCATATTTCCTATGTTGGTGGTCCCTCTAACCAGTACATAATTCATAGGATTCATTTGCGTTGAAGTCTCCCTATGGAAAATATCCCCATCTTAGCTTGTTCGAGCCCTGTTGCATACCCACACATATTTCCTTAATAGTTTCCCATATCCTGGGAATCTCCTCTTCAGATAATCTATGGTGCCATCATCCGAGTGAGTTCCATTCTCGATATTACCTTTCTTCTATCTTAGCCTTCCAAATCTGATTGACCTTGATGAGTCCTAGGTCCACACATTTGTATTGACTCACCCAAGCATCAGTATGAGTGGACAGTTTAGGAAATTGTTTCCATGAGTCTTCTTAGAAGTCTGTTGCTTCTCCATCTTTGATTTGCTAGAAACTATGGTCTTGAATAATGCTTCTCCTACAAAGGGCTATCTTCCATATATGTGATCCCTATTTTTCCTGATTGAACCGAATGAGATCCTTTTTCAGCCAATCTTGGGCATACTTTATGGTGAAGGCGGGAGTGACCAAAATCCAATCCAACCCGCTTCCCAGGAAATATTGTGGTCCTCCAAAATCGAACCACTAGACTTGGCCAAGAACCAGCCAACTTCTCGTCAATTGCGGACCTTAGCTTCAAACTGGGATTTCTGCAATGTGTTGATGGTCAGGATTGACCTTCTGCAATAGTCTTGTAGAAACACCTTCTTTCCGCAACTGGAGTGTTCCTCCGCAACGATCTTTTCACAGTCGCCTCCCCGCAACGGTCCTTCCACAACACTTCTTTTCATAGCTTGTGGATTGCGGATTGCGGGTGCACCTTTCGTGATTTATTGAAAGAGATTTCCGCAAAGACGCTTCCATAACGTGGTTCCCGCAACTCTCGTTGTTAACTCCCGAGCTCTTTCCTTCTGTGGAATGCTATAGAAACCATCGATCTCTTGTGGATGTGATCATGTCCGTTGATATGAGATCAATGAGAAACACTTCGCATTGGCTTGCGGAGACGCTAACTCCGGTGCACGTTCACTTGATCGATGCTTTCCCCGCCGTCAATCTTCCTTTCGATTTGGATCTGAGCCGTCCAACCTTTGTTAATTTGAATCGACAGTGACTCTGCGATTTTCTCGTGGATTGATTATAGAATCGATCAATCAGGCTCAGTATTCGTCCAGATCCAATGAGGGAGTAAAGGTGATAATAAATCATCTCGACTAGATATTAATGGTCTGCTTACAAAGGATTTGGGTGTTCTTAACTGTTCATACAAACATGAAGACAAAGACTCATTCACATAGACATCAAGTTAACGATTCACGTTACTCCACCTGACAGAGTCTAAGCTCAACACTTGTTCAAATGTATAGTACACCATTAACACACATGACTTTCTCTTTTCATTAAGTGATAGCCAAAACATCTATACAGTCGTATTTTCCTCTATTGTGCAGGAAAATATCTCACCGAATATTTCTTATGCAGAGCTCTCCCTTGCGCTGACTAACCTCCCCTTACTGACTCCTAATCTCTCCTATTTCACCCATTTGAAAATATCCCCCCAAACTGAATGGCTAAGCATAAAACAAACAAACTAACAAAATTTCCCCATCACTGAAGGAGTCATTATCATTCGACAACAAAATGGCTAACTTGCTTGACCTCCACGTAGGGAGTATCAAATTGCCACTATGTCGTATTTCTCAAAATTGACAACAAACTGGTCGATTACATATTGGAACTTGTTTAAACTACTTAACAAATGAATCTTCTTCCCATTTTAGGACAACTTGTCCTCTTGCTAGACACAACATGTGAACATGTAATCACATTGCTGACTGAGCATCGATGCCCCTGCATCAGACTCCCAAGGTTAAAATTCTGAACCCTTGTTCAAAAAATCAACTATTGAGAAACCCTTTGTCTCCAATTCTTCAGCATTCATCCATGTAGAATCTTCTACAAGATGTCCTTTCCATTTGATCAAGTACTCCAAGTAGTCTCTCTGTCTAGTGCTCTTTGCCACTCTAGTATCCAAGATAGACTCAACTTTTGATGGTTGGGCCATAGGAATCTTCTTCAGCCATTGAAGATCTTCCATAGGATTCATGTCTTCTGGCATTTGTCTTGTA